>OY720441.1:195404611-195941611 GCA_963082915.1 Dolichopus griseipennis | reverse complement strand
GAATTAGTCAGAATCGATCCTTACCACCCCCCTATTTCCTTTTCTTCTTTTCCCCCTGCGAAAGTTGAATCTACTTTATCACATCGTTTTAAATTTGTAAAAGCCAATTTTGATGATATTAATAATTTTTCGACCTCTTATAATTTTTCATTTATTCCTTCTTCTAATTTAAATGATTCTGTTAATAACTTCTATGGAATTATTCGGTCTTCTATTTCTCAATTTGTTCCTCTTGTAGTTGATACTACGAATGCATCCAATCCATCTTGGTTTAATAAAAATCTCAAAACATTAAAAAATAAAGCTTGGCGTAAATTTGTCAAAAGTAACTTGAATTCTGACTATAACTATTTTCTTACTCTGTTTAGTGAATTTAAATTTTTGGCTTATTTGCCAGCCAGGTATGGAATCCATTTTATAGAGTCCATGTTAATAGGATTGAATCTGTCCAAAAGAAATTTCTTAGATTTGCTCTTCGTCATCTGCCCTGGGAAGATCCGTTAAATCTCCCTCCGTACGAGCATCGGCTAAATTTATTAAATCTTAACACTCTTGAAAAATGTCCTGAGGTTGCTGATATAATATTTTTAACAGAATTACTCAAAGGCAACATTATTTCTAAGGAATTACTTGATAGGTTAGTTTTCTGTCCAGTTTCTAGATTAAGAACAAATAACATGTTTTATCTTCAGTTTCACCGTATCAATTATGGTAAATACGAACCTCTTAACAGAATGATGGCTTTTAACCAATTAAGCGGCCTATGATCTGCTTTTATTCTGAATTTATGTCCGTTTATAGAAGGTCTAAATTGAGCTAAGAGCTCTTTCTTTATTGCTACATAATTGATTTCACGTTTGTTTAAAGTTCTAGATATAAACGAAACAGGATTTTTGTTCTGAGACAGAAAAATACCTATATCAATTGCTACGTTTGGAGCTTATGTAAGTTTTTTCGAAATTTGGATGTATAAGAATTGGATCAGTTGTTAAAAGATTTTTAGGCATTTTAAAGTCGAATATGTATTCCTTATCATTTACATCAATTTTAGCTCCTTTTTTCAAATATCTAGAAATAGGGTACGTAATTTTAAGCATAATCCTTTAAAAATTTACGGTAATAACGGATCAAATCCTTTTATAGCTTTTTATTTTATTTTTGTGTTGTAGGCAATTTTATGTTAAGCAGAGATTCAATTTTTATTGGATTTAGTTTAATTTCATTTGAGGTGATTATATAACCTTAACATTCTGTTTGTTTATGAAGAAATCAACATTAATTTATTAGTATCGTGATATTAACATCTGCAAGTTTATTTAAAATTTTTTGTATTGGATCTAAATGTTCTTGAATTGAGCTTAAAAATATAAGAATGTCATCCATGTGGACTACACATATTTTGTTGATGAATTCATTTAGAACATTATTTATGAGTCTTTAAAATGTCGCAGATGCATTCTTTAGGCCAAACGGCATTTGTAAAAACTCATAATGCCCAGTAGAAGTAGATAAAGATGTTTTATAACGGTAGATAAAGATGTTTTATGACTCAGTTTGGTGAAACCCTTTCGCCAAATCGAGTATAGTAAAATAATTAACTTTTCCTAATTTTTCAAAAGGATCGTCTTTATTTGCTTAACTTTATGAATACAAAAAATATTTTTGTTTTGGATGTTATTTCATTAAAATTTGTGCAGTACTTTGATATAGAGGGACGTTTATATTTGTATGAGAAAAAATAAGCCAATTAAATTTTATGATTTATATGAACCGGAAAAAACTCCTTTCTCATATGCAACCAATTCAAGCCGATTAAATATTATGATTTATATGTACCGGAAAAAACTCCTTTCTCCTGTGCAACCAATTCAATATTAGTTAAGAAGAAAATCGGCCCATAGGATAATATGTCATTTGTGTTGAGAGAGCAAATTATCAAACCAATTTCAGAAATTAACTGCGAATAATCGTAACAACTTGACCTTGGAGGAATATTACAATTAATAACTTTAACATTTATCGATTGCTACAAAGGGATTGTAAAAAAGGGATTTATCTAGGTAAAGTTAAGACAAGATTTCAAAATAAAATTGTTTCTGGTTCAAAGTAATGATCGAATTAAGCCAATTTAGCATAATTCCGAAACTAATGAAAATAGAATCATCAAATTTGGTTTTGTAAACAAAGGGATTGTAAAAAAAGGATTTATCTAGGTAAAGTTAAGACAAGATTTCAAAATAAAATTGTTTCTGGTTCAAAGTAATGATCGAATTAAGCCAATTTAGCATAATTCCGAAACTAATGAAAATAGAATCATCAAATTTGGTTCAAGGGTGTTGCTTCTTTGGAACAAGTGTGGTGAAACAAAGGACATGTGTTCCTGAAACTTAGAACTAATTGGAGTGGTTTTTGGGTATCCCCCATGCAACTCCCAACATCTAACAAACGTGTTCTTCCTTGTTTTAATGATTTTCACGAAATTTGGGATGAATTGGGGTGGTGCGGTGGTTCTGGTACCTTCCAAACTCTTCTTTAGGCCTCACAAACATATCTTCCAAATTAATTTAGATAGATACTTAAAATATGGGACAAACTTTTTCTTTCCTGTTTGCGCAATTCTCCTGAGATTAGTTGAAGTTGGGGTAAGTGGAACTGTTAATTGAATTTGTCAGGTGCAGGGTATTACTTAGTCGGTTGAATCGACTTACTATTGTTTCAATTCTTTTTTTTGTTTATGAATTTAATTAAATTTTTAAGATCTAAGCTTTAAAGTGATCTAGCAAAGAAAAATTAATATTTAAGTTAAATCTAATTATGTTTTATTAGAAAAATAATTAGTTTAAAGTTAGTACAAATTGGTTACTATAATTTAATTTTTTTTTTGCAGTGTATCAAGACGTACATAAATTTTGAAATATCCGAAGGAGCCTACGAAATTTCTTGTCCAGATGCTGAATGTCCTTTTCAAGGTATCTTATGCCTTAAGGAAATATCATCCTTAACTTCGACATATGCTTTAGAAAATCATTATAGATATAGATTAAATAAAGGTACGCCACATTAAATTAACTATATAATTATTATTTTTTTCATAAATTCAATATTTTTTTGCTTAAACATTTTTAAAAGCCAAATCTGTTTTAGCATGAATAAAATAATTATTAAAAAAACAAGTAAAGAAGCAGTCAGTCGGTGCAACCCTACACCTATTTGGTTCAAATTTAATGACATATTCATAACTCATTTTAAAACCATAAAAACTGTTAGGAGTTTGATCGTAAGACATAGCTAACAAGAATTAACTTTATAATGCTAAAAATATTTTCTAATTAATTTATCTATTTAAAAATATTAAAAAACAAAAAAACTTGAAATAAATGAAAATATATTTATTTCAATTCAATTACAAAAGTGAAAAAATTTAATTATTAAATTTTGTGCTAAAAAGATAATCAAAGCATAATATACTTAATAATTCAAATTTTTCAAAATTTGGAAAGTTGTAAATAGTATCAATTTGAAAACGGCAATTATGCTAGCAAGGTTATCAAAGAAATAAACAGTAATGGAATCAGAACATGTGATACTTTTGAAATTGCAAATTTCTTCAATTCTTACTTTAGTTCAATCGGAAGCAAACTAGCAGATAAAATTACTGATGCTGAAAATACATAATTAAAAATAGATTCGTTGAAAAGTCTATTTTTCTTAAAAATACAGATGAAACAAAAATACATAACATCATCATGCAGTTCAAAAATAGTTCTCCTGGAGCTTATAATATTTCAGCTTCAGATTTAAAAAAAAATCATTTTTAATTCGATAACTCAATTTATGTATATAGAGCAGTTTCAAAATTTGATGTTTTATAAGACGACAAATAAATTATATGATTATATGTTTTTATTGTTTAAGACTAAAATCGAACCAAATGTGAGTAAATTTCAATAAAATTGTACTCTTGTCGTACAAAAAAATAGCCATTCCAAACAGCCCATGGAATTATTCTATACTACACTCATAATTCAAATTAAACGTTTTAGTTCTCTTATCTGTTTGCTACTATTTCTTAAAAAATCGGTTTGTATTTTGTTCTGAAAGTGTAGGTAAGTACATTTATAATATTGAATGTTATATTCTTCTTTTTTTTTAAATTTTGACCCTAAGCGAAACACAGGTTAAAGACGATGACACTAATTATAGTGTCAACAGCTATACCTTAGTTCCGCTTTTCATCCCACACCGAGGTGTCGTTTTATATTTACGTTCTGATGTGGCTTTCAGCACACTTCACGACTTATAAACCTCCAACCCAATATTCCACTATGTTTGGGTAAAACTACGTGTTAGAAACGCCACAATCTTTTTCTGTGTTATCAGATCACCCCAAGTCAATGACCTAGAAACTGCTGTGGTGATTGAACAGTTATCCGACACTATCATTGCTCATTTTGGACTTTTGCATGAAGAGCAATTTGTGTGAAAATTCGTTTCCACCAGATCTTAAAAACAACAGTTCTATTATCTCAGATTCAGTTTGAAAAACTAATTGGTTCGGAAAATACTTTGTATTTCCTTCAGTTGATCCCTCATCCTTTCCAAAATAATGGAAATCCTAATTAACAAAAGACTTTTGCGATTTCTGAATAGCCGCGTTTTCTAAACGATCGGAAATATGCTTTTAGAAGCCAACGATCGACAGGTGATCTATTGCCTTCGCGAGAAGCATAACACCAGCATTCACTGCTCTGGTGAATCTGAGGTTGTGGCTCTAGACATTTCAACAGCCTTTGATGAAGTATGACATGGTGATGTCATGATGATTTTGAGCAAATGTCAGGCGATCAGTTTGGGTAGCCCCTTTTGTACATGATTTGAGGATTTCATTCCGAGTCGTCGTATTCGTGTCCTTGTGAACAGTCATATGTCCGACACTCATGAAATAAATCCTGGTGTTCAACAAGGTTGCGCCTTATCTCCCACTCTTTTTTTGATTTTTATTAATGATTCGCTCTATTCCACCCTCAATCCAATCCACAGTTTTGCAGACGACAGTACTCTAGTAGCATTTTAAGAGTTTTTAAAAAAATCAAATGCCACTTCTGCCGCAATCAATTTAAAAAAAAATTTGATGGCTAGCTTAGTCATCATGACCTAGCATTTGATTGGGGTAAATCTAACAGAGTTGAGTTTAACACTTCCAAGACTCAAAGCTGTCGCATCTCTTGCAAAAGAGATCAAATAACCCTTATTCTGAGATTCCAAAGAGAAATCATACAGCGATCTGAAAGTTTTAACATCTTAGGTATGCAGCTTAACCAAAAAATGTTATGGAACGAACATATTTTTGATGTAGCTAATAACGCTGTCAAATATTAAGCTTTTCTCTCTCGCTGTAAAGCATATTTTTCTCCCAGCGATTTATATAATATCTATAAAGCTTACATATGACCTAAGATGGACTATAATTATCACATTTTAGTGGCGCTCCGCAGCCTTACGCTTAATTGGCAACCATTCCGCCCTGGTTACTTTCTGCAGAAACTGCAGATTAGTTATATCACTCTCATAATATTTCGCACATCGAATACAAATTATGTAACTGGTTCAGCTGTTCATTATGGTTGAAATATAAATATACTTTTCTAATAAAAAAAGCCATTAAATGCTTAGATAAGTCCGACTGGTTTACTCCAACAAATTAGATTTTAAACGCACGGAATATCTAAAATTTCCCGAATACATTATTTTTGAAAAATCTAAACTAATTTTCAAAATAGGAAAAGCGATGTACAAAAAAACATCATAATTACCAGAAGAAATAATATTCATAATTGAAATGATAAAAGTTTAAACAATTTAAATGATACCCAATCAAGAATCGAGTTATCACGCAATAGTTGTCTGCCGTCATCAATTAGAATTTATAATAAATTGCTGTTGGAGTTAAAAAGAAGTTGCTATTCGAAAAAAACACCTGTAACTTGAATACCTGTCTAAGACTCCAACATTATAAGTTAGTAATATAAAAAAAACTAAAATTATATTCCAGATATTTCAACATATATAGAAGATATTTAGCGCGGGAAGGCGGCAGATTCTCGAGAATCATCATAAGTTTGCTTCGTTAAAATTTGGACCCATTGAAGGAATAAAAATTACTTTCTAAAATTAATCGTTAATATTGAAGCTCCATTAACATTATATTTCGCACTTGTTAAAAGGTTTTCGTGTGTGGATTTGATTCTTAATATTGATTTCACTATTATTAATAACTAGCAGATTTACCCGGCGTTGCCCAAGTTATCCAGCGTGCAAATTGCAAAAAAGCAAGTTTCGGCCATTTTTTCGAAGTACTGCTTTGGTTAAAAAGAAAGCCTCAAAAAAATATTTGTTGAGTTCCGTTAACCCGTTGCAGCCCAACAGCTTTTTATAGGTTTTTTGGTTACTTTGCTATAAATTAGAAATGGTTTGATTGATCGATTACCTTCAAATTTTGTATATGTGTTCCTCTTTGAGAATGGAGTTCTCTCTATAAACAGACTTGGAATTTGTTACCCCTTGCCACCCAACAATTTTTACAAAAAATATTTGGGAAGGATATTACGTCCAATTTTGCGAAATATTGCTTCGTCAAAGGCTAAAAAAAGGTTTGTTGAATTCCGTTAACCCATTGCGGCACAGCAGCTTTTTACAGATTTTTGGACAACTTTACTCTTAAGCATAAACGGTTTGACCACTTCAATGTAAATTTTGTATGAATTCTTTTTTTCTTTCCGAAATCTTTTTTTAAAAAACAACAACTGCAAAGAAGATAAAAAACAAAGACTTACGAAAAAATGTAGAGAAGGAAATTGTTACGTTATTCAAATTTAAGGATATTATTATTCGGATTCTTTATTAGTTTTAGTTTTAATATTATTAATATTATCTCACTTAGCTTTTGCACTATTTGAGACTATTTGAGAGCAAAAAAATTAGCCTTATTAATTAAGTGGGCTTTTGCAATAAAGGTTAACTTGCGTTAATACAAAAAATTAGAAAATTTCATTGATTCTTTGTTCGAAACGGGTAAACAGGTCAAAACCAAATCAACCCTGTGGGTTTTTATAATTAAAATGCTGGTAAAAAATTTTCAATAAAATTCTTTTAATCGTTTAAGCAAATGAAATTTATAGAAAACTTCATTGCGCCCTCGTGCCCAAACGGTTTAACCGAACTCAACAAAAATTTGTGTCAGACTCTCTTTTCGACTGCGAAACCACCCTGTAAAATTGGACACAAATCGGAAACACAAAATTTTTTGGAAGCCCGCCAAGTCGAAATGGGTTAATTTATTCCAACCAAATTTATACAACTGATGCGAGTTGCTAAGGGGAACATTTGTACACAATTTCAAGTCAATTGGTCAAACCGTTTTGATTCGACATCAAAAACATTGAAGAAGCTTCATTGCGTCCTCGTGCCCAAACGGGTTAACCGAACTCAACAAAAATTTGTGCCAGACTCTCTTTTCGACTGCGAAACCACTTTGTAAAATTGAACACAAATCGGAAACACAAAATTTTTTGGAAGCCCGCCAGGTCGAAATGGGTTAATTTATTCCAACCAAATTTATACAACTAATGCCAGTTGCCAAGAAGAACATTTGTGCAAAATTTCAAGTCTATCGGTCAGACCGTTTTGCCTCGACATTCAAAAAACGAAAAAGCTTAAAACGGGTCTGGAGCAGCAACCTGTTGACTTATACAAATGTGAAATAGCCTATGTCACCCCCGGGCTCTCAGAATTATTCCTTTAAAATTTTGTGACAATCGGACCAGTGGTTTTCACGTGAATCCTGGACAAACAAACAAACAAAGAAACAAATTTTCTCCTTTATATATACTGTTTTACAGCAATATACAACAATTTTTCATAAATATTCAACAACTGCTCATCCAAAATAAACATTTCATCATATTTATTATATCAAAAAATGTTTAATTTGGATGAAAAAATGTTGAATATTTATGAAAAATTGTTGTATATTGCTGTAAAACAGTATATTACTTTACACGGCGTTGCCCGGAAGCTTATAAATTGTAAAAAAGCAAGTTTCAGCTAATTTTTTGAAATACTACTTTGCTTATAAATGAAACCACAAAAAAATATTTGTGGAGTTCCGTTAACCCATCGTGGCCCAATAGCTTTTTATAGGTTTTTTCGTTACTTTGTTATATATTAGAAATGATTTAACCAATTAACTTCAAATTTTGTATATGTGTTCTTCTTTGAAGATGAAGTTCAATTTACTAACAGACTTGGAAGTTGTTAATCCCTGCCGACCATACGATTGTTCAAAAAAAAATTTGTAAGTAAGTTACGTCCAATTTTTGAAAGTAGGTACAACTTCTTTGAATTAGGGGAATACTTAAAAAAAAGGTTTGTCGAGTTCTTTTAATCGATTGCGAAACAAAGACTTTAAAAAACAGTTTGCAAAACAATTTGAACGATTATCTCTAATTTTTCTATACATGGTGCTTCTTGACAATTTGGTGCTCCTTGACGATATAGTTCATGATGGTAGGTTTCCGGCGAATAATGTTAACTGAATTAAAATGACTATAGGTCAAAAGGGGATACTAAATTTGCCATTATGTCATTATACTATGACATTTCTTGAATTGCCAACGTTTGAATAAAATATAGTCGATGGTTTAGAAAAGGTTTAAAAATTTGCTTTTCAACTTATATTTTGTTAAGTACTCACCTGAATGAAGTTGTAATACGCTCTTCCACGTTTTTTTATGATTTGATAAGAGAAATGTAAGCTTATTTTTTGGAAAAACTGTTTTAAAATACTATGTATTTAAGCATTATAAATAGGAAATTGAATTTTTTGATTTATAGATTTCATTTGAAGAAAACTGAAAATTTCATTGAATCTTTGTTCAAAACGCACAAACAGGTCAAAACCAAATTAACCCTGTGGGTTTTAATTAAAATGCTGGTGCAAAATTTTCAATCAAATACTCTTAATCCTATATGAAAATAAAATTTATAGAAAACTTCATAGCGTCGTCGTGGAAAACGGGTTAATCGAACTTAACTAAAACTTTTTGCAACCTCTCTTTAGAATACAAAATCAACCTGTAAAATTGGACACAAATCGAAAACACAAAAGTTTTTGAAAGTCCGCCAGGCCGAAATGGGTTAATTTATTCCAACCAAATTTATACAACTAATTCCGGTTGCTAAGAGGAACATTTGTGCAAAATTTCAAGTCAATTTGTCAAACGGTTTTGACTCAACATCAAAAACATTGAAAAAGCTTTATTGGACCCTCGTGCCGAAACGGGTTAACCGAACTCAGAGGAGAATTAACCAATTCTGCCCCCAATATTTCAATCTGAAATTAATCATTCCCATTCCTGTAAAGTGGATCAGGTCTTATTTCAACGAAAAGTAAATAGGATTTCTATAAATCTCTATATTAAATCAAACCAGAATTTTTCAAATTAAAATAATTAAACTATTAAAAATTCAGTTATGTATAATATTAAAAAATAAGTAAATTAAGAATAAATTTAAAAGCAATTATTTAGAAGTGTTAATTAATCAAAGGCACTAAATCATTAAACAGTAAATGTAATGCAGCAAAAATTAATAACACTGTGAATAAAATTTTACTGGATTGCATAAAAAGTTTGAAATCTATTATTTTGTAATAGCATTTTGTAATAGTTCTTTTTTAATATTTTAAACAAATATGTATTAGCCCGATTTTCATTTTTTTTTTTTCTTTTGTTTCTTCAGGATGAAAAAAAACATTTAAAAGACACCTAAAATAAAATCCCAATCCCCCAGGTAGTGTGAGATTTTTGCTCATTTAAAACAACTTCCCCTCAGTATAATGGCTGAAAAGTAGCGATAAAACATAAATATAAATATATATTAAGGGTTCATTGCGCAACCCAAGAGGTATATGTTGACTTCTTTCTTTGATTTTTCTAGATCATATGTATTGGAAACACATATGGAGGTAATATGTTCCACAATTTGGAGGTGCGACTTAAAAAAGAGTTCCTAAATTTCAGAGTTCTTGTTCTAAAAAGTTCTACTGTATATGAATGTGACTGAGCTGCTGACCTGTGTGTTACGGTGGTAGGGTTTGATTTTTGGAATAATATTTTTAATTTCTTCCAAAGTATTATTTAGTAGATATATATAAATAGACAAGCAGCTCCTGCATTACGGCGGTGACTTAAATACGTTAATTCTCTTGAGATGTTAGTATAATTGATAATACGAACAGCTCTCTTGTGTATATTATCCAGATATTGAAGAATGGTGTTGGATATTCCAGCAAATATGTGAAATTGATAGTCTAGTGTCCGCCTTAAGTGTTAAAAATAAGAAGATTTGGGGCTGTAAAGTATTTCCTACTCTTACATAAGAATCACATCCATTTCGCGGCAGCTTTTGCGACCGAAAATATGTAGAGTTTCTTTGCTAGATCTGATGTTAGAGCATTTGGTCTATAATTTTCAGAATTGCGTTAAGTCCCCTTTCTTGGAATTGGCTGGACATAAGCAAATTTTCAGGTAGAACGATAAGTGCCAGAAATAAAGAAATTTGAAAAGTTTTCTTAGTGAACCAGCTAGGATGTTTAGCATTTTTGTAGGACATTTGGTGGAATATCGTCAGGGCCAGCAGATTTGTGAACATTCAGGCTTTTAAGAACTTTAGCAACAATTCGTGGGCGAAAATATATTTCTTAAGTGTTCAATTTACTGAAGCATAGACCGGAGGAGATAAAGTTGTTATCGGCAGTGTTGAATTAGCTGCGAAGATTTGTGCCAGCAAATCTACCTTTTGTTCAGGGTCAGCAATGAAAGCTTATTATAAATCAGTTGGGGAGTAGCAGTTGGGGAGAAGAGTGAAACCGAAGGTAGTAAAACTATAAACATGATTGTTTATTAAGGCAAAAAATTATTCGATTCCCAGAAGGTAGCAAAAGTTTCCGGTCGTTCGTACAGCTTAAGTAAACCCGGAATATAAGCACTATTGCTTATACAGTTTGGTATGCGAGTGGGTTCTTTCACGAATTGTGTAAGTTGATGGAGATCGCTTATAAGCTCATACATATTTGCCTTCTGCCGAACCTGACTTCTGCACAAAAACAAAAATGCGTTGAATAACTATCAAAAATATATTTGATCCAAACATAATTAAACTCTGGATTTTTGCCTATGTTATATTTATCCAGAATTTGGTAGGCCATATCATTTCGAATATAAAAAGCAATACCTCTATGGCGACTAAGGAACGTTTCAAGTTTTTATCTGGGAACGTTGAACTTATTCGCATCCTGGTTTGAAAAAACCTGTGTTTCCTTCAGTGCCAACACGGCTGAATTTTTTGTAGTAAGGTGAACATGGATGAACACAATGTTACAGAATTACTCAATTAAACTACACGCTTTTCGCGACTTTCAGGTTTTTATTAATTATTTATAAATAATTAGAAACAATAATTAGAAACAATACAAATTAATCTGAACATTTTTTGTTATATGGTCTTTTTTTCTCTAATTAATCAAAAAATAAAGAAAAAAATAACAAAAAACAAATAAAAATTAATTTTTATTGTAATGCAACTGTTGTATGTTAATTAACACTCATAACTTAATTTTGCTACTTTTTTTTTTCTTTTTATCGTGTTATAAATTTATATTCAAAATGAGTTACAAATGTGTTTTGGAGAATTGTTTCGATTTTGACAAAAAAAGTAAATTCGTTTTATGCAAAGCTATTTGTAGAAGAAAGTTACATAGTGTATGTATAGGTTTTGGCAGAGATTGGTACCATCCATATCTTGACTCATTTTTCATTTGTGAAGATTGATAAAACTATGAAGGTTTGTTGCGCGGAATGTTCGACAATATACACAAATCAACCTCTAAACTTGAAAATGAGAAAACTTGTTTATGCAACAAAACAAATAATATAATCATAAATAATACAAACTTTCCAGGAAATGGCGAATGCGTTTGATGGGCTATTCAGCCGGGTTTCTGGTCAAAATAATGATACTTATGATACTTCTACAATGCAAAAAATGAAAATGGATATTCTCTCATCTCTGCATAATCATTTTGGTAATTTAGAAAATAATGTAAATGATTTGATCAAAGCTGGTTCCAGTCGCCAACATAGTGATGTTTCATCATTTAACAAACTGTTAGCTTCTCAACATAATTCCTTTATTGAAAAACTAGAACCTTTACATAGTTCTACGAATCTCTTCTTATAGGAGTTGCTCACTAACTTCAAGATTCTAACTCCAAAAAGGTGAAAACATTTAATAAAGGAATGCAGAGTACATTTATTACACATGAATTTGGAACGCAAAATACTTTGGAAACTTGTGATGTTGGCATTCAAACCGATCTAATAGTTGTACATAAATTTGGGACTATATGGACTGAAGATGAGTGGGATCGTAGAATATTTAAACTACATAATTTTAACCTCTCTTCAGCTAATATTGAAAAGTTAAACAACTCATCTATTTGTATTAAAGGACCTCCACGCTCCTTTGATTGTAATTAAAATGCTCCAGTTTATAAAAGATGAGTTCCGTGTCAATTCTGTTTCCTGTGACAATGCTACTCCAAATCGTATTAAAAGAAAAAACATTAATTTTCGCGGTTTTAAATTAACTGGGCCGGATGCAGTTATTTTGGCAAATAGACATGTTAAAACAATGCGACCTATTAAAACTTTGCCAGCTGATAATCCTATGTTACCTGTTAAACCGAAGCGATGTTTTATACCAACGCAGTTAAGGACTAAAGTTAATCCTAAATTTTCGTTTAATCTGATAGATGCAAATTAAAATCTTTCTAAACCTAACTTAAATACTAATAAACCTAACATACATTCTAAAAATGCTAATAACACTAACAACAATTTTGAAAATTTAACTAACTCACCAATAACTGATCCTCCTAACTATAATAAAAATTCTAATACAGTTAAATTAAACAATATAGATAATGATTTAATTTTCTCGATTAACCTATAGTTCCTTCTAGTGATACTTTTACACTTAACTCACTGCTAACAAAAACTCTAAAGTAAATAATATTAATAGCCTTCTTGACTTTCCAATAACAATTTCTACTTATGATAAAATTAATCAATTAAACTCTAATAATAGTAAGAATTCTTTACAGAACACTATTCATATACCTCCGAATAATAAAAAACAAATTAAATCTAAATTAAGTAATTCTTCACTTTCAAACGATCCAAAATCCCCCTTAAATAAGCATGTTAGTGATTCTTTTTTTAAAACTAAAATTTCTAAATTTAAAAAAACTCTTTCTTCCACTTTGACAAAGTACCAAAACTTTGTTCAAGGTGAAACATTAAATCCTCATGTAAAATCATCATTACTAAAAAAATCTCAAGTACTGAAAACTTCAAATTCTTCAAGTTTTTCTAATTCAATAACAACATTACCACCGGCGTTAGACCCACTTTTGCCACCTGCTGTTAACGTTACACTCAAATCTTTAGAAGAAAATAATAATAGAAGGTATGAAAATGTTAGACTTTATCTGGCCTATCTTCATAATAAGTCTAATGATGTATGTATAAGTGGAAAAACTAATACATCACTGAAAATTGCTATCCAACAAGAAGGATTGCCAACTGATGTTAATGAGTTGCGTGATATTTTTATAAGATATTATGACACATTTGGAATTTCTGCCGAAAATACCTTGATCTTAACTCATATGCTTCTCATATTTCTTCAAACAGAATTAATTATCTTCAAAGGGTAAGGGAAAATCATGATAAGTCCTTCCGTCCGCTCCCAAGTGAGAGAAAATCTAGTTAACATTAATTTATCTTCAATTAATTTAGTTAATCCTTGCAGCACTTTATCTAAATTGTCTATCTATTACCTAAACGTAAGAAGTCTATTTACCAAAACGAAAACGGTTCTCTCTAATTCAACGGTTTTAGACTTTGATATCTTTATTTTACCCTTGGCTTACTTCTTCAATTAGCAATTTAGAACTTTTTTCTTCATCTTTTAATGTTTTTAGAATGGATAGATATGGTACCCTGGATAATACTTCGAAAGGTGGAGGAGTATTAATCGCAGTAAAAAACCCACTTTGAAATATTTGTTATTAAAATATGGCTATAAAACTTAAATTGCAGTCCAATAATTTATTCATCATTAACGGTAATATTCCTACAGCTTCTAATCTTGAACTTTATTCTAAATATTTATCAGTAAATGAGTCATATATTAGCAACATCAGCGCAAATACCATCCTATGTGGTGCTTTTAATTTACCTAATATCAGTTGTCTTACTCATGATGAAGAGCCTTACTACGTATGAAAAGAACTGAGTAGTAATATCGAGTGCTTAGTAATTGATTCTTTAAACTCCTTTAACTTTCAACAAGTATCTTCGATATTCAATTATAGAGGTAATCAATTGGATCTTATTTTCACTACGAACTGGAACGATTTGGTTATTTTTGATTGCCCAATTGAATTAGTCAGAATCGATCCTTACCACCCCCCTATTTCCTTATCTTCTTTTCCCCCTGCGAAAGTTGAATCTACTTTGTCACATCGTTTTAAATTTGTAAAAGCCAATTTTGATGATATTAATAATTTTTTGACCTCTTATAATTTTTCATTTATTCCTTCTTCTAATTTAAATGATTCTGTTAATAACTTCTATGGAATTATTTGGTCTTCTATTTCTCAATTTGTTCCTCTTGTAGTTGATACTACGAATGCATCTAGTTTAATAAAAATCTTAAAGCATTAAAAAAATAAAGCCTAAAGTAAATTTCTTAAATCGAATTATGATTATAACTTTTTTCTGATTTTTCTGTTTAATGAATTTAAATTATTAGCTAATAAACTTTATTGAAATTTTGTTCGTAACATGTCATCGAATATTAAGGCCAATCCAAAACAGTTTTGGAAATTTGTAAACTCTGAAAAAAAATTGATCAATATCCAGCTTTTTTGTATTAAAAAAATCCTATTAGTAATGACTATAAAATTATTTGTGAATTTTTTCTTGAATTTTTTTCTTCTATTTACTCTACTTCAACCTTTTCTTTAAATGAAGCAAATTTTTCTCATCTTGAAAATTTTCCGAAAACTACATTTACTAATATTAATATAGACTCTAACATGGTGTTTAATAACCTAAATAAAATTGATGATAATTCTAGTCCTGGAATTAATGGTATCCCTAAATTATTTTTTTAAAAAACTCCGCTGCGTCTTTGGCTGGCCTACTTTCCACCATATTTAATTGCTCATTAGCTACTGGGGTTTTTCCATCTATTTGGAAAAGTGCTCTTATTAGACCTATTCATAAGAAATATCATAAAATGACATTACTAATTATCGGCCGATAGCAAAATTATACTCGATTCCAAAACTTTTTGAATTAATCTTTATCAACATGGCTTTGTGAAAAATAAGTCAACTGTTACTAATCTTGTTGAGGCAACATCAATTTTAAAAATATGGATTAAATTAAGAAAATTAGGTTTACCCTCATATTTTATAAATAGGATTTTCTCACATCTTTCAGATCATAGCTGTTCAATTCTATTTAGATCTATAATTTTGACCCTATTCTTGGCTCTCACTTGGGTTCCTCAAAGTGGTCATCTTGGTCCTTTATTGTTTATTATTTCGATAAATGATGTTAATTCTTTAATTTACAACAGTCACATTAAAATATATGCCGATGATATGAAAATTTTTAAAAAAATTAAATCATTAGACGACTCTTTAGCTTTGCAAGATGATTTAACCGTTTTCATAACTGGTGTATTTATAATAACCTCCTTCTTAACATAACTAAATGTGTTTTGATTTCTTTTACACGTCGTTTAAATCCATTATCACATACTTATTCTTTTTTTTTTCTTTTTTTTTCAATAATAACAACAATACTTAATTCAATTCAATTGCAAAAATAAAACTAACATAATTTACTATATCGATAAATACTTAATAAAAAAAAAAAAAGAAGCAATTACTAACAACTATTTCATAAAAATTATTATTTAATAAAAAAATTAAAATATTCAACTCAAAAATTCAAATTAATTTAAAATCATATAGTTAAAAAAAAAAAATCTTTTGTTTTCTTTTTAAATGTATGTAACTGTTCAACCTCTTTTAAATGCCTCGGTAATTCATTATAGTACTTATATGCTAAATTGTAGATGGTATCTAGTCCATTAAATCTTTTTCTTGAAGAAATTATTCGAATATTTGTTGAATTTCTAGTATGATACTGGTGATACTCATTGTTTTGTAATATTTGTTGTGTTGTGTTGTGTTGATATTTTCTGTAATCATCATGTGTGCTTGTATAACTAGTTTGTATTTAATTAGTTCCTTAAGTGGCAAAATTTTATGTTTCTCATGTATTACTTTGGTAGAAGTTCTTTGTTTATATGCTTATAAATTTTTTATGGTTTTGTTCTGTATCCTTTGTAACTGATTTAAGTCTTTATTAAAAGTTTTGCCCCAAATTTGTATTGCATAGACAACAGTGCTGTGAAACATACTATAATATAAAGGTCTTTTCAGCTGTAAAGGCACCCTATTATTTACAAATTTAAATATACCTGCCAATTTTCTTCCTTTACTAATTTGCGAATCAATTTGCTTGCTCCAACTTAATTTATTATCTACTACTACACCGAGATATATATATTCCTCCACCTGATCAATATTATAATAATTATATTTTATATCTAAGCTGTCAGTACTACAACCTTTAAAGATCATATATTTCGTTTTCTTTGAATTTATTGTCAGTTTGTGTTTGTTCATCCAGCCGTTTATTAGTACTAAATCTGTGTTTATAATTTTTTGAAGTTCATCCAATGTATCTTCTTTATACACGATAAATAACCAAACTGTTCTCTCTGTTGCTTTAATTAAAGATTTCGGAGTATTTTTTGATAGTAAACTATCATTTCAACTCCATTATACCTATATATTAAATAAAGTTATTATTGAATTTGTTCAAAAGAAATTTCTTAGATTTGCTCTTATACATCTGCCTTGGGAAGATCCGTTAAATCTTCCACCGTATTAGCATCGGCTAAATTTATTAAATTTTAACACTCTCGAAAAACGTCGAGAAGTTGCCGATATAATATTTAATTTTTAACAGAATTAATCAAAGGCAATATTGTTTCTACGAAATTACTTGATAGGGTAGTCTTTTGTCCAGTTTCCGATTAAGAAAACATAACATGTTTTATCCCCAGTTTCATCGTACTAATTATGATAAACTCGAACCTCTTAACAAAATGATGGCTTTATGTAATAAATATAAACACATTATTATCTTTCAACTAACCAAATTTACTTTAAAGAAAGATTTATATTTGCATCGTTGAAATTTTGGGAGTATCTTTAGTTTATTATTAATTTTTGTTTACTTTTCATATTAAATTTATACTTAAATTTGTTTAATAATTTTGTTTATTGTAAAACCTTTAATTATTATGATAATGAAAAATGATAATGAATTTTCAAAAGTTTTGTAAAAATGTGCCTATATAGTTTTACTCTGTCCGTGTCTTTTTACCTACGGCTGACTAAAAAATATCAGCAACGAGTAGGTATTGCAATAAAAGTTATTTAATGTTAAAACTTTTTTCTGTAACCCCTCCCGTTACGGAGCCACAACCCATCAAAGTCGGAAAAAGCCCTATATTTAAATAGTTATAACAAGAGTTCTATAAGGTATATTTTCAACCTGAAAACGGTAAAAGACAGCTGTTTTTACATTACAAACTTTTAAAAGCCAAATGTATAAAGTTACCATACGATATTAAAATTTATCGTTATCTTAAACTAAGTTTTGCAAAATTTTTGGCCCCACATAACTTCTGAATGGCTTAATCTAGAAACTTGAAATTTTGGGAGAAGTTAGATCCTAAGAAATAAGTAGGATTTAATTCAGAATTTTTTTTTGTCACACCCCCTGTTTAGGAGCTTAAATATATATATAAAAAGGGGTATAAAAACTTAAATTTTGCTATAACTTCTGAACGGCTCAAGCTAGAAACTTGAAATTTCGGGAGATGTTAGAAAGTAGGAGTCGTTTACCTGTAACTTGAAAACCTGTCCAATTCATTCATTTTGTTTCATTAATATACAAAATTTTCAAGTTCAAGTTACTTTTCAATTTACAAGTTCCAACATTATATTTTAACATTTGGTAAGTGTTTTTCTTAAATCTATAGAATTGTTTTCAATACAGAGTCATTCAATACGGTTGATTCTTGTTAATAAATATGAATGTTATACCTTGTGTTGTTTTTAGCAATTTCATTTTTTAAATTAATTTTTTCCTCGATTATTTTTTTTTTGAATTTTCATCGATCCATCTAGTTTCTGACATACAAAGCTATTTTGATTATTAAATGTTGTGATGAAAGCATGGATGGTTTTACCTAACATTAAAAACCATGAAAATATAAAAACTTTTATATGTATATTATTACAAATTAATATTTCTTTCGAATAACTTTGTGTTTAATTATATAGAACATTAAAAAATAAGTAAATTAAGAGAATAAATTTAAAAATAATTGAAAATTGAAATTATTTAAATAAGGGTACTAAATCATTCAACAGTAAATGCACTACAGCTAAAAATCCTGAAAAAGAGTAATTGCTGCATGTTAAGCTATTTCTAGAAGAAAGTTACATAGTGTATGTATAGGTTTTTGCAGAGATTGGTACCATCCATATCTTGACTAATTTTTCATTTGTGAAGATTGATAAAACTATGAAGGTTTGTTGCGCGGAATGTTCCACAATATACTCAAATCAACCTCTGAACTTGAAAATGAGAAAACTTGTTTATGCAACAAAACAAATAATATCATCATAAATAATACAAACTTTCCAGGAAATGGCGAATGCGTTTGATGGGCTATTCAGCCGGGTTTCTGGTCAAAATAATGATACTTATTATACATCGACAATGCAAAAAATGAAAATGGATATTCTCTCATCTTTGCATAATCATTTTGGTATTTTAAAAAATAATGTAAATGATTTGATCAAAGCTGGTTCCAGTCGCCAACATGGTGATGTTTCATCATTTAACAAACTGTTAGCTTCTCAACATAATTCCTTTATTGAAAAACTAGAACCTTTACATAGTTCTACGAATCTCTTCTTATAGGAGTTGCTCACTAACTTCAAGATTCTAACTCCAAAAAGGTGGAAACATTTAATAAAGGAATGCAGAGTACATTTATTACACATGAATTTGGAACGCAAAATACTTTGGAAACTTGTGATATTGGCATTCAAACGGATCTAATAGTTGTACAAAAATTTGGGACTATATGGACTGAAGATGAGTGGGATCGTAGAATATTTAAACTACATAATTTTAACCTCTCTTCAGCTAATATTGAAAAGTTAAACAACTCATCTATTTGTATTAAAGGAGTTCCACGCTCCTTTGATTGTAATTAAAATGCTCCAGTTTATAAAAGATGAGTTCCGTGTCAATTCTGTTTCCTGTGATAATGCTACTCCAAATCGTATTAAAAGAAAATACATTAATTTTCGCGGTTTTAAATTAACTGGGCCGGATGCAGTTATTTCGGCAAATAGACATGTTAAACCAATGCGACCTATTAAACCTTTGCGAGCTGATAATCCTAAGTTACCTGTTAAACCGAAGCAATGTTTTATACCAAAGCAGTTACGGACTAAAGTTAATCCTGAATTTTCGTTTAATATGATAGATGCAAATTATAATCTTTCTAAACCTAACTTAATTACTAATAAACCTAACATACATTCTAATAATGCTAATAACACTAACAACAATTTTGAAAATTTAACTAACTCACCAATACCTGATCCTCCTAACTATAATAATAATTCTAATAAAGTTAAATTAAACAATATAGATAATGATTTAATCTTCTCGATGTACCTATAGTTCCTTCTAGTGATACTTTTACACTTAACTCACTGCTAACAAAAACTCTAAAGTAAATAATATTAATAGCCTTCTTGGCTTTCCAATAAAAATTTCTACTTATGATAAAATTAATCAATTAAACTCTAATAATAATAATAGTAAGAATTCTTTACAAAACACTATTCATATACCTCCGAATAATAAAAAACAAATTAAATCTAAATTAAGTAATTCTTCACTTTCAAACGATCCAAAATCCCCCTTAAATAAGCATGTTAGTGATTCTTTTTTTAAAACTAAAATTTCTAAATTTAAAAAAACTCTTTCTTCCACTTTGACAAAGTACCAAAACTTTGTTCAAGGTGAAACATTAAATCCTCATGTAAAATCATCATTACTAAAAAAATCTCAAGTACTGAAAACTTCAAATTCTTCAAGTTTTTCTAATTCAATAACAACATTACCACCGGCGTTAGACCCACTTTTGCCACCTGCTGTTAACGTTACACTCAAATCTTTAGAAGAAAATAATAATAGAAGGTATGTTTTAGCCAGACTTAAGGATAGTAGAATTTTTGAAAATGTTAGACTTTATCTAGCCTATCTTCATAATAAGTCTAATGATGTATGTATAAGTGGAAAAACTAATACATCACTGAAAATTGCTATGTTTTAGCTATGTTTTTGCAGGTATGTTTTAGCCAGACTTAGGGATAGTAGAATTTTTGAAAATGTTAGACTTTATCTAGCCTATCTTCATAATAAGTCTAATGATGTATGCAATTAAAGATGTTTGTAATTATAAGTGATTTTGTATGTTTTTACCCTTTGATTCTACAATAGCCTTTGTATTTGAATTGATAACACAATTGTTCTTATTAAATTAATGAATATTTAATGATAATTTTTATAAGTTTTATAGTTTATATAAACATAAAATTAATGATTAAAGATTATTAAATTATGATAAAAATTATATATTTAAGTAAATGGTTCTTTTACAAATAGTTCTTTTAGTTTAATTTAAAATAATGTTTTTTAATATTAACTTTAATTAGTTTTAGTTTAATTTAAAATAATGTTTTTTAATATTAACTTTAAGTAATTCTATGGTTATAAATAATTCTTTTAACAAATCTTACTTTAATATTTTTTACTTAACTTCGTCCACGGCCACGGTTTCTTCGAGAAGAGAAAAAGGAAGTTAAAAATTATAAAAATGAAAATGTGTTTAACAGCTGACTACTCCTACGACAAGTGCGTACCAATAAACTGACCAACATGTTAAGTGTTAACAACGTACTTAAATCTATTGGCAGAATCCATCTCATTTCCACATGTATAAGTGGAAAAACTAATACATCACTGAAAATTGCTATTCAACAAGAAGGATTGCCAACTGATGTTAATGAGTTGCGTGATATTTTTATAAGATATTATGACACATTTGGAATTTCTGCCGAAAATGCCTTAAATAATCTTAAGTCATATGCTTCTCATATTTCTTCAAACAGAATTAATTATCTTCAAAGGGTAAGGGAAAATCATGATAAGTCCTTCCGTCCGCTCCCAAGTGAGAGAAAATCTAGTTAACATTAATTTATCTTCAATTAATTTAGTTAATCCTTGCAGCACTTTATCTAAATTGTCTATCTATTACCTAAACGTAAGAAGTCTACTTACCAAAACGAAAACGGTTCTCTCTAATTCTACGGTTTTAGACTTTGATATCTTTATTTTACCCTTGGCTTACTTCTTCAATTAGCAATTTTGAACTTTTTTCTTCATCTTTTAATGTTTTTACAAAGGATAGATATGGTTCTCTTTCTTTGGACAATACTTCTAAGGGTGGAGGAGTATTAATCGCAATAAAAAACTCACTTTGAACTAATTGAAAATATTAAAATATAGCTATAAAACTTGAATTGCAGTCCAATAATTTATTCATCATTAACGGTAATATTCCTACAGCTTCTAATCTTGAACTTTATTCTAAATATTTATCAGTAATTGAGTCATATATTAGCAACATCAACAAAAATATCATCCTATGTGGGGCTTTTAATTTTTCTAATATCAGTTGGGTTACTCATGATGAAGAGCCTTACTACGTATGAAAAGAACTGAGTAGTAATATCGAGTGCTTAGTAATTGATTCTTTAAACTCCTTTAACTTTCAACAAGTATCTTCGATATTCAATTATAGAGGTAATCAATTGGATTTTATTTTCACAACGAACTGGAACGATTTGGTTATTCTGGATTGCTCTATTGAATTAGTCGAAATCGATCCTTATCAACCCCCTATTTGTTTTTCCTTTTGTTCTTTATCCACTGCGAAAGCTGAATCTACTATACAGCATCGTTTTATTTTTGTAAAAGCCAATTTTCATGATATGAATATCTTTTTGGAATCTCATAATTTTTCATTTATTCCTTCTTCGAATTCAAATGAGTCAGCTAATAACTTCTTTGGAATTATTCGGTCTTCTATTTTTCAATTTGTTCCTCTTGTAGTTGATACTACGAATGCATTTAGTTTAATAAAAATCTTAAAACATTAAAAAAATAAAGCCTAAAGTAAATTTCTTAAATCGAATTATGATTATAACTTTTTTCTGATTTTTCTGTTTAATGAATTTAAATTATTAGCTAATAATCTTTATTGAAATTATGTTCGTAACATGTCATCGAATATTAAGGCCAATCCAAAACAGTTTTGGAAATTTGTAAACTCTGAAAAAAAATTGATCAATATCCAGCCTTTTTTTATTATAAAAATTCTGTTAGTAAAGACTTTAAAATTATTTGTGAATTTTTTCTTGAATTTTTTCTTCTATTTACTCTACTTCAACCTTTTCTTTAAATGAAGCAAATTTTTCTCATCTTGAAAATTTTCCGAAAACTACATTTACTAATATTAATATAGACTATAACATGGTGTTTAATAACCTAAATAAAATTGATGATAATTCTAGTCCTAGAATTAATGGTATCCCTAACTTATTTTTAAAAAACTCCGCTGCGTCTTTGGCTGGCCTACTTTCCACCATATTTAATTGCTCATTAGCTACTGGGGTTTTTCCATCTATTTGGAAAAGTGCTCTTAGTAGACCTATCATAAAATGACATTACTAATTATCAGCCGATAGCGAAATTATCCTCGATTCCAAAACTTTTTGATTTAATCTTTATCAACATGGCTTTGTGAAAAATAAGTCAACTGTTACTAATCTTGTTGAGGCAACATCAATTTTAAAAATATGGATTAAATTAAGAAAATTAGGTTTACCCTCATATTTTATAAATTGGATTTTCTCACATATTTCAGATCATAGCTATTCAATTCTATTTAGATCTATAATTTCAACCCCATTCTTGGCTGACACTGGGGTTCCCCAAAGTAGTCATCTTGGTCCTTTATTGTTTATAATTTCGATAAATGATGTTACTTCTTTAATTTACAACAGTCACATTAAAATATATGCCGATGATATGAAGATTTTTAAAAAAATTAAATCATTAGACGAGTCTTTAGCTTTGCAAGATGATTTAACCGTTTTCATAACTGGTGTATTTATAATAACCTCCTTCTTAACATAACTAAATGTGTTTTGATTTCTTTTACACGTCGTTTAAATCCATTATCACATACTTATTCTTTTATTAAGCAAACTGTTCTATCTGTTGCTTTAATTAAAGATTTCGGAGTATTTTTTGATAGTAAACTATCATTTCAACTCCATTATACCTATATATTAAATAAAGTTATTATTGAATTTGTTCAAAAGAAATTTCTTAGATTTGCTCTTATACATCTGCCTTGGGAAGATCCGTTAAATCTTCCACCGTATTAGCATCGGCTAAATTTATTAAATTTTAACACTCTCGAAAAACGTCGAGAAGTTGCCGATATAATATTTAATTTTTAACAGAATTAATCAAAGGCAATATTGTTTCTACGAAATTACTTGATAGGGTAGTCTTTAGTCCAGTTTCTAGATTAAGAAAACATAACATGTTTTATCCCCAGTTTCATCGTACTAATTATGGTAAACTCGAACCTCTTAACAAAATGATGGCTTTATGTAATAAATATAAACACATTATTATCTTTCAACTAACCAAATTTACTTTAAAGAAAGATTTATATTTGCATCGTTGAAATTTTGGGAGTATCTTTAGTTTATTATTTATTTTTGTTTATTTTTCATATTAAATTTATACTTAAATTTGTTTAATAATTTTGTTTATTGTAAAACCTTTAATTATTATGATAAAGAAAAATGATAATGAATTTTCAAAAGTTTTGTAAAAATGTGCCTATATAGTTTCACTCTGTCCGTGTCTTTTTACCTACGGCTGACTAAAAAATATCAGCAACGAGTAGATATTGCAATAAAAGTTATTTAATATTAAAACTTTTTTCTGTAACCCCTCCCGTTACGGAGCCACAACCCATCAAAGTCGGAAAAAGCCCTATATTTAAATAGTTATAACAAGAGTTTTATAAAGTATATTTTCAACCTGAAAACGGTAAAAGACAGCTGTTTTTATTAACATTACAAACTTTTAAAAGCCAAATGTATAAGGATACGATATTAAAATTTATCATTATCTAAAACTAAGTTTTGCAAAATTTTTGGCCCACATAACTTCTGAACGGCTTAATCTAGAAACTTGAAATTTTGGGAGAAGTTAGATCCTCAGAAATAAGTAGGATTTAATTAAGAATTTTTTTTGTCACACCCCCTGTGTAGGAGCTATAAGAGGTATTAAAACTTAAATTTTGCTATAACTTCTGAACGGCTTAAGCTAGAAACTTGAAATTTCGGGAGATTTTAGAAAGTAGGAGTCGTTTAAAAAAATTTTTTGATGCGTCCCCCGTTTAAGAGCTGTAAGGGGTCCAAAATTTAAATTTTGCTGTTTTTCAGCACCTGTAACTTGAAAACCTGTCCAATTTTTTATTTCATTAATATACAAAATTTAAAGTTCCAACATTATATTTTAACATTTGGTAAGTGTTTTTCTTAAATCTATAGAATTGTTTTCAATACAGAGTCATTCAATACGGTTGGATGTACCTTGGATACTGTTGCTTAATACATAAAAAACTTGGGGAGTATCGTAATGGATATCTTAGCATCACAAAGCTTTGTATGTCAGAAACTAGATGGATCGATGAAAATTAAAAGAAAAAAATAATCGAGGAAAACATTAATTTAAAAAATGAAATTGCTAAAAACAACACAAGGTATAACATTCATATTTATTGACAAGAATCAACAAAACAAAAATATGAATAATATTATGATAGTAGGGTTATAACTAAAACCAGGTAATTTAAATACTCTTGTTTTAGAAATGGTTAAAAATTTGGAATGTACTTTAAATAAAGGTGATATCGAGCAAGTTGAAATACGAGTATAAAATTCAAATTCAAAAATAGACACCAATCTAATATATAAAGAAGAAAATTTGTTTGTTTGTTTGTTTGTCACGTGAAACAGGATTCAAGTGAAAACCACTGGTCCGATCGTCACAAAATTTTAAAGAAATAATTCCGAGAGCCCGCAAGGTGACATAGGCTATGTCACAGTTTTATAAGTCAACATGTTGCGGCTCCAGAGCCCTTTTAAGCTTTTTCGTTTTTTTTATGTCAAGTCAAAACGGTTTGATCGATTGACTTGAAATTTTGCACAAATGTTTCTCTTAACAACCGGAATTAGTTGTTTAAATTTGGTTGGAATAAATTTACCCATTTCGGCCTGGCAGGCTTCCAAAAATTTTGTGTTTCCGATGTGTGTCCAATTTTACAGGGTGGTTTCGCGGTCGAAAAGAGAGGCTGACTAAAATTTTTGTTGATTTCGGTTAACCCGTTTGGGCACGAGGGCGCAATGAAGCTTTTTCAATGTTTTTTATGTCGGGTCAAAACGGTTTGAACGATTAACTTTAAATTTTGCGCAAATGTTGCTCTTGGCAATCGGAATTAGTTGTATAAATTCGGTTGGAATAAATTAACCCATTTCGGCCTGGCGGGCTTCCAAAAAATTTTGTGTTTCCGATGTGTGTCCAATTTTACAGGGTGTTTCGCGGTCGAAAAGAGAGGCTGACTAAAATTTTTGTTGAGTTCGGTTAACCCGTTTGGGCACAAGGCGCAATGAAGCTTTTTCAATGTTTTTTATGTCGAGTCAAAACGGTTTGAACGATTAACTTTAAATTTTGCGCAAATGTTGCTCCTGGCAATCGGAATTAGTTGTATAAATTCGGTTGGAATAAATTAACCCATTTCGGCCTGGCGGGCTTCCGAAAAATTTTGTGTTTCCGATTTGTGTCAAATTTTAGAGGTTGATTTTTCAGTCTAAAAGACAGGATGCAAAAAGTTTTAGTTAAGTCGATTAACCCGTTTTCCATGACGACGCCATGAATTTTTCTATAAATTTTATTTGCTTAAACGATTAAAAGAATTTTATTGAATATTTTGTACCAGCATTTTAATTGTAAAAATCCACAGGGTTAATTTGGTTTTGACCTGTTTACGCTTTTTGTACAAAGATGACATTTTTAAAATTTTGGTATTAACGCAAGTAAACCTTTATTCCAAAAGCTTATTTAATTAATAAGACTAATTTTTTAGCTCTTCTTGAATAGACTCAAATAGTGCAATTGCTAAATCAGATAATATTAATAATAAATAATAAAGGTTATAAAGAACCCGAATAATAATATCTTTAAATTTAATTAACGTAACATTTTCCTTCTCTACATGTTTTCGTAAGTCTTTGTTTTTGATCTACTTTGCAGTTGCTGTTTTTTAAAAAAAAATTTCAGTGTAAAATTGCAGTTTTCTTCAAATAAAATCTAAAAATCAGAAAATTCAATTTCGACCTATAGTCAAACGGGTATAAATATACTTATATGTAAACTACCTATTACCCGGCGCACGTTGCCACGCCGTTCAATGGAGTTTAAGTTAATGTTATTGAAAAAAGTTAACATAAAATAAATAATTTATAAGTAATTTTTTTTTAAAACGCGTTTTATACCCTACATCTGTGAAATAGGAAAAGGGTATATACATTTTGTTGTGGTGTTTGTAACCACCTAAAGGAAGCGAGCTAGATATGGAAAAGTATATATATTTGATCAGCATGACCTCCTGAGTCGATAAAGCCACGTCCGTTTGTCCGTCCGTCCGTTATCTTGATCAAATTTTAACTCTAGGTTACTAGGATTTAAAGTTCGGCGGGGATTGTATATGTGCGAAATCGGTCCATGGGTTTGGATTCTGGACCTTTTAATTATTCTAAGAGCCAGGGAACATATAAAAAAAATAGGGATAACTCAACAACTAATGGATTTACAATCATGCATTTTGTGATGTTGGTTACCAGTAATGAGACTATGGCGGGGACTGCGTACGAACAAGTTCGGATCATGGGTTCGGATCCTAGAAGTTTTTGATCGAATTTAGGCCAAAAAGCATAATTCCGAAACCAATCAAGATAAAACTTTCAAGTTTGGTATCAGTGTGCCTCTTCCTATATCCTTAGAGTCCAGGAAATTTAGGACCAATTGAAATAGTTGGTCGGGGACCATCCACATAGTTTTGAAGACCTTAAAGCATATTTTCGAAAGTATTAGAGATAGTAATTTCCAAAAAATGTAGAAGCTTCAAATTAGGCACAAAGATGTTCTTCACTATTTTCTACGTGTTCCATTAATGTATGATCAATTGGAGTGGTGGTTCAGTTAACTCTCTTAGACCTCTAAAGGAAGCCTTTCATCGAAATTAATAAAAATAGTAACTTAAAATTCATATAGAATGTTCCAATTGTGTACAAGGGTTAACTAGTATTGAAAGTATGACTGGGACTGCATATCGGCGAAATCGTACAATGGTTTCGGGTTCTGGAACCTTTTAAAAGTTTAAAAGCTAACATACGTATTTCTTAAAAACACCAAAATTCAGAAACCAATTACGCTATTTTGATGAAATTTATATACCTCCACGACTCCCAAGACCTTAAAGCATAATATTTTCGAAATTAATAAAAATATGGTCCTATTTAACACTTTTATATTTTTAAAAGGCTAAGAACATTATATTATTTATTAAACATTTACAAAGTATTTACTATTTGAAAAAGTATTACCTTTCTAGTAAAAGCAGATACTTCATTTGAAGTGAATAATCGTTTACTTTTACTTCTAAGTAATTGCTGGAAAATTCTAAGTAAGTACTTCCAAGTATTTACTTTATATTTTAAAAATAATAAGTGTTTACTTAAAAAACATGATTTTGCATGTAATGTGAGCATGTATGACTCATATGATTTTGCATTTTTTTAATGCATTTAGGAATGTATTGATCATTGTATTTGGCTCCGTAAACATGTCTAACGATGACGAAATTTCGAAAAATAAAATATTTGCAGACAGACTAGTTTTAGTCAACTTGCTTAAAAATAATGCAATTATACTGGAAAAATCTATGGTTCGAAATTTCCTGACATTTCGATTCGTCAAGGCTAAGATTTTTTCTTCCCCGGTAATACTTAGATTCACGTACTTGCATAAAAGCTGCCATCTTTATACACTGAAGGTAACCATATACCTACCTTCAAAATTTTTAAGTTCTTAATAGAAATGGAAAGTATTAACTGAGTTTTATTCACATCATTTCAAGTAAATACTAGGAAAAACTAAAAATATTAGTATTTATTATACCGAAAAAGTAAATGCTTAATATTGAGTCTTTACTTATTTTTTATTCACTTAACTTTAAGTATTTACTTAATAATCCACTAGTAGAAGCATTTACTATTTTTTATTCACTAGGCCTATTATACCGAAAAAATAAATGCTTAAGATTGAGTCTTTGCTTATTTTTTATTCACTTAACTTTAAGTATTTACCTAATAATCCACTAGGAGAAGCATTTACTATTTTTTGTTCACTAGGCCCATGTAATTTATTGTTTTTTGTTGATAAAAAATCTGCAAAGCTAGTATATTGCCAACCACAATAATGTCTATTAACATCAATGAAAATATTAAATTTGATTATTTTACAGTCTTGGATAAAAATCTCGTGTCAAATTATAATAATAAATTTAACATAATATATTTAAATATACAAAGTCTTATACACAAATTAAACAATCTAGAGACATTAATAAATTCCTTACACTGTAATTTACATGTGATAGTTTTAACTGAAATTTGGCTTTTAAGACATGAAAATCAGTTTTATAATATCCCAGGATATGTTGCATATTTTTCAAATAGTAAGTAGTAATTTAGTATTCGAAGAAAACTTTCATAATTCAAATATTCTAATTGTAAAATAACTAAAAGAAAATATTAATACATTGGGTGTATATAGGTCACACCAGACAAAAGTTTTTTTAATAAGTTGGATGAAATAACTACTAGCTACAAAAATTTATTTATCTTAGGAGACTTTAACATAAATTTGTTAGATAATAATAGTAGTGAGGTTAAATCGTACTTCAGAATATTAGAGTGCAATGATTCTATAGTATACAATAATATAAATGAAAAGTGTGCAACAAGAACGTGTGCAAATTTCAAAACGATAATTGACAATTTTTGCACTGATTTAATAGATTACGACTATAAATTACACGTTGCTGATACTTCATTGTCTGCCCATAAATTGCTTTTTGTAAGTACTAAATTGAACACGGTAATGATTCTTTTTAGGAAAATTTAGATACTTACAACACACACTAAATGATCTTATTACGACATTATCGGGAAAAAATCAAAAATACACAGAGGTTAAATAATGAAAAATAAAAAAAATATGAGTATAACCGATGACATAATCCGTACCATAAAAATTCGTAAATATTTTTTTAAATATAAAAAAAAAATATCCAAATGATATAAGAGTAGCTGAAAGGTATAATAAAACCTGGTTAAAAGTGAAGTAAGAGGGCAAAAGAAACTGTTGTAGTAACTTAAAATCAAGTTATCCTAACGATAGTAAGAAATTATGGGAACTTTAAAAAAGAATAATGTACAATAAATATAATATAGAAAATACAAATCACTTAGTAGAAAATAATTATATAAACACTACCATAAATACTTCGCAGTGAATTTACAATACAATGAACTCTTACTTTGTTGCTGTCACAAATACACTAAATTTATCAACGGATCCCATTGATAAAAATTATTTAGTTTCCTTCCCAAAAACAATTTATGTTAACTTTTCTTTATCGCCAACAACCTTAGAAGAAGTCAAGTCAACTATTGACTCATTAAAGTCAGGGCTTCAACAGGATCTGATAATATTTCAACCAAAGTATTAAAATATTTCTCAGTGCAGATATGTCCAATTCTTGTTAAATTTGTTAACTTGACTTTTGAATCTGGTATATTTCCAGATTCCCTAAAACATGCAACGGTCACGCCTATTCATTTGCTATTTCTAGCTTAGTCCTATTTTGTATTTTAAAGTATGGACAACAAAAAATATACAGCTTGTTTATTCTTAGACTTACAAAAGCCTTTTGATTGTGTGGACCATGAAATTCTCCTTTTTAAATTGCATTAATTAAAAAAAAATCAAATCCAACTCAACCTATATAAATCATATCTTCTAAATAGAAAACAGCAAACACGCTGTAATAATACGTATAGTAATATAAAATATATTAGGAAAAAAGTTCCCCAAGGATCAATCTTAGGCACCATTTTATTCAAAATTTACATCGATGATATAGTTAGATTAAAATTAAAAGGATCCCTTCAACTTTTTGCCAATGACGCTGTTATCAAATATTCTTCTGATAACGAAGCGGACTAAGGAACTCCGTTATATCCGATTTAAGTAACATTGAGGAGTGGCTTCCTAAGAAGTCACTAAATATTAAGAAAACTTTTATTTACAAATACACATAAAACAAGTAAAGAAACAGTCAGTGGGTGCAACCGACTTAGAAATACCCTACACCTATTTGGTTCAAATTTAAGGACATATCCATAAGTCATTTTAACACCATAGAAGCTGTTATTAATTTGATCGTAAGACATAGCTAACCAAATTAACTGTATAATACTAAAAACATTTTCTAATTACCCTATCTATTAAAAAATACTACAAATTCTTACTAATTTATCTATTTAAAAATATTAAAAAACAAACAAACTTGAAATAAATGAAAATATATTTATTCCAATTCAATTACAAAATGAAAAAATTCTAATTATTAAATTTTGTGATAAAAAGATAATCAAAGCATAATATATTTAATAATCCAAATTTTTAAAAATTGCAATTATTTTAAATGGTTAGTTTATATACCTAATAGAAAAGCTTATAAACGCAAAATATGCAATAAATGTATTTCTAAAAGACAATTAAAAATTTACACCTGTTCATATAATTCATTTAAATATAAAAATAAATTTTACATAAATGCAGCAAGTACCTTTGAACATAGCTGAACAGCTACAATTAAGTCTAGATTTCGGAGACACATAGGACATAGGAAATATATTCTTTGGCTTCGAAATTAAACTCGACCACAACCAATTCCCATGGTACTTTCATTACTAGTAACCTACTGTTAAATTTCATCAAAATACCGGCATTATTTTTTGAGTTATGGTGTTTGTAAGATATATGTTTGTTAGTCCTTGAACTTTTCAAGGGTTCCAGGACCCGAAATTATGGTACGATTTCGCCCATATGCAGTCCCGTCATACTTTCAATACTAGTTAACCCTTGTACACAATTGGAACGCTCTATCTTAATTTTAAGTTACTAGTTTTATTAATTTCGATGATAAGCTTTTACACATTGGGGGGTCTAAGAGAGGTTCTGAACCACCACTCCAATTGATTCCAAATTAGGGGGGGCACGCAAGAAATAGTAAAGAACACCCTTGTGGCAAATTGGAAGCTTCTACATTTGTTTCAAGTAACTATCTTTATTAATTTCGAAAATATGCTTTAAGGGCCTAAGAACTGAGTGGCTGGTCCCCGATCCACTACTCCAATGGGGCCCAAATTTCAAAGACACTTACGAAATAGGAAGGGACACCCTGATACCAAATTTGGAGGTTCTATCTTCATTGGTTTCGGAATTATGCTCGTTTGGCCTAAATTCGATCAAAAAGTTCTAAGTTCCGAACCCATTGTCCAATCCTCACCGTACGTAATCACCGCCGTAGTTTCGCTGCCAATAACCTACAGCACAAATTTCATGAAGATAGCCTCATTAGTTGTTGAGTTATCGTGATTTTTTATATATGTTCCTTAGCCCTGACATCGATTAAAAGGTCCGGAATCCGAACCGTTGGGCTGATTTCGCCCTTATATAGTCCGCGCTGTACTTATAGTACTAGTTAACCCTTGTACACAATTTGAACGGTCTATCCTAATTTTAAGTAACTATTTTTAGTAATTTCGATTATAAGCCTTTAAAACTTGGGAGGTCTGAGAGGGGTACAGAACCACCACTCCAATTGATCCCAAATTAGGGGAACACGCGAGAGATAGTAAAGAACACCCTCGTGGCAAATTGGAAGCTTCTACATTTTTTCAAGTTGTTATCTTTATTAATTTTAAAGATATGCTTTAAGGTCTTCGGAAATGTGTGGCTGGTCCCCGACCCACTACTCCAATGGGACCCAAATTCACAAGACACTTAGGAAATAGGAAGGGACACCCTGATACTAAATTTGGAGGTTCTATCTTCATTGGTTTCGGAATTATGCTCGTTTGGCCTAAATTCGATCAAAAAGTTCTAGGTTCCGAACCCATGGTCCAATACCGACCTTACGCAATTCCCGAAGTAGTTTCATTACTAGTAACCTACAGCACAAATTTGATGAAGATAGCGTCATTAGTCGTTGAGTTATCGTGATTTTTTATATTTGTTCGTTAGCCCTGAAACCGATTAAAAGGTCCAGAATCCGAACCCATGGGCCGATTTCGCCCATATGCAATCCCCGCCGTACTTTCAGTCCTAGTAACCTACAGTTAAAATTTCATCAAGATAGCTCCATTATTTTTTGAGTTATCGTGCCTACGGCCGGACGGACGGACGGACATGGCTATATCGACTAAGGCGGTCACGCTGATCACAAATATATATACTTTTCCATAACTAGCTCGCTTCCTTTAGGTGGTTACAAACACCATACCAAAGTTAATATACCCCTTTACCTATTCTATAGGTGTAGGGTATAAAAATTTGATATTATTCTTAAAAGAGCAATTAAAAAAATTCATTATTATCCTACCAGGCATCCTAGTAACCTACTTTACTCGTGGATATATTTAAGCCTTTAAGCCATTTGCAAAAGAGAATTATACCATTTGGCTTTTAAAATAATCAACAACTTAATTAAACATAATTTCCTCAATTAATAATATAGACATACATAATTACAAAACAAAAAATAGGAGTAATTTTTATCTTTCATTGTTCAAAACAGATAAACAAAAAATGAACTGTCTATACACTTGTCTAAATGCCTATAACAAATTAAATGACGAACTAAAAATTTAAATTCATTCGGTTTGTTTAAAAAAATAATAAGAGAATTAATTGTACTTAACGCGTAAAAGTAAGATGTTGGAATACTGTCTTTTAAATAATGTTATAAATTTTTTTAAAGTTTTTAAATTTAATTTTCTTATTGTTACTTTAAATTCGAAAATTATTACATATTTATCTATACGACTTTATGCCTTAGGTTAGGGTCTAAATTAATCAATTGCACTAGTAAAAAACATTATGTATACACATAGTACAAATTAAGAACACTAATACAATATTTGGAACTTTATTGTAATATTATGTTAATAAACTATATATTTTGTTTTAATAAAGAAAAAAAAATGCCATAAAAACAATAGTGTTTCTACAATAATAAATTAATTATAAAATTAATTACTTATAATTATTCAAGAACTAAAAGTTTTTTAAAAACTAAAGAATTATAATCAACAAATCATCATAGTACATCAAATTAACTAATCATCAGAGTACATCAAAGCAACAAATCATCATAGAACAACAAATCAACAAATCATCTTAGTACATCAAATCAACAAATCATCAAAGTATAGCTTAAATCACTATTATCTCTTAAATAAAAATTTACAATAATAATTTCAACAAAAAATATAACGAAAAACCAAAACTTCAAAACCAAACTATTCGAATTCAAATCAGGCATACCAACATGCAAATACAATAAATTATAAAAATTCAAATAATTCTAACAAAAGTAATCCACATCAAGCATACTCAGGCCAAACAATTTCGAATTTTAACAAAAAATTTTATCAAAACCCTAGTTATTATATACTTTTAATTGAACTTTTGAAGCCAGAAAATAAAAAATTGGAGGTAGATCTTGGGAATTTGTTACTGTGTTAATATAAAATTAAATTGCTGGATTAATTTTAACAAAAAGAGAACTGTCTTTCATTTCAGCAATTTACTTTTATATTAAAACACTTTTAAATGCAAAAGATCTGCCATCAATTTTTGGTTAATGAAAATTTTCAACATTTTAAGCTTAAAAGTTTTCAAACATTAAAAGAACTGTTTCTTATACCCGCAATTTACTTTTATATTAACACAGTAACAAATTCCCAAGATCTACCTTCATTTTTTATTTTCTGCATTTTAGGGGGCTAGTACTACTTTAATAAAAGTATATATTGAAAAAAATATTTTTTTTTATTTTATTTTATTTTAATAAATATAATACTCCAAATAACAAAAATTCTTATAATGATAACAAAACAAATCAGTGTAAGATTATTCCTAAGCAATGGACACTGCATCTTTCCACAGTGGGACTATCTTTTGACTGAAACAAATCCTCTCGTCATCAATACTCCTTCCAAGTATTGGAATTTATTATTGATACAGGAGCCGAATTCAGCATTTTAAATCCAAATTTATGTCATCATAAATATAAAATAAATTCTAACGTTCAAGAAATTAAAACTCTGCAACATAAAGTAAAAACCAATATTAAATAAAAATGCCTACTTTTTGAAATTTTTAAGGAAAACCTTTTAGTCGAAAAGTCGAAAATAAATTTTCACAGTAAATTTGATCAGCAAAATCGGGTTCGAATCGGTTTAATCGGCAATAACATTCTAAATCCTCTAAATGCAATTATCATGCTTTTTTATTCAGTAGTTTTCATTTATAACGAACTCGGTTTTAGCAATATTATGCTTACAGCGACAGAGTGGTAAAAAACAAAAAATTGTATATATATTTTTATATATAAAGATATATATCTTTATATTTGCTCCAGTATATTACAACTTCGGATATAGCAATAATTCGGTTATACAGACACGCTTTTAAACGAAAAATCGATTAATATTATTCGGATATATCGACCAAATACAAAATAAAGTATATATGACTATTAATTTATTTATATAGGTACATACATCGTATATTGTATTAAATCAATTCTAATTAACTCGGTTTTAGTTTTTAGCATTTGTTTTATTATGTATTTATTAGATCAACGTAAAATAAAAATATGCTTCATTTGATGTACCTATCAATTTCCTTGACATTGACACATCAAAAAAAAATTTAGCAAATTTAGTGAGTTCGAAGTTTCCATTCTAGAATTAGCACATTCTACAATGTTCAAGTCTTACACTAATTTTTCAAAGTTCACAGCATTCTTTTAAAACGAAATTCGGTTATTACGAAGAATATTTTCCATCCCTTCATGGTCGTTATAAGCGTAAAGCACTGTATTTTGTTTTTGTTTTGGTAAAAAAAATATATATAATAAAAAACCGGCTTTTGAAATATATTCTGTACTTGCCATTACGTTTAAGAGACAAACAAATGATAAAATATGTTTGCATAAAAATAATCTAAAAAAATAATTAACAAGTGATGAAAAAAAACCAAGGGTTTTTAAAAAAGCACATTTTCAAAATAATATAGTGTTTCATACTAAGTATTTTATCGGAATATAATGTTGAAGCTTCAATATTAACGTTTAATTTAGGAAATATATATGTTGGTGACTAAGTTACTGCTTACCTATAAACAGTAAATTTTTAAGTCCTAGTAGCCCCTCTATGGGAAAGGTTGCCAAATTTCTCAAGGATATAATGCTCACTACTCCCCTTCCCCCAAACTTTTTTAGGTTCTAGGAATTAAATTGTGAATTCCACCAAAATTTGGAATTTTTCTTAGAATTTTACTATTTAGCCAAAAATGGTTAAATAGTCTCCTCCAATAACTCCTTTAAAATTTAAGAAAAACCTTTAACATATGTTAAAATATAATGTTAGAACTTTAAATTTTGTATATTAAGGAAAAAATATTTAAACAGGTATTTAAGTTACAGGTGTTTAAAAATAGCAAAATTTCAATTTTCGAGCCCTTATAGCTGCAAAACAGGGGACGTGACAAAAAAAATTTTTTAACCGACTTCTACTTATTTCAGAGGATCTAACTACTCCCAAAATTTCAAAACCCTAGTTTGGCCCGTTTAGAAGATATGTGTGGCCAAAAATTTAGCAAAAATTGAGTTTTGCATAATGGAAAATTTTAGTACCGTATGGCAACCCTAGACATTTATTTTTTAAAAATTTATAAAGTTTATAAAACCAGCTATCTTTTGACGTTTTCAGATTGAAAATACACCTAATAAAACTCTTGTTATAACAATTTGAATATAGGGATTTTCCCAACTTTGGGGGGCTGCAGCTCCCTAACACGTGGGGCTACAGAAAAAAATTCTTCTACGAAATTATTTTTTTTGTAATACCTACTCGTGGTTAAAATTTCTTTTCTATATTTCAAACGATGTAAAAGTTTTTGTAAACATACGGACAGACAGACAGACGGACAGACGGACGGACAGAGTGAAACTATATAGGCACATTTTTACAAAATTTTTTGAAATGTGCTAAAAATACCTATAATATGTTTGCAAAAATTTAAAAAAAATTTGAATATTTCTTAAGAAAAATGTTTTTATCCGGCTACATGCAATAGCGTCAGATTAAATATCATCTAAAAGTGAAAAATGAAACAAGATCCAAAAAATTTGTGTTATTTTTTTACTTTATCAAAAATGAAATAACATCCAAATATTTAGTGAAATAAGATACAAAAGGAATGATAATAACCAAACAAATTATAAAACAAAATGAAATATCGTCCAATATAATAAAAAAATTTGATAAAAAAATTAATTAAAACCCAAAAAAAAATAAAACCAATTCTTAAAAACTCCAACACCCAACACCATTTGAGCTTAGTGACTGGAAAGTAAATTTTCAAGGCACTTCTGAGTGCCATTTCATAATCTGTTATTGTGCTATTTAGTTTAAATTCAACAAACAAGTTAAGTTTAAGACAACAAACAACAAAAAAAAATATTTTCGGAGTTCCGTTAACCCATCGTGGCCCAACAGCTTTTTATAGGTTTTTTCTTTGTTTTATTATATATTAGAAATGATTTAACCGATTAACTTCAAATTTTGTATATGTGTTCTTCTTTGAAAATGAAGTTCAATTTACTAACAGACTTGGAAGTTGTTAACCCCTGCCGACCCGACGATTGTTCAAAAAAAAATTTGTAAGTAAATTACGTCCAATTTCTGAAAGTAGGTACAACTTCTTTGAATTAGGGGAATACTTAAAAAAATGTTTTGTCGAGTCCTTTTAACCGATTGCGAAACAAAACCTTTAAAAAACAGTTTGAACGATTATCTCTAATTTTTCTATACATGGTGCTTCTTAACAATTTGGTGCTCCTTGACGATAGAGTTGAGAATGTTAGGTTTCCGGCGAATAATGTTAACTGAATTAAAATGACTATTGGTCAAATGGGGATACTAAGTTTGCCATTATGTCATTATACTATGTCAATAGTAGTTTTCTTGAATTGCCAACGTTTGAATAAAATATAGTCGATGGTTTAGAAAAGGTTTAAAAATTTGCTTTTCAACTTATATTTTGTTTAGTACTCACCTGAAAGTTGTAATACTCTCTTCCTCGTTTTTTTATGATTTTATAAGAGAAATGTAGGCTTATTTTTTGGAAAAACTGTTTTAAAATACTATGTTTTTAAGCATTATATATAAGAAATTGAATTTTTTGATTTTTAGATTTCATTTGAAGAAAACTGAAATTTTCATTGAATCTTTGTTCAAAACGCACAAACAGGTCAAAACCAAATTAACCATGTGAGTTTTAATTAAAATGTTGGTACAAAATTTTCAATAAAATACTTTTAATCGTATAAGAAAATAAAATTTATAGAAAACTTCATGGCGTCGTCATGGAAAACGGGTTAATCGAACTTAACTAAAACTTTTTGCAACCTCTCTTTAGACTGCAAAATCAACCTATAAAATTGGACACAAATCGAAAACACAAAAGTTTTTGAAAGTCCGCCAGGCCGAAATGGGTTAAATTATTCCAACCAAATTTATACAACTAATTGCGGTTGCTAAGACGAACATTTGTGCAAAATTTCAAGTCAATTTGTCAAACGGTTTTGACTCGACATAAAAAACATTGAAAAAGCTTCTTTGCGCCCTCGTGCCCAAACGGGTTAACCGAACTCAACAAAAATTTGTGCCAGACTCTATTTTCGACTGCGAAACCACCTTGTAAAATTGGACACAAATCGGAAACACAAAATTTTTTGGAAGCCCGCCACGCCGAAATGGGTTAAATTATTCCAACCAGATTTATACTACTAATTGCGGTTGCTAAGAGGAACATTTGTGCAAAATTTCAAGTCAATCGGTCAAACCGTTTTGACTCGACATCAAAAACATCAAAAAGCTTCAGCTGCAAACGGGTTAACCGAACTCAACAAAAATTTGTGCCAGACTCTATTTTCGACTGCGAAACCACCTTGTAAAATTGGACACAAATCGCAAACACAAAATTTTTTGGAAGCCCGCCAGGCCGAAATGGGTTAATTTATTCCAACCAAACTTATACAACTAATTCCGGTTGCTAAGACGAAAATTTGTGCAAAATTTCAAGTCAATCGGTCAAGCCGTTTTGACTCGACATCCAAAAAACGAAAAAGCTTAAAACAGCTCTGGAGCCGCAACCTGTTGACTTATAAAAATGTGACATAGCCTATGTCACCCCCCGGGCTCCCAGAATTATTCCTTTAAAATTTTGTGACAATCGGACCAGTGGTTTTCACGTGAATCCTGGACAAACAAATAAACAAACAAACAAACAAATTTTCTTCTTTATATATTAGGTTCTTTTAATTTCATGTATTCTGTCTCCTTATTGTTGTGCTTATGCTTGTCATAAATTGTCATTTTAGATTTGCAATTTTTTTTATAACAGTTATAAAAAATTTTATTAAAAAAAATAAAACTAAACTTTTTTCTATATAGCTGCTTTTGTTTAAAAACGTAAAGTAATTTAGTATCAATCCTTTTTCCGCAAATAAGTTCAAAATCAAAACTTGTCATGCACTATCACTTAAATTCAAATTACTAAATGCAACTAATTGGTAAATCTTATTAAATCTTAATTGAATTATTTCTGTTTATATTTTATATATTTTAAATAATCATTCAAAGTCAGAAAACTAGACCTCAGGAAAAATTTTTCAAAACCAAATTTTTTTGAAAGGCAAAAAAAGTCCTCAAAAACAAAAGGCATATTTAATCCGCAATTTTCAAAATAATTAAAAATTTAAAGTGTTTCCAAATCTTTGTTCATAAAATGCTGCATTACGAAATCTAGCTGTATAAGAAGGATACGGGGTGTCCGGGGTGCAACGGAAGGCGTTATATAAATATAATTATTCAAAAAATTTTGGGGCCTTATTTCCAAGAGTATTCAACAATATTCGGTATCAACAAGAATGTATACAACAATAAAATTATTTAAAAACAAGTAAAGAAACAGTCAGTCGGTGCAACCGACTTAGAAATACCCTACACCTATTTGGTTCAAATTTATTGGGAAGTCCATAAGTCATTTTAAATCAATTATAGCTTAGCTTATAAACGCAAAAAATGCAATAAATGTATTCCTAAAATATAATTACAAATTAAGAACTTTTCAAATAATTCATTTAAATATAACCATAAATTTTACACAAATGCAGCAAGTACCTTTGAATATAGCTTAAGTATTGTACACAATGTCTAAAAAATATATCTCTACACACAAGGCATAACATCTTAAGTCAAAATTGCAAGTTTTGCAGTAGAAGCGTTTTAAATGAAAAAATGATATGAAAAATTTATTTTTGAAATGTAAGAAATTTTAGAGTAAAATATCGATTGATATTTTAGAAATGCATTAAATGACATAAATTAAAAGAAAATATCTCAAATAATTTAGCCACTAAAATGCAAAATGTAACATAAGATATTGTGACTTATTATGATATTATAATTTGTAGGTGTCATATGTCGACATAAGATACTTTAATAAAATTTTTTGTATAAATATTTCTTTCACTAAAGCATCTTACGTCGACATAAGTTTGTTTTTAAAGTGTAAAATTGCATAAAACTGTAAATAAGATATTATTGTATATTTTGAAAGATTTTGTACTTTTAAAATTCAATTTTTATATTTTACCATTAATAACTTAAATTTAATTACAAAACATAACGTAAATTAAACAAAACGTAACATAAAATAAATTAATACTTCAGCGAAAATGTAAACTTAAAAACTCCATATTCAGATTGGAAATTAACTATTAACTAGTATCGCCCTGTGCTCGAAATTCGAGCTATTTTTGCTTTTAAGTTAACATATAAAATTCGTTTTGTGTAAATTATATTAGACTATACATAATAAAAATTATGCCAACAGTGTTGTCAACAATTCTTGCGCTTGAAATTTGCTTAAAAAAATTTATAATTTTTCTTAATTATTAAAACATTGTTAAGTACCGATTTTTGAGTTTTATTTCTATAGCTTAAGCCGCTTTAAAGAGAGGATAAATTGGTACAGTTAAATTAAATTAAAATTCTAAATACATATAAATATTATTCTAATAAATACATATTTCTAAACATATACATATATTTATTGAAGTCAAGAACCCAAAATTCGAATTAATGCTGTCCTTCATATAGCAAACTGTACCTTTTTCTAAACATTTTAGTACGATATGAACTATGTTGTACGTATTCTGTATCCTAATTAAAAAACTCTATGAATACATAATATGTACAACAAAATATAACATATCATAATTCATAAGTTTAGTAATTAGTATTATATTATATTGAAGCTGCCAGAAGTACAAATAATAGTCAAGTTGACCGAAGTCTTTTTTTAAATTTCAATCTTAAGATTTATAGCAAAACAAAAAGTTTTTCAATAAATCAAAGAATAAATTTTTCCTATCCTTTTTTCATTTTTAAATTTAATAGCTACATAGGTAAATTTTTACTACAAATGTATGCCTATTTAAAGTTCTGAAAACATGGGAAAAATTATTCTGAATTGCTTAGTTTACTCTATACCTTTTTGTCTAGTTTATTTATTTAATATTTCCTCAGTTTTTTATTGACAAAAATATATTTCTATACATGGTCATGAGCCATGACTTATAAGTTTCTTAAAACAAATAAATATTATTGCTTTTATTCCTTTAAGGGGAGTAAACTCTTTTCTACTCTCAACTATTGCCAGCTACTTCAGCCCTTGTAAAAGAGTATATGACAGAGTAGATAAATAATTTCCGGCAGATGGCTTTAATTAAAATTCTCTTGAATAGGTTATGTTAAATCATATTTTTTATTTGATAACCAATAAGAACTTACCCCCTTCCATTTTAAAAAATATTCTTTATATTTATATCAGCAATAAACCTTAATTTTTTCACTTTATTAATATTTATATACTGTTAAATATAATTAACTTCTCATATGACAGGTAGTTTTAAAATGTCAAATATATATAAATGATGATAATCTGACAATTATGTACTCCTGAAACAAAAATATGCGTTCCATTTACAAACTACGCCTATCTAATCTTCATGTACACTTTTTGATATATAAAATTCGTTCGTTTTGTTAAAGTAAAACTAAAAATAGTTTTTTTAATTATAAAAAAACATTATTCGATGTTGAAAGTGTGAAATAAACTTTTCAATTATTAGAATGAAATCAAAACATACGACGTACAATTTTTATACGGCAGTACGTCAATATGTCTGTCTGCATATCCATTATCGGTAAATCGATACGCGCGTACAATATTTAATTTATCAAAAATATTTATTTGAATGTTTTAATTTAGTACCTACAAAAAATATTTTTAATTTCATATTATAGGTATTTTGAATATAAGATATTTTTTAATAAAAATTATTGTAAAAAAATATTATTTTTAAAACATAATATTAGAAATATAAGAAAAACCAATAATAATATTTTTATACATTTTGTCAATATTTGTAAATTTTAAAAATCCGAGATACAGTACATTGCGTTACGCGTATTTTCGCTGCTCTAATGTAAATTTATGAACCTATTTATTTCTCAATTTTTGACAGAAATTATACGCTGCACGCTTTTATTTAGGTTAGCACATAAGGAACAAATAACTTTTTTTGAGAAAGATAATTTTTTTAGTTTTGCAAACATATTTACTGTAAGTATTTTTAATTTATTTGAATATTTGTATGTTTTAAACTAAATTATTTAAAAGAAAATGTTATTTTAAAATATTTTATTTTTAAAATTTAATGGCAGCAGCATAAGAAAAAACAATTACAATATGTATTTTTATACACTTTGTCAATTTTTAAATTTTAAAACTCTGAGGTATACAGTACGTCGCGTATTCTTTCATGTAAATTTTTTTACATAACTAATTATTTCAAACTTTTGACAGAAACTGAATGCCGTACATGCTGGTTTTGGCTGATCCATAAGAAACAAATAATTTTTCTTAGAAATATTATTTTTTTTTAAGTTTCTGCATATTTCAGAATTCGGTTTTTAATATTACAAAAAACTTAACAAAAAGCAATCACAATTTACGATTTACAAAAAATTTTTTTTTAGTACCTACTGTATTACAATAAATTGCAAACAAAAACAAAATAAAGTACTTTTCGGTTATAACGACCATTATGGAACTGAAAATATTCGTCGTAATAAACGAATGTCGTTTTAAAAGAATGCTGTGAATTTTGAAAAATTAGTATAAGACTTGAACATTGTAGAATGTGCTGATTCTAGAATGGATACTTTGAACTCATTTGCTAACATTTCATTTGATGTGTCTCAAATAAAGTGTTAAGCCTATGTATAATGCTTTCTCTTCTATTGAATTTTTTTTTGTATTTTTGATGCGTTATTATGATTTTTTATATTCAAAACTAAATAAAAAACACTTAATTAACCGCCACGCAACATTATTAGATATATTAAGATTAAATAAAAGAAATATCAATGTAATAAAAAACTTACATTTTTAGTAGGTAAAATTTAATTCTTTATCAAAAAGTGTTACGTTTATTATAATTAAAATTGAACCGAGTTCGTTATAAATGAAAACTACTGTATAAACCAAATGTATTGCTTTCATTTCGAACAGCTCTCATGTAAATTCATGTACCTACCTATTTATTTGTAAATTTTTTGACAGAAATTATACGTCAACTTTTATTTCAGTTGAAGATTATTTTGTAGTTTTTTTTTGCGAACATACTATAGGTATTTTCAATTATTTGGAATGTATGTTTTTTTAAAAAAAAATATTATTTTAAAATATTTTATTTTGAAAACTTAATCGTAGCAACATCAGAGAAAAAACAATTACAATATTTTTATACGCTTTGTCAAATTTTAAAATTTTAAATTCCGAAGTACAGTACATAACATACCTACTTATTTCAAAATTTTTTGACAGAAACTGCACGCCATATGCATTTATTCTGGTTGATTCCTAATGAACATATAATTTTTCCTAAGAAATGTAATTTTTTTGTTTCTGCAAACATATAGCAAAAAAAAAAAAAATACAGTACAGCTCGCTTATAACGACCATGAAGAGACAGAAAATATTCGTCGTAATAAACAAATGTCGTTTTAAAAGAATGCTGTGAATTTTGAAAAATTAGTATAAGAATTGAACATTGTAGATTGTGCTAATTCTAGAATGGGCACTTTGAACTCATTTGCTAGATTTTTATTTGATGTGTCAGCCTCACCTCTATGTTTATAGATGTATATATGCTTTTTTTTGTATTTTTGATGCGTTATTATGTTTTTTTTTTTATATTCAAAAATATATAAAAAAATACTAAAATAATCACCAAGCAACATTATTAGATATAATAAGTTTAAATAAAAGAAATATAAATGTAATAAACAACTTACATTTTTAGGTAAAATTTAATTCATTTGCAAAAAGTGTTACGTTTATTATAATTAAAATTGAACCGAGTTCGTTATAAATGAAAACTAATGTATAAACCAAATATATTGCTTTCATTTCGAAAAGAACTCATTTTTTTCGTTCACTTTTTAAGATAAAGAAAAAACAAAACCAAAAAAAAAATTTAAAAAAAATTTAAATCTCCTTGTTCATTGAATATTTGAACTAAACAAAAAAAAGAAAGATATACATAAGTCGGCGCCTATAATCTTTTGATTTAGATTTAGCTGCGAGTTAAAACCGAAAATGAATTACATTTACACAGAAAGTCGGCGCATAATATTAGAGTCATAAGCCTCAACTTTTAAAAGCGTGACCGTTAAATTCAAATTTACGTTAAATTAAAGACGGATTTTCACCTGAAAAAACGCAATATTCTAAAAAACAATATCATTGTCCTATGAAAACAAAAAAAACCTTTCTTTTGGTTGTTGTTTCATTAAAATTGGTCAAATAATTTGTTCTAAAAAAGGATGTTTATATTTGTATGGGAAAAAATAAGCCGATTAAATATTATGATATAAATTTATTTATTTTATTTATTTATTTATTATACTGCTTAACACAAACAGTTTACAAAAAATCATACAAATAACAATTAAAATTATACAATTAAAATCAAACAGTAATAAATAAAAAAACAGTAATAAATACAATTAAAAATTAACAGTAATAAAAATAAAACAATACATTTTATTATTCTTCATCGGATGAATCCACAAGATCGGGATGTATATCAGGAATTCCTTCAACTGGTAAATTTTTGTAGAAATCACGATAAAGAGGATCAATCAAATTATTTAAATACATAAGATCATTTTTCTTCTGTTTCGATATAGGTAATAACGTATCATAGCACTTCTTTAAACTAGCTATTGTTACATTCGGAGTATTACGCTTTTTAATATTAAGTACTTCAAAAGTCGCGTTTTCATTTAGTGAATTTTTATATAGTATTTCGCCATAAGTTTTACTATATCTCAACCACTTAACCGAATTCTAATTAAATTTATTTCCATTTTCGTCCACTTTGCGCCACATAAATTTTTCTTTTAATAATGAAGAAAAATTAAAAAACCTTTCCTGCGTCATTTCCTCAACTTGGAAAACCTTTTTGAACCAAGAGTTTTAATAAATTGTATCCAGTCACGCGGATAATGTATAGTTAGGCAAGTTTTCTTCTTTTTTCTCTCAATGATTGAGTGATCTACGTCGCACTCCATGTGCGTATGACCGGGTACAAGAAACTTATGGTCAATAAATTCGATATTATGATTCTCTTGGAGGTACAGTGAGAACATTATTGAAACAACTGCATTTTTGTTTTGGCCTGCACAAGAGTCGCTGTATAATACTATATTTTTAAAATTAGTTTTTGAAATTGATTGCAGATTTATTCATGCAGGGTTGGTAATAATCTCTGAAGATGATGAATTTTGGTAATCAGGATCCTTATAAATATCGTCAAAATCCTCTTCAATTAAAAATTGGTATTTTGGCTGTGGCTTATTAATTATAATATTATTTTTTAAAATCCGTTCGTTATTGTAGAAATTATCAGAAACTTTTGTATCATCTAAAATTTTGTTATTTTTGACAAATGCCACTAATTTAGCCGCCCGCGTATTCAATTGCAAGATATCTATAAAAGTATTATAATTTATTAAAACTATTTTAAAAAGTAAAAAACCAAAGTAATTAAATAAGAGACAGCATTGTAGAAATTATTATAAAATATGTATATTAAAATTAGTACTCATAATAGTTCTAATAAAATAATAAGAAATAATATTATTATTATAAGTGAATTAACTAAATTTTTCCATATCTACCTATTTCAAATAGTTTCTCTTACTTTTCTTTTTCGTAAATAAAACAAATCATTTTTGTAAGTTCAAAAATAATAATAAATTTATTATTTGTTTTTATGCAAACATTAACAAATATCAATAATTTTCATTTACTTTTTCCAAATTCAAATTAGTAACTTGTATGTACATATTTTAATACCACATAACTACATCCAATAAAATATTAATAAATTATTTTGATATCAATAAAAACTTTATAATAATTTCATAATAATAAAATTATTAATAATTTATAATTTTTATACATACATACCTATATTTCGTTTCATTTTTACATTACACTACAAAATGCATACACCGACTGATTTAAGTTTTAAAATAAAAATAATGATCGAATGATTACCGAATAAAAAAAAATCATCTTATGTAACGGAAATTACAGCTAGAATTTTTATACATGCACTAGCGAAATGCTCTTATGTGTACTTAATTATGAATTATTTTTTGATCGTATCAATTCAAAATATCTTAAGTCTACATAAGATATTATGCCTTTTTTGAAATTTCTTTGATTAGTTTCATTACTTTATCTTAAGTGGACATAAGGCAAAGGTCTGAATGAGTTAGCACAAGGCAAAACATCTTATGTTTTCTTAGGATACTTTGCCTTTTCAAATATTTAACAGAACATAATATAAATTTGTGTTGAATAATATCTTAGGTTTACTTAAGATTGTATGACAAATGCAAAAAATTAAAAAGATGGACGTAAGATAAAGCATCATTGCTTATAAAAGCCGTTAGAGAAAAAATTTAAACATGGGACCCAGAGGAAAAGTAAGATATTCTATTTAAAATTTGAATACCTATTTTTTCTCATTTTTTACTTAAGTCGACTTAAGATGTTATACCTTGTGTGTAGAGATATATCACCTATGGTAAAAATTCAATAAAATATATGATATAATAAAAATTAAAGAAAAGGAATTTAATCACTTATTAAAAAAATATTTTGTTTTTAATTTATAAAATATTATACAAAATATGTTTTATGGTAACATTCTTAGCCTTTTAAAAATATAAAAGTGTTAAATAACAAGTAAAGAAACAGTCGGTCGGTGCAACCGACTTAGAAATACCCTACACCCATTTGGTTCAAATTTAATGACATATCCATAAGTCATTTTACGCCATAAAAGCTGTTATTAATTTGATTGTAAGACATAGCTAACTAAATTAACTTCATAATACTAAAAACATTTTCAAATTACACTATCTCTTAAAAAATATTACAAATTCTTACTAATTTATTTATTTAAAAATATTGAAAAACAAAAAAACTTGTTATAAATGAAAATATATTTATTCCAATTCAATTACAAAATAAAAAAATTCTAATTATTAAATTTTGTGATAAAAAGCTAATCAAAGCATAAGATATTTAATAACCCAAATTTTTCAAAATTGCAATTATTTTAAATGGCTAGTTAATATACCTAATAGCAAAGCTTATACGCAAAATATACAATAAATGTATTTCTAAAATACAATTACAAATTTACACCTTTTCATATAATTCATTTAAATATAAAAATAAATTTTACATAAATGCAGCAAGTTCCTTTGAACATAACTGAACCACTACAATTAAGTCTAAATTTCGGGGACACATAGGAAATCGGAAATATATTCTTTGGCTTCGAAATTATACTCGTTCGGCCTAAAATCGATCAAAAGCTTCTAGAACCGAACTCATTGACCAAACTCGACCAGAACCAATTCCAATGGTACTTTCATTACTAGTAACCTAGAGTTTAAATTTCATCAAAATAGCGGCATTATTTTTTGAGTTATGGTGTTTTTAAGATATATGTTTGTTAGCCCTTGAACTTTTCAAGAGTTCCAGAACCCAAAATTATGGTACGATTTCGCCCATATGCAGTTCCCGTCATACTTTCAATACTAGTTAACCCTTGTACACAATTGGAACGTTCTATCTTAATTTTAAGTTACTAGTTTTATTAATTTCGATGATAAACTTTTACACATGGGGGGGTCTAAGAAAGGCACAAAATTAGAGGGACACGCAGGAAATAGTAAAGAACACCCATGTGCCAAATTTGAAGCTTCTACATTTGTTTCAAGTTACTATCTTTATTAATTTCGAAAATATGGTTTTAGGTCCTTGGAACTGAATGGCTGGTCCACACCCGCTACTTCAATTGGGCTCAAATTTCAAGGACACTAAGGAAATCGGGAGCGACACCCTGATACTCAATTTGGAGGTTCTATCCTGATTGGTTTCGGAATTATGCCAGTTTGGCCTAAATTCGATCAAAAAGTTCTAGGTTCCGAACACATGGTCCAATCTCGTGCGTTCGCAATCCCCGCCTTAGTCTCATTACCAATAACCTACAGCACAAATTTCATGAAGATAGCGTCATTAGTTGTTGAGTTATCGTGATTATTTATATATGTTCGTTAGCCCTGAAACCGATTAAAAGGTTCAAAATCCGAACCATTGGGCTGATTTCGCCCTTATGCAGTCCACGCTTAACTTTAAGCACTAGTTAACCCTTGTACACAATTTGAACGTTCTATCTTAATTTTAAGTTACTATTTTTAATAATTGCGATTATAAGCTTTCAAAACTTCAGAGGGTCTAAGTGGGATACTGAACCACCACTCCAATTGATCCCAAATTAGGGGGACACGCAAGGGATAGTAAAGAACACCCTTGTGCCAAATTTGAAGTTTCTACATTTTTTTAATTTGTTATCTTTATTAATTTTAAAGATATGCTTTAAGGTCTTCGGAAATGTATGGCTGGTCCCCGACCCACTAATCCAATGGGGCCCAAATTTCAAAGACAGTAAGGAAATAGGAAGGGACACCCTGATACAAAATTTGGAGGTTCTATCTTTTTTGGTTTCGGAATTATGCTCGTTTGGCCTAAATTCGATCAAAAAGTTCTAGGTTCTGAATCTATTGTACATTACCCAAAGAACGCAATCACCGCCATTGGAGTTGTGGGTCGGAGACCAGCCACACATTTCTGAAGACTTTAAAGCATATCTATAAAATTAATAAAGAGGGCAACTTGAAAACATGTAGAAGCTTCAAATTTGGCACAAGGTTGTTCTTTACTATTTCTTGTGTGTCCCCCTAATTTGGGATCTATACCTTATTTCAATTGAATTACAAGAGTGGAAAAATTTAAATGATAAGAAGCTTATCAAAGCATAATATATTTAATAATTCAAATTTTTCAAAATTGCAATTATTTTAAATAGTTAGTTTATGTACCTATTAGAAAAGCTTATGATACCAAATTTGGAGGTTCTATCTTCATTGGTTTCGGAATTATGTCCGTTTGGCCTAAATTCGATAAAAAAGTTCTAAGTTCCGAACCCATTGTACCTTACCCACTGTACGCAATCACCGCAGTAGTTTCATTACCAGTTCCATAGAACACAAATTTTATGAAGATAGCGTCATTAGTTGATGAGTTATCGTAATTTTTTATATATGTTCTTTAACTCTTACCCGATTAAAAGGTCCAGAACCCGAACCCTTGGGCTGATTTCGCCCATATGCAGTCCACGCAGTACTTTCAGTCCTAGTAATCTACACTTAAAATTTCATCAAGATAGCTCCATTATTTGAGTTATCGTGCCTACGGAAGGACGAACGGACATGGCTATATCGACTCAGGAGGTCACGCTGATCACAAATATATAAACTTTTCCATTTCTAGCTCGCTTCCTTTAGGTTGTTACAAACACCATACCAAAGTTAATATACCCTTTTACCTATTCCACAGGTATAGGGTATAAAAAAGTACAGTTTTCTATATGAAGGACAGCATTAATTCGATTTTTGGCTACTTGACTTAAGTAAATATATGTATGTATATGTAGAAATATAAACAAATTTTTAGAAGATTATATATTAGAACAATATTATATTAAAAGTTTAAGTCCTTTATTTTGTGTAATAACTGTACCAAATTATACATTCTTTAAAACGGCTTATACTATAGGAATAAAACTCAAAAATACTTAACGTTTTTATAATTGAAAAAATTATAAATCTGTTTTTTTAAGCAAATTTCAAGCGCGAGAATTGTTGACAACATTGTTGCCATAATTTTTATTACATATAGGAAAAAAACAAATAATTTTTCATGTAATATTTAGTAGTCTAATATAATAAACTACACAAAAGAATTTTTTGTGTAAAAAAAGCAGAAATAGCTCGAGTTTCGAGCACAGGGCGATACAAGTTTGGATTTAATTTAAACATTTAGGAAAATGAAACAAGAACCAAATATATTTTTGGTTCTTATTTCGTAAATGAAATAAGGTCATAAAAAGAATGAAATAGGATACAAAAAAAAAGCAAAATATTTAATTAATAAATTTTTAAACATTTTTAAATATAAATATAAAAACTTTTTCACTTTTGGATGATATTTCATCTGACGCTATGGCATGTAGCCATTTGTTCCTTAGGTATAAATCAAAATCAACGCGTCTGGCGTACACTTCTGTCAAAAAATTTCGAATTAGTAGTTATGGAAACGAATTTATATGAAAGCATACGTAACTTACTGCATCTATGATTTTAAAAATTTAAAAGTTGACAAAGCTTATAAAAATATTGAAACTGTTTTTTCTTATGTTGCTATGATTAAGTTTTAAAAATAAAATATTTTAAAAAACATACATTATATTCAAAATAATTGAAAATACCTATAATGTAAACAAAAAAAACTGTAAATATAACGTACACAATTTATATCAGAGCAACCAAAATAGGCGTAACGCGATATACTGTACCTCGGATTTTCAAAATTTACAAATTGGCAAAATTTATAAAAATATTGTTATTGGTTTTTCTTATATTTATAAGATTTTGTTTTAAAAAATAATATTTTTTTAAAATAATTTTTATTAAAAAATTTCTTTTATTCAAAATAATTCAAAATACTTATAATTTAAAATTTTTTTGTACTAAAATAAAACATTTAAATAAATATTCTTCGATAAATTAAATAATGTACGCGCGTATCGCTTTACGGATATGTAGATAGACGTATTGACGTACTGCCGTATAAAAATTGTATGCTGTATCTTTTGATTTAGGTTAAGCCCTAATAATTGAAAAGTTTATTTTACATTTTAAACATGGAATAATGTTTTTTTTAAAATAAATAACTATTTTTAGTTTTACTTTGATATAACGAATGAATTTTATATAATGCATGTGTTCCTTTTAGCGAAAAGTGTAAATGAAGAGTAGTTTGTAAATGGAACGCTAATTTGTGTTTCAGGAGTATATAATTGTCAGATTAATTGTCATACATAAATTTGACTTTGAGAAGCTAATAAATAATTTAATATGTTTAGATATTGAATATAAAGTAAAAAAATTAAGGTTTATTGCTGATATACATGAAGAATATTTTTTTAAAATAGAAGTGCTTATTGGTTATCAAATAAAAAATATGATTTTGAAGTGAAAATCCATCTATAATGAAAAATTTTAATTAAAGCCATCAGCCGGAAATTATTTAATTATCTACACCTCTCATCTACTCTTTTACTAGAGCTGGTGTAGCTGGCAGAAGTTGAGAGTAGAAAAGAGTAGTTTTCTAATAATAAAGGAACGGAGGCAATAACATTCTTTTGTTTTAAATACTTATTTGTTAAGACTCATAACCATACATAGAAATATATTTTTGTCAATAAAAAACTTAAGAAAAATTAAATATACCTTTTTTACATTAAAAAGAAGGATTTTTAATTTGATTGCAAGTATTTTTTTTTTAATGCAAGTTTTCGTTTTTGATTGCAAGTATTTTTTTTTAATGCAAGTTTTCGTTTTTGATAGCAAGTATTTTTTTCTCAAATGCAAATTTTTGCATTTACGTAATTTTTTTAGACGGAATTTATTTAGAATTATTCTTCAAGAATTTAGACAATTAAAAGACAATTAAAATTCTAGCAGTTCCGATCAAAATAGATAAGAAAACGAATACAAATAAAAAATCATTTATTAAATGAATTTATTAAAATAATATTTATAACTATAATCATATTATGTTAGATAATGTAACAAAAGTATAATCAACATTACATATTTTTTTTAGAAGAACTAAATGATGTTATTTGTAATAAACATATTTAATTAGGTATATTGTTACAGTAAACAAAAAAATTTAATTTCTTCTAGAATCTGATAAGATTGGTTTTTTTTAATAATATATTTTTAATAATTTTACAGCTTAACAAAGTCTAATTCTGCGTCTAATTTGTCACATTCTGCGTGATTATAAAAATATTAACTTTAAACAAAAGAGTTTTAACACAATTCTAAAATATAATATACAAGATCCTAAAACAGTTTGCTTATTAAAAAAAAATTGATATTCAATAAATTTGATTAAAATTATGTGAAATTATATTTAATTTTTTTGGTGCCGTGAAATAACTCAGAATGTATATAATAAAGTAGAATCGACTTTATTTACTGAAAATTTGGAAACAAAGTAAAATTAAAAATTTACAAAAAATCCTATGTAATTTGACAAAATTTTGCAAAAGCCGAATGAAATAAAGTATATCGAAGGTAGAATTTTTGTAAATTTTTTAATTCTACCTTATTACATTCTACGTTATTTAATGGCACCATTTCTATTATTTACAAAGTTTTTTCAATATGTTCAAATATGATTTTATATTATATGATAATATAATATACTATTAATTATACTTTCACATACAACTATGTACAATTTTATTGCATGAAAATGCTACCTGAATGAGATATAACAAGTAAAGAAACAGTCAGTCGGTGCAACCGACTTAGAAATACCCTACACCTATTTGGTTCAAATTTAAGGACATATCCATAAGTCATTTTAACACCATACAAGCTGTTATTAATTTGATCGTAAGACATAGCTAACCAAATTAACTGTATAATACTAAAAACATTTTCTAATTACCCTATCTATTAAAAAATACTACAAATTCTTACTAATTTATCTATTTAAAAATATTAAAAAACAAACAAACTTGAAATAAATGAAAATATATTTAATAATTCAATCCAATTCAATTACAAAATGAAAAAATTCTAATTATTAAATTTTGTGATAAAAAGATAATCAAAGCATAATATATTTAATAATCCAAATTTTTAAAAATTGCAATTATTTTAAATGGTTAGTTTATATACCTAATAGAAAAGCTTATAAACGCAAAATATGCAATAAATGTATTTCTAAAATACAATTAAAAATTTACACCTTTTCATATATTTCATTTAAATATAAAAATAAATTTTACATAAATGCAGCAAGTACCTTTGAACATAGCTGAACCACTACAATTAAGTCTAGATTTCGGAGACACATAGGACATAGGAAATATATTCTTTGGCTTCGAAATTAAACTCGACCACAACCAATTCCCATGGTACTTTCATTACTAGTAACCTACTGTTAAATTTCATCAAAATACCGGCATTATTTTTTGAGTTATGGTGTTTGTAAGATATATGTTTGTTAGTCCTTGAACTTTTCAAGGGTTCCAGGACCCGAAATTATGGTACGATTTCGCCCATATGCAGTCCCGTCATACTTTCAATACTAGTTAACCCTTGTACACAATTGGAACGCTCTAACTTAATTTGAAGTTACTAGTTTTATTAATTTCGATGATAAGCTTTTACACATTGGGGGTCTAAGAGAGGTTCTGAACCACCACTCCAATTGATCCCAAATTAGGGGGGCACGCAAGAAATAGTAAAGAACACCCTTGTGGCAAATTGGAAGCTTCTTCATTTGTTTCAAGTTACTATCTTTATTAATTTCGAAAATATGCTTTAAGGGCCTAAGAACTGAGTGGCTGGTCCCCGATCCACTACTCCAATGGGGCCCAAATTTCAAAGACACTTACGAAATGGGAAGGGACACCCTGATACCAAATTTGGAGGTTCTATCTTCATTGATTTCGGAATTATGCTCGTTGGGCCTAAATACGATCTAAAAGTTCTAAGTTCCGAACCCATTGTCCAATCCTCACCGTACGTAATCACCGCCGTAATTTCGCTGCCAATAACCTACAGCACAAATTTCGCCTCATTAGTTGTTGAGTTATCGTGATTTTTTATATATGTTCCTTAGCCCTGACATCGATTAAAAGGTCCGGAATCCGAACCGTTGGGCTGATTTCGCCCTTATGCAGTCCACGCTTAACTTTAAGCACTAGTTAACCCTTGTACACAATTTGAACGTTCTATCTTAATTTTAAGTTACTAGTTTTAGTAATTTCGATTTTAAGCTTTTAAAACTTACGAGGTCTAAGAGGGATACTGAACCACCACTCCAATTGATCCCAAATTAGGGGGACATGCAAGGGATAGTAAAGAACACCCTTGTGCCAAATTTGAAGCTTCTACATTTTTTTAAGTTGCTATCTTTATTAATTTTAAAGATATGCTTTAAGGTTTTCGGAAATGTATGGCTGGTCCCCGACCCACTACTCCAATGTGGCTCAAATTTCCAAAGTATTTCAAAAGGAATACCCTGATAAAAAATTTTGAGGTTCTATCTTCTTTGGTTTCGGAATTATGCTCGTTTGGCCTAAATTCGATCAAAAAGTTCTAGGTTCCGAACCCATGGTCCAATTCCGAACTTACGCAATCCCCGAAGTAGTTTCATTACTAGTAACCTACAGCACAAATTTGATGAAGAAAGCGTCATTAGTTATTGAGTTATTGTGATTTTTTATATATGATCGTTAGCCCTTCGATCGATTAAAAGGTCCAAAATCCGAACCAATGGGCCGATTTCGCCCATATGCAATCCCCGCCGTACTTTCAGTCCTAGTAACCTCCAGTTAAAATTTCATCAAGATAGCTCCATTATTTTTTGAGTTATCGTGCCTACGAACGGACGGACGGACATGGCTATATCGACTCAGGAGGTCACGCTGATCACAAATATATATACTTTTCCATATCTAGCTCGCTTCCTTTAGGTGGTTACAAACACCATACCAAAGTTAATATACCCTTTTACCTATTCTATAGGTGTAGGGTATAAAAATTACAGTTTTCTATATGAAGCACAGCATTAACTCGAATTTTGACTATTTGACTTTAGTAAATATAGGTTTATGTTTTGAAATATAATCAAATTTTTCAAACATTACATTTTAGAACAATATTTATATTTACATTTTAAATCGCTCTTTCTTGTATAATAACAGTAGCAAATTATACTCTCTTTAAAAAGGCTAAGCCTATAGGAATAAAACCCAAATATACTAAACAACGCTTTTAAAATTGAAAAAATTATAAATTTTTTTTTTTAAGCAAATTGCAAGCGCAAGAATTGTTTTTTGAAAACAAACGAATTAATTACAATTATCAAAGAAGAACACCTAAAAAACAACCAAAGAGGTATTAACGATGCCTTTTAAGAAATGACACAAAAATATTTTTATTCAAACCTTCGTAAAGAAATAACCAAATTTATAAAAAATTGTGAAACTTGAGGACTTGCTAAACATGATAGGCATCCTGCAAAAATTCCCTACAAATTGACTGACTGAACCAATTTAATGACATAGAACATTATGGATATTTGGTTTCCTGAAAGAAATCAAATCTACCTAACGACAATTGATAAGTTCTCCAAATTTGCTACATTGCATAAATCAAACAATATAAATTGTATTAACGTTTTAGAAGGCTTTAAAGAGAAAGTAAGATATTTAGGTAAAATGAAAAAGTTAGTGCCAGACGGAGACAGATGCATTATCCACAATGCTGTTGAAGAGTTTTTGAAAAAAAGCGGTATCGAATTCCACCAAATAAGTGCTACATTAAAATTCGGAAACAGTGACATAAAAAGACTACATGAGACTCTGAACAAACACTTGAGAATCATGAACGTCGAACGCATTAACGACACTTTATAAAACAATCTTTTCAAAATAATAAATTAATACAACAATTCTATACACTCAACAATGAAATTAAAAGCAGTAGACTTTTTAACAAAAAATTGAGACAGAACTGATATAGAAAAACTAAAAAACAAAATCTTAATCCATAAATTAACCCACAATGAAAAAATTAATAAAGATTGGCACCACACTCCTAATTTAAGTGAAAATATCGTCAAAATAGAAATATAGCAAAACGCTCTTCAAAATATAAAAAAATTAACAAATTACAGAAAAACAAACGATTACATAATAGATAAAAGTAAAAAAAGAAACACAAAATTTTACAAATCCCAGTTAAAACGCAATATAATTACTAAAATAGAATGAAGTTTAAAACCTTAGTCGTAATTAAATTAATTATGGTCCTGAACCTGAACGTAAGCCGTGCACAGGAAATGGAAATTACATCACTAATCGGATACAATGGTTACACAATAATTCTACATATTGTAGATTTAGAAGAATACGAAAATCTAATTAATACAATAGAAACTAATATCGATTCGCTAAACTTGCACCATTCAAATCCTAATTCTTTAGTGCTTGTTAAAGAATTAAAGAATTTAAAACTAAATTTCGAGACCATCGTTCCTCCCATCCGTAGAAATATAAAAGGTTTCGTCAAATTATTGGGCTCTGGACTAGAACTTATTGCTGGTACAGATTTCTGACTACATTGACAACTTAAAACAAAACGCACATCATCTAACCGAAAACTAATAAGCACATAACTATAAAACAAAAACTTATAACTTCAAAAGAAAACATAAAAACGCATATTAATAACCAACAACAACAAATCCAAAAATATTTATCTAAGGTTATTAGTGAAACAAATAAAATAATACAAGACGATTCGAAATATGCACTAAAAATTTGTGTAAACATTGTATATATGAACAGAGAAATTGAAAAAATTAAAGACAAAATACTTCTTAGCACATCGAATGTCCTAGCACATGACATTCTTTCACCTAACGAAATTCAAGATTTCAATATAACAATAGAAACTCTTCCATTTATAAAAAGCAATGTAATTTTAAAAGACAACATAATAATTTTGGCAATATTAATTCCAAAATTTACTGATTAAAAGTATTTTGATGCTATCGTAATTCCATTTCCCAATCAAATTCAGCAAGAATTACACATATGTAAATAATTGTATCTGAAAAAAAGGTAATATTTACATTTGAAAAACAAATTGTAAATATAAATGAATTAAAAGCACATACAAATGATTGTATCTCCAATTTATTCAATAAAAATAGCAGATGTAATTTTAAGATTAACAATAAACCCTCTATTAAAGAAATATTGTCGGGATTATATATTATAATCTTATTATTAATTTAATCAATTGTGAACTCCACAAAAATTTGGAATTTTACCTAGAATTTTATTATCTAAGCAAAAATGGTTAAAACTATAAAACAATTTCTTGACTTTAACGAACCCCTTTTAAATTTAAGAAAAACATTTAACATAGGAAAATTATTTAACATACCTATGTTAAAATGGTGATCGGATAAATGCGCACACGAAAATTGCGCACAAAAAATAATTTATAAAACAGAATTGCCGCTTTTTCCAGAATATTTAATATTTTATTTTAAATCACTAATAGATTATCTCCTAGATAGAATATAATTTTTGATTTTTTCTCTATTTATTTTAATTTAATTTTTATATTTAATTCAATTTTCTGTGCGCAGTTTTCGTGTGCGCATTAATCACTGAACCGTTAAAATATAATGCTGCAGTTTTAAATTTTGTATATTTGTAAAATTAAATTTGAACAGGTGTTTAAAAATAGCAAAATTTCAAGCCCTTAAAGCTTCTAAACAGGCGGCTTGATAAAAAAATTTTGTTAACCGACTCCTACTAATTTCTGAGGATCTAACTTCTCCGAAATTTCAAAACCCTAGCTTGAACCGTTTAGAAGATATGTGTGGCCAAAAATTTTGCAAAAATTTAGTTTTACATAATGGTAAATTTTAGTTCCGTATGGCAACCCTAAACATTTTCCTTCTAAAAATTTATAAAGCCTATAAAACCAGCTATCTTTTGCCATTTTCATATTGAAAATGCACCTGACAAAACTCTTGTTATAACAATATAAATATAGGGCTTTTTCCAAATTTGGGGGACCGTAGGAAATTATTTTTTTTGCAATACCTATTCGTGGTTAAAATTTCTTTACTCTATTTCAAAAGGTGTAAAAGTTTGATAATACACGGACGGACAGAGTGAGGCTAAATAGGCACATTCTTACAAAATTTTTTTAAAAATGTGCTAAAAAAAAGTACCTCAGGGATCAACTCTGGGTCTCTACTTCTTCAAAATATATATTGACGATCTAGCTAGATTAGAACTAAAGGGAACACTACAGCTTTTGGCAGATCTTGCGGTTCTTAAATTTATTTCAGATAGTGAGATAGATTCAAAAGAATCAATTATACATGATTTGAGTATTATTGAGAAAAGGCTTCTTAAAAACAAGATGTCTTTATATATAATGAAGGCTAAAATACTACTATTTGATAACAAAACCTTTAATTTTTCTAGTATCGATTATAGATCTTACCACATCAGTGTAGTTAAAAGCTTTAAGTATTTAGTATTGATAATAGATAGTAGAGTTAAATGGCAAAACCGTATTATTTGTTTATATTGAGAAGGTTTAGGAAATACTTTGATAGTAAAACATTATATGTTTTATACTCAGCCTATACATCATCAAATTTAACACTTAAATTCACTTTGCAGTAATGCGTCACAAACATATATAAAAAGTCTTGACGTCATATATAAAAGAGCAATAAAAATAATATAGTTTTATCCTATAGGGCATCCCTCCTATTCAATATAATCATCACAATATGTAAGTCTTGAAACAATATATAAAAGAGAAGTGTACTTTCTTATCTGCTTCTCTAGCATTGGTCATTCCTTAGCTTACGATATAAACCCTGGTTGATATTTTCTTGAATCTTGATGTCGTAGTCTTGTTTATCTAAGATTACTAAAACTTTTCCTTTATCTGCCTTCATGTAGTAAACTGATTTGTTTTTAGCTCTTTAATAATGTTAATTACTTTTTTATTGCTTTTTTGTATTTTTGTACAATCCTCCAATACTTTTATAACTTCTGATCTAAAATTGTAATTGTCATTGCATGAAAAATAGCTTATTCCACTTCTGTATCCAGTAATACTCTTTCTACGTTTGTTTTTGACGTTGCCGCAAATGTCAACTCGTTTGTTCAACGCTTCAAGGCACTGATAATTGATAATTATCGAACGAAAGAAATTTACGCCAACCTCGACTAAATACAGTGTATCCAGCAATGCAATATATAAACTTAAATCAATTTAAAAATATTATTTTCAATATTAAAAATAATTAATTTTAGAATTTTTAATTAGAGAAAATTTATTTTTTACAGAAATTGAACAAGACAAAACAAGAACTTGGTGCCCACGAGCAGGCTGTGAAACGATTTGTTTGATAGGGCAAAACTCTCCTTCATATTTGTTGTCTGCTACTCCTACTGTGTTAACAAATTCTTCGGCAATATCAATTTTGACAAAATCTTCAAATAATATGCTTTCAAATTTAAATAAGGAAATAAATGAATTTCCGGAAAGAGTTTCATCAACTATTATGTCCGGTTTATTAAGTTCTAATCCTCAGTCAGTTCGATGTCCTACATGTTGTGAAGAGTTCTGCTCAGGATGCAAAAAAACTGTAAGTTTCTTAATTAATATAAAATTCAACTTATAAAAAGCAATGCGATTAAAAATACAGATTCTATTTGTACATAATTTAAATTTCTTTCTTTTTAGCACATTTTCAAAAAATTTTGTAAAAATGTGCCTTCACACTATCCGTCCGTCCGTATGTTTACAAAACTTTTACACCGTTTGAAATAGAGTTAAGAAATTTTAACCACATAGAAAAAATTTTTTCTGTAGTCCTGTTTTAAAATTGTTATAACAAGAGTTCTAATAAGTGCATTTTTAATCGGTAGAAGTAGAAGTAGAAGTAGGTTAACAAAATTTTTTTGTCAAGACGCCTGTTTAGGAGCTCTAAGGGCTCGAAAATTGAAATTTTGTTATTTTTAAACACCCGTAACTTGAATACCAAATTATTGGTATTCAAGTTACAAGTATTTAAAAGAATACAAATTTATTATTATTTATATTACATATTTAAACTGAAGAAATTGTATCTTAGTTAGGCGCGAAATTTAAAATTTTGGTGGAGTTCACAATTGATTACCTAGAACCTAAAAAAGGGGAAGGGTGGGGACAGGAGGAGGATCGGCAGATCCATCACAAGTTACCCAGCAGAAATTTGGGAACCTTCCTCATTGAAGGTCTACTAGGTCTTAAAAATTAAAACTTTTATGCTTTTATAAAACAGTAACTTATTCAACAGTGTATGTTTTTTTAAAATTAAATGTTAACATTGAAGCTCCAACATTATACTTAACACAATAACAACGCTCCAATATTATTATACCCGTATGACTCTAGGTCAAAGGGTATAATAAATTTGACATTACGTTTGGGACGCGGAGAAGGAGGGGAGTAGATATAGACTCAAGTGTTTTGATCGGATCAGAATCGAAAATAAATCGATTTAGATATGTATGTCCGTTTGTCCGTCTGCACGATAACCCAAAAACCAAAGAAGCTAGGATCTTGAAATTTTCGCAAATTTGATTCTTTTGCATTAGCCGTCATCGCTATTTAAATGCAGCCATTTTGGCAATTGGTTCGGGTAGCTGCCGTACAAGTTATTTTTTTATATGAGCATTTTTCTGTACCTATTACTGTGTGTCTGAAATTTTGCCAAAAATAGTTTAGTGTAATGACCAAAGTTACTGCAAATTTTGGTTGGTCTACTGCAGAGGATTCGAGTATCTGCCATACAACTATGTTTTTATTATGTAAAACTAGAATCGTACTAAATGTGAGTAAATTTGAATAAAATTATACTTTTGTCTTACACAAAAAAGACGTTGACAGCCTGTAAAACTATTCTTTACTACACTCATTATTGAAATTACACGTTTTGGTTTTCTTATCTGTTTGACACTATTTCTTAAAAAATGGGTTTATATTTTGTTATGTATGTGTAGGTTTGTACATTTTTTATATTTTAAAGCATTTTTCTAACTTAATTTTATAAGTATTTAAAATTATTTACTTAATTCTTTGTTATTGTATACATTATAGTTTTATTATTTTTATACACGATTCAACTTCGCAAATACGCGTACCAACTCAAGAACATCGTGTATGGGATGCATAAAAACAAAACAGTTCCATCGTGTATGGGATGCATAAAAACAAAACAGTTCCATCGCGTATGGGATGCATAATCATAAATTTAAAGTTATGAGTATTGCCATCATTATTTATTGTGTGAAGTATATTTAACAATTTTGTTGTGCAAACATTTTTTACATGTTTGCAAGGTTTCGCCAACACTTGTGTATTATATATATGATAGAAGGGAATGTTTGTTTTTTGTAGCGTATAGACACCAAAATTGCCCAGCCAATTAAAAGTTGGAGCGGGCTTAAAATTTTTTTGTTATAAAATATAAAGGGGCTGACCGATTGCCTTCAAATTTTGTATACGTAAGACTAGAAATTTCTTAACCCACATTGGCTTAATGATTAATCTAAAAAAACTTAGGTTTACTTAACTTAAGTACAGCTTTGACTTAAAAGAAAATTTAAAAAAAAAACTTTTGTCGATTTTTGGTAATATACTTCGGTACATTTTACAAAGCGTAATTATTGGGTTAATTTTTTCACTAACATTGACTTCAATTAATAACCCTTTGCCCAAAAACGGACAACTGGGTATTATCTAGTTTAAATATACTTAAGTATTATTTTAATGATTTTATGAAAGAAATTTATGCTATTTTTTTTAAAATACTATGTGTTTAATCATAATTCGCAATAATATAGATCAAATATATATGAAATGGAATTTTTTGGATTTTATTGGAAAATCAAGTGATTAAAAAAATCCAAGGGTTTTTTAAAAAAGCACATTTTCAAAATTATATTATAGAGTATTTTATGATAATATTACAATTAATATTATTATCCTTAACTATAATAGACATATGATGTCATATTTACTTTCGATAAATATTCGATATAATTACCTATGATCTACAAAATCATAACCCTAACTTTAAAAGTCATAACTAGAGCAAGGATTTTTAGGTAAAAACCTAAAAAAACCTAAACTATATTATTTCAGAAAGAAAAGTGTAAAATGACATATATTTCTCGTTATAGAATATTTCTCGAAGCAATAACCTAAATTGCATATTTTTGTAAATTCTTACATTATTTTACAAAATTATCCGAAAAATTATTTTAAATTGTACTTGAATGTCAAAAAAATACTTTTATTGATAGTACTGATAAAAAAAACTTAACAATTATTTATTAAAATGTTATGAAAATTACTTTTAATATTATAAAGATTTTGGAAACTTTGTTTTTGTTAATTTTATTTATGTTACTATTGAAAATAAAATTTGAATTATTAATATTATTGGTTTTTTAATGAGAATATTTTAAGGAAATATATCTGTTTTATAACATTTTTTAGGCACCTTTTTTTAAATTTAAGTACCTAAAAATTCTTTCCCTAGTCATAACCAATCATACGTATAAAATATCAAACATAAACATTTAATTATTAAAAATTTATGTATTTATCTTTTTATGTCTGATTTCGAAATTTTTTAGTACTTTTTAATTTTAGTTTCTTTTCAATTTCGATTGCTTGTATGTATGATAGCTTATGATATGTACGTTTCGTTTAGTATACCTATGACTTGACGAATGATTTCTTAATGATATCGAATGATGGCTATGACTATTATAGTTAGTTATATGAAAAGTCATACAATCGTACAAAATTATATGAAATCATATGACATCATATGATTATTATAGTTAGGGGTATTAGTAAATAATTATTTTATGGCAATATTATAATTTAGTTATTTCATCAATTCATTATTAATTATGAATAATAGTGTAATCAATAGTGATATTAAAATTGTTATAGGGGATTTTAATGCAAAGATTGGGAAGGAGAAAACATTTGGAAATACAATCGGCAGCCACAGTGCCCACGACCTCACCAATGATAACGGGTTACGCTTAATATCGTTGGCAGCAATGAAGAACATGGTGATAAGTAGTACAAAGTTCTCTCATAGTAATATTCATAAACTCACCTGGCGATCTCCAGATCAGAGAACATCAAACCAAATAGATCACGTGATGATTGACAGCAAGCACGCTTCAGATGTGATGGATGTGCGTACATGGCGAGGTGCTAATGTGGACTCGGACCACTTCCTTGTCATAGCTAGAATCCAAGCCAGAATATCCACACATAAAAGACACGTATGTAGAACACCACGGAAAATAAACGTAGAAGCGCTACAATCATCAGAGACAGCAAAGGAATATGCCGAAGCCATTTCCCATATGATGCAGTCCTCACCCATAAGCGAAGATGCGCCAGTCGAAGAGCAGTGGGCACGGTGCTCTTCTATCATCAAACAAGCCGCTGATCAAGTCATTGGTTCGGTACCACCATCTTCCCACAACCAATGGTTTGACGAAGAGTGCCGTGACATCATAGCGAATAAGAACATCGCTTATCGAAACTGGCTTCAGAAGAAAACCAGACTAGCTTATGAGGATTACAAGCGGCTAAGAACTGAACAGAGGAAACTCATATGGAAAAAGAAAAGAGCTTATGAAGACAAGCAGTTCTCAGAATTTGAAGGGATGAGAGACAGAAACGAGGTCCGAAAAATGTACAAAAAAGTCTTACAGACAAAAGGTTTTAAGCCCAGGACAATCGCTTGTAAAGATAAAGAAGGGAACCTTATTACCGACAGCGATGGTATTCTTTGTAGATGGTCTGAATACTTTAAAGAGCAACTAAACGGCGGCATAACATCAGTGAACACCGCACCATCTACTCATAATTATGCACAACTCAATATCCAAGACGATGAACCACCGCCCACCTTTGAAGAAGTTCACACGGCCATCGGGCGCTTAAAAAACAACAAGTCGGCGTGAATAGATGGCATAGCTGCCGAACTATTTAAAGCAGCAGGAGATGATTTGGTAAGGTGCATACACCAAATCATGACCGTAATCTGGACTACAGAAAGTATGCCCAATGAGTGGAGCACCAGCATAATTATACCCATATTTAAGAAAGGTAATCGGTTAGAATGCTCAAACTACCGAGGAATAAGTCTCTTAAATGTGGCGTATAAGATCCTGTCGAGTATCTTCTGCACGCGAATGAAGCCGGATATGGACTATAACATCGGTCGATACCAGTGTGGCTTCAGACCTGGTAAATCAACAACTTACCAGATCTTCACGCTAAGACAGATTCTAGAAAAGTGCAATGAATTCAATGTCAGTACACATCATCTGTTCATTGATTTCAAGGCTGCGTATGATTCAATAGGGAGAGACGAGCTACTACAAGCAATGGTGGAATTCGGTTTTCCTGCTAAACTCGTCAATCTCTGCAGGATGACCATAGCTTGTACATTATGCGCAGTCAGAGTAGAAAACAACCTATCTGGAATTTTTCGAACGCAGCGAGGCTTTAGACAAGGAGACGCGCTCTCGTGTGATCTATTTAACATCGCACTTGAGAAAGTTTATTTATTATAAATTAACCCAGCTGCTCGGATACGCAGACGACCTAGATATAATCGGCAAATCACAAAGAGATACCTGCGAAGCCTTTGTTGCTATTGAGGAGAGTGCAAGAAGGTTAGGCCTAGAAGTGAACGAGAAAAAGACGGTATACATGGTGGCAACAAACAACGACGCCCTCCGTCGCCGTGTAGGTCAGAATGTTACAGTTGGTGAATACAATTTTGAGGTGGTGAAAGATTTTGTATATCTCGGTTGTCAAATGAACACAGAAGGCAGCAACACCAGCCTGGAAATTAAGCGTAGAATAGTGCTAGCCAACCCTTGTTACTTTGGGATAAGCAAGCACATGAGGTCAAAAACCCTGAGTAGAAAGACAAAGATCACACTGTACAGAACACTCATCGTACCAGTTCTGACATATGGTGCAGAATCATGGACCATATCCAACTACGATGAAAATCTGATAGGGTCTTTTGAAAGGAAGATTCTACGTAAAATTTTTGGTCCGATTAACATCAATGGAGTTTGGAGACAACGACAAAATCGCGAGCTGTATGAGCTATATGACGAAACTGATCTCGTAACCTGGATTAAAATCCAACGATTGCGCTGGTTAGGTCATGTAGTAAGAATGACCGATGATGCTCCAGCAAGAGCGGTTTTTGACTCCAATCCGGAGGGTAGACGCAGAAGAGGGCGAACACATCTTCGATGGAAAGACGGTGTTCAGTCAGACGTAAGAATGCTGAATATTGTTGGAAGTTGGAGAGAAGCTGCGCAAGACAGAAGCCAATGGAGGAAGGCTATGGACTCGGCTCAAAAATAATATTTTGTTATGCCGATAAAGTAAAGTAAAGTAAGTAATAGTGTAATCAGTACTTATAATATAATCCCAAAACAAGGATCAAGGATCTGTCCCGACCATCCTGCCCCTCCCCTGTTTCTCATAATTTTTTTTAGGTTCTAGGAATTATATTGTGAACTCCACCAAAATTTGGAATTAAGTATTTAAGCAAAAATAGTTAAAACTAAGAGACACTTTCTTCAATTTAAAAAACCGGTTTTAAATTTTGTAAAAGCTTTGAAATATGTTGAAACATAATGTTGTAGCTTTATATTTTGTATATTACTAGATAAAAATTTAGGAGGGGACTTAAGTTACAGATTCTTAAAAATATTATAGTCTCAATTTTCGACCTCTTACAGCACAACTGGGCTCCTGACAAAAAAATTTTGTTAAAATACTCCTACAAATTTCTTAGTATCTAACTTCTCCCAAAATTCAAATTTCTGGCTTGAACCGTTCAGAAAATATGGGGGCCAAAAAATTTGTCAAAAATTGAGTTTCGCATAACGCTTAGCTTTAATACCGTATGGCAACTCTATACATTTAAGCGATATATTTTTGTAAAGCCTATAAAAGAAGCTCTCTTTTACCGTTGAGATTGAAAATATACCTAACAAACCTCTTATTATAACAAATTAAATATAGGGGTTTTTTCCGAATTTGGGGGGCTGTAGTTCCGTAACAAGTGGGACCACAGAAAAAATTCTTCCATGAAATTAATTTTTTACTCGTAGTAAAATTTCTTTTCTTTATTTCAAACGGTGTACAAGTTTTTGTAAACATATGGACAGATAGACACACAAACACACACACAAACACACACACAAACACACAAACGAACAGACTACTGAGTACATTTTCTTCAAAATGTATTGAAAATGTGTTAAAATGGAATATTGCAATTTGACACTGAACTCTATTTTTAAAGGGCAAAAAAATGTTAAGTAGATATAAAACAAAGACTCACGAAAAAATGTAGATATTATTAAGATTTAAGTACATTATTATTAGGATTCTTAATTAAGTTTAATTTTACTATTATTATTATTATTATTAGAAAATTGCATTGAAATTTCTTTATGAAATAAAAATTATTGTTATTGAAATTTATTTTCTTATACTTCTTTTTGTTAAAAAAAATCATTAGGCATATTTGATCGGCTTATTTTTTCTCATAAAAATATAAGCGTCCCTTTTCAGGGCAATATATTGGACTAATTTTAATGGAACAGCAACCAAAAGAAACGTTTTTTTTGTTTTCATATTACAGTAAAATTTTAGAATATTACGTTTTTTCAGGTTCAACCCCGGTAATAAATTTAATATTAAATGGACACATGGTTCTACGTTGTGACTTTATGTAGAAATGCTATTTATTTTCGGTTATGACTTGCGTCGTAATTAAATTATTATTAAAGAACTTATATCTTTCTTTTATTTTTATTTAGTTCAAATGTTCAATGAACAAGTACCTATTTAAAATGTTTGTTTGGTTTTTGTTTTTTTTTTAATATTCTGTAAGTTATTAATTTGTTAGTGGCTGGGTTTTAAGTACATAAAATTTGTGGAAGACCCAATGCAAAGCCTTCGGCTAATAATTTATAAAAATTATAAACAAAACTTCTCAAATCCATAATAACGTTCGATAATTTAATTTAAAATAAAAATATATAAAAATTGCAATTTTTCAATTAAATTAAAATTTATGCTAAAAAACTGTATTTTCCTTTATATATTATCTCCAGTTACACCAAATTAAAATTGTATTAATAAAAGGCTGCCTAATGGACCTTAAAAGGCTGAAGTTGGGCACCACGAAGCTGAGAATAGGTTAATATGACTTTTTTGCTAAAATCAGTTGTATAGTATAATAATACTTATAATTTAAAAATTTAAAGTAATTTTTGAAATGTACACATTTTTAAAGTTTCATTTGCTTTTAGTTTTTCTTTTGTATCATTTTAAATAACTTATTTATTAGAATTTAAATCTCAAAAGTAGTAAGAGCCTGATAACAAGACCCTCTACCATACACTTTTCTAAAGCAAATGAGAATGTATAATATGTTGATTAGATATGATTAAATTTATTCATTTTTGTAAACCATGATATATTGTTTCAACAAAAGTTACTTGCTATATATTTGAATAAGAATGCATTGCCAGACGCATAAATTGGACTTGATTTCCATTTAACTAATCGTTATTTGGTTTTCCTTAGAGAAGTAAATGAACAGCAACACATAAATAGTCCTCAACGTAAAAAACTAGCATTTTTAATTCAATCAATAAGACATTTCTTCTAATAATGTATTGCATTCCAAACCTCCCACTGAAGTTCGAAAAGTATGTGTGGAGTGAACAAAGTGAAATGTAAACGGAAACAATGAGTGCAAAAGGTAAAGTATTTTGTGTTATGCAATTTAACAGGCTTATTAACTCTGAGTTTTAATTAGAATCAAATCACTGGTTGTAAATTTTAAAATCAATATTTTAGTCCTATAGCGGAAAGACTATTATATCGTTAAGTCTTTCGCAATATTAACGTTAAAGTCTTACAAAAAATACAATTCTGGTAGCAATGTTTTTTGTTTGACTATTAATGCAGGTTGTGGCAAAACCTTTACTCAAAATTCAATTATATATTAATTCATTTTATCTTCAATATGTGCATGTAGCGTCATCGCTTTTTCTTTATTACAAGGTTGAAAAACTTTGCATAATATTTTTTAAAATTCCATTTTTGTGTTTGGAAGCTTCTACTTTAAGCTGATGTTTGAATGACACTTCGTTTATTATTATAGATAAAAACTGTATCAAGTTTTATTTTAAAACAACTAAGAAATCAAATTTTTGGAGGTAAGCCTTTTTTAATGAGTAGTGATTTTTTTTGAAATTCCTAATTTCCAGAATTTTATTTTTTAATTTTTTAACTTTTTTTGTGCTGTTGCTGTACCAAACTATTGCTCCCTTTTATTGCCAAACAAATTATTGCCACAGGAATAAAAATCAAAAATAAAAACACTTAATAAGGTTTTTAAAATTAAAAATACCATAAATATAACTTTTTTTCAAATTTCAAGCGCAACAATTGATCGAGTTGTTACAAAATCGTTGCGATATATTTAGTATAATCTAATTCAGCTTTTGATCTTTTTCAGGAGCACAAAAATTAGTCTTAATAATTGATTGAGCTTTTGGAAAAAAGGTTAACAGTTATATATTCCACAGATAAAATAGATCAAGATCCCAAACCTTCAACAATTACTTTTATGTAATTGCTTTCACTTTTCTTTAAATAACTTTAGATATGGTTAACACATTTTTAACCCTAATAAATAATAACAACCTTGATTCTATTTTTGCTGATAAGCATATTCTTTTTATACCTACTATATTGAATCATTGTACGATTCTTTCTTATTTTTTTTTAAAACATTTTTTACGGTTCGTTTTGTAATATGAATCCAAATAAAATAATAAAAAAGTAAAAACGCTCAAAACGTTTTTATTTTTTATTGTATAATACGGAATTCCTATACAAAACTGACCTTACTCTAATAATAAATTATTATAATTTATTGCGATAACAAAAATGACAATGACTTAATTTTAGATTTAAAATTCAAAGTAAGAAAAAAAAAGAAAGTTTTTAATTGTAAGTAAAAATGCTAAAATGCATTTTTACAAAAAAGAAATTGTTAAAAAAGAAAAGTTAGTTCTTAAAATTGTAAAAAAGTAAATTCAGTTGAAAAGTAGAATCCAAAAGAATAGGAATAAGAGTTCCATTCTGATTTTATTAAAATAAAAAATATATTAAAAAAGATAAAACAAGAGTTTCATTTTCTTTTAAAAAAAAAATATATTTTATTTTGGGAAATCTAAATTGGCGACGAGGATGGGATACTCAAATGTATTTTTATGAAAAAGTACAGTGATTTTCAAATCTTAGTTGAGTATCTCGAACATATTGATATGAATCAATATTAATTTATATATTTTGATTATAATAAAAGTTAGTTATAATTAATAATTTAAAAAACAAAAAAAAAAGACAATCAGTTCTAATTCAAACTATAATTAAACAAAAACTTAATTAAAAGCATAACAAATTAATAAATCTTAATAATATAATAAATCAAAACTAAAAATTATAATAATATTATAAATCAATAAAAATTTTTATTATAATAAATTAACAATTAAAAACAAAATAAAAAAAAAAAAAAAAACTTTATAAAAAATTTTATAACAAAGTGATAGTAAATAAAACCAATTTGTGCTTGCTTGTGTATGTAACAAAGTGCCAACAGTTATAAGATTTCCTGTGTTCCTGTGTTCCTGTAGTTCAATATCTCCTGTGTTCCTGTAGTTCAATATATCCTGTGTTCCTGCAGTTCAACATTTCCAGCGGTCCTGTAAAAGTTCCGTTATTCAACATTCGAATCCAATCACCAAGTCATCTGACCACCATTCACTAAGTAAACAAAATTTAAGGTACTGTAAAACCATTATTTTACTCTTTAGACGATAATAAATTCTATAGATGAACATATTTAAAATTTTTTTACCTTTATCGAGAAATTTTTTTTTTAATTAATGTGTAAAATAATTGATAAAGAAAATATAGGGAACTAAAAAGAAAAATTTTTTGCGCTTAAAAATATTGATTTTATGTTTAATATTATAAATATATTAAATATTAAAAAATAATATAAATTTTAAAAAAAAATATTGAATTATTGTAAAGGAAAAAATCATCTTAATAATAAGAAAAACAAACGAAGTTCAAACGAAGCATTTATATATTTTAATTTGAATCTAAAATTTTTTTATTTTAATTTTTTTTAACTATTAAGAACTATATAATATACATTTTTTTTACTATATAAGAAAATTTTTATTCTCAAATCTACCAAAAAAAGTATATTTAATTTTAATAATTTCATTTTAAATATATTTCTTTTTAAATAATATAACCATTAAGTTTCATAATACATAACACAATGTACAAATTATTCATACATACCTTTAACATAATACTGACATAATTACACCACAAGGTGACAAACTTATTTTCTTTTGGTTCAATAAAATTTTCTTTTCGTAAATAAATTTTTTTTTTCTCTCACTATGGAAACACCCCCTCCAGCTCCACAACCCCCAGTTCCACGTAGTATCACTATAGAACCTTTAACTTATTTAGATAGATTACCAGAATTCCATGGTAATACTAGGGATCTACAAATTTTCATTGATTCGGTAGATAGAGTATATCCGATGTTGGCCGAGTACAACGAATTGTCTAAATTAGTTTTTTCCGATACAATTAAGAGCAAATTAAAATCCAAAGCGAGGGAAGCAATATTAATAAATAGTCACGCGGTAGATTAATCAATAATTTCGGAGATAGGCTAAGTATTGAAGAAATTTTTGACGAATTACGAGGCGTCACGTGTAGAACAACTATCTTGGAATTTTACGAAGAGATAAAGAGAAAATTACGGAGACTAAATGCCAAAACGTTATATGTCATGGGTAATAATGATGACAGTAGCGAATGGACCAAAACTAATTCAAGAACCGCACTTAATATTTTTAAAAGTAAAGTCCCAGAACCTATGAGGACACTTTTACTTTGTAAAGACCCAATAAGTTTGGAAGATGCCATGAATATGGTTTATGAAGCAGGGCACGCACACTTAATTAATAGGTCCCAAGACCGACCAAATAATTATAGAAATTTTAATGGAAAACCAAATAACAATAACATCAATTTTAACAGACAAAATAAGAGTAATAACAACAATTTCATTAAAAATAATAACGGGAATAACAACAATTTTAATAGACAAAACAACGCTAATAACAACAATTTTAATAGACCAAATAACGCTATTAACTACAATTTTAATAACAACAACTTTAACAGACAAACCAACGGTAATAACAACAATTATAATAGACAAAACAACAATTATAATAGACAATATAACAACAATAATTATAACCAACAGTCTAATAGAGCAACTTCAAATAATTTTAGAAATAATAATCAAAACAATAGTAACTATTCGAGATCGAATAGTTATAATAATCAATTTTACAACAATAACAATCCTAATCCATATAGAGGCAACAACAGAAATGATAACCAAGAAATCCAAACTAATTCACCAGAACCTATGTATATAGGTCATAGTGAATCTCAAAATTTTCATGCGATAGCCTCGCAAGACACCTACCCCATATAATAGTTAAATCAAAACTATTTCCCCTTAAATTTATTATTGATACGGGGGCAACTAATTCAATAATCAACCCTGGGATCTGTCACCCAAAATGGATAATACCAAGTAGTAATATAACCCTAAAAACTTTACAACATAAAATAAATATAACTCAAAAGGTGCGTATACCTCTTTTTTCCGAATTAGGAAACCCAAACGAAAAGACTGAATTTTTAGTTTGTAAATTCCACGAAAAATATGATGAAATCATAGGAAATGATATACTAAAAAGATTTAAGACAAATATTGACTATTGACAAATATTGACCTACTATATTGAATCATTGTACGATTCTTTCTTATTTTTTTTTAAAACATTTTTTACGGTTTGTTTTGTAATATGAATCCAAATAAAATAATAAACAAGTGATGAAAAAAACCAAAGGGTTTTTAAAAAAGCACATTTTCAAATAATATAGTGTTTCATACTGAGTATTTTATCGGAATATAATGTTGAAGCTTCAATGTTAACGTTTAATTTAAGAAATATATACGTTGGTGACTAAGTTACTCCTTGTAGAAACAGTAAATTTTTTAATTTTTAAGTCCTAATAGCTCTTCTATGAGGAAGCTTGCCCAATTTATCAAGGATATAATCCTCATTACTCCCCTTCCCCCAACTTTTTTAAGTTCAAGGAATTAAATTGTAAATCATACCAAAATTTGGAATTTTACTTAGAATTTTACTATTTAAGCAAAACTGGTTAAAAAAACTGAGAGACACTTTCTTCAATTTAAAGAACCGTTTTCAAATTTAAGAAAATCTTTTAACATATGTTAAAGTATAATGTTGGACCTTAAAATTTTGTATATTAACAAAAAAAAATTTGAACAGGTATTCAAGTTACAGGTGTTTAAAAATAGCAAAATTTCAATTTTCGAACCCTTATAGCTGCTAAACAGGGGACGCGACAAAAAAATTTTGTTAACCGACTTCTACTTATTTTTAAGGATCTAACTACTCCCAAAATTTCAAGACCCTAGCTTAGCTTGTTTAGAAGATATGAGGGGCCAAAAATTTTGCAAAAATTGAGTTTTGCATAATGGTAAATTTTAGTACCGTATGGCAATCCTGTACATTTTAGTGATGTAGTTTTGTAAAGCCTAAGAAAGCAGTTCTCTTTTTCTTTTTTTAGATTCAAAATATAGCTAACAGAACTCTTATTATACTAATTTAAATATAGGGCTTTTTTGGAATTTGCGGGGGCTGCAGCTTCGTCACCCTTCAAAATTAAGAAAAACCTTTGACACATGTTGAAAAATAGTTAAAGAGCATTCAATTTTGCAAATTACAAAAAAAAATTTGAACAGGTATTCAAGTTACAGGTGTTTAAAAATAGCAAAATTTCAATTTTCGGGCCCTTATAGCTGCAATACAGGGGACGTGACAAAAAGAATTTGTTAAACGACTACTATTTATTTCTAAGGATCTAACTACTTCCAAAATTTCAAGACCGTAGCTTAGCCCGTTTAGAAGATATGTAGGGCCAAAAATTTTGCAAAAATTGAGTTTTGCATAATGGTAAATTTTAGTACCGTTTGGCAACCCTAAACATTTGTCTTTTAAAAATTTATAAAACTTATAAAACCAGCTATCTTTTGCCGTTTTCAAATTGAAAATACACTTAATAGAACTCTTGTTATAACAATTTGAATATAGGGCTTTTCCCAACTTTGGGGGGTGCAGCTCCGTAACAGGTGGGGCTACAGAAAAAAATTCTTCTACGAAATTATTTTTTTTGTAATGCCTACTCGTGGTTAAAATTTCTTTTCTCTGTTTCAAACGATGTAAAAGTTTTTGTAAACATACGGACAGACAGACAGACAAACGGACAGAGTGAAACTATATAGGCACATTTTTACAAAATTTTTTGAAAATGTGCTAAAAAGTAAAAACGCTCAAAACGTTTTTATTTTTTATTGTATAATACGGAATTCCTATACAAAACTGACCTTACTCTAATAATAAATTATTATAATTTATTGCGATAACAAAAATGACAATGACTTAATTTTAGATTTAAAATTCAAAGTAAGAAAAAAAAAGAAAGTTTTTAATTGTAAGTAAAAATGCTAAAATGCATTTTTACAAAAAAGAAATTGTTAAAAAAGAAAAGTTAGTTCTTAAGATTGTAAAAAAGTAAATTCAGTTGAAAAGTAGAATCCAAAAGAATAGGAATAAGAGTTCCATTCTGATTTTATTAAAATAAAAATATTAAAAAAGATAAAACAAGAGTTTCATTTTCTTTTAAAAAAAAAATATATTTTAATTTGTGAAATCTAAATTGTTAACTTGCGTTCACATCAAAAATTCAAAACTTTCGTTGAATCTTAGTGGCAAAGCACAAAGGCAAACAGGTCCAAACAAAATTAAACTGCTGAGCTTCGGTAATAAAGATCAATGCTTATACAAAATTTTCAATATCATTTCTTGAACCGTTTAAGCGAAAAAAAATTCATGAAAACCACATGGCGCCGGCTCGTAAACGGCTTAAACGAATTCAACAAAATTTTTTTCAGCTTCTCACTGCAAATTCACCCTGTAAATTTAGACAGAAATCGGAACCTAAAATATGTTTAGGGTTGAAATGGGTTAATATATTCCAACCAGCTTTATACAACAAATTCCGTTAGCTAAGAGGAAATGTGTTCCGATTCGAAATCCAAAAGATTGAAAAATCTCAGCGGGATAACCGAAATCAAAAAATCTTTGTTGCGGATTCTCTTTTGAAATGCAAAGTACTCAGTTAAATTCAAAAATTTAAGGGGAATCAAGGGGTTTATGAGTTATACATGCGGTATAGAAAGTAATTTATCTCTTTTATTCTTGAAGTAAACTAAAAATTTCAGAACCAGAAAACTGTGGGCAATAACTACAAATTAATGTTTAATAGAGGCTCGGATAGGTGTAGAATTAAGGCCTTAAAAACAGAAAACGGATAAATTATGGATACAGATTTCATATCGGAAAGAATGAATACGTACTATACTAATGTAACATCAGAGTTGAACATGCCGACGGGGCCTATTAACATTGAATTTCTTGACTCTTTCTAAAGGACAATTCAGAAGAACTTTGAGTTAAAACCCACCAATACCGAAGAAGTTACTGCGGTTATTAATAAACTTAAACCCGGAGCCGCTAAATTATCTCGTGTGATAGAGATATACATTAATTTATCTTTTTAAACTAGAACTTTCCCGGACTCACTTAAGGTAGCAATAGTAATTCCCATCTTTAAGAGTGGTAATTCAACGAACAGTCAAATCATCGTCCAATATCGGTTCTTAATTCGATATCAAAAGTATTTGTATTAATTATTAACAAGTAAAGAAACAGTCAGTCGGTGCAACCGACTTAGAAATACCCTACACCTATTTGCTTCAAATTTAATGAGATATCCATAGGTCATTTGAACACCATAAAAGCTGTTATTGATCGTAAGACTAAACCAAATTAACTTTATAATACTAAAAACATTTTCTAATTACACTATCTATTAAAAAATATTACAAATTCTTACTAATTTATCTATTTAAAAATATTAAAAAACAAAAAAACTTGTTATAAATGAAAATATATTTATTCTAATTCAATTACAAAATGAAAAAATTTTAATTATTAAATTTTGTGATAAAAAGCTAATCAAAGCATAATATATTTAATAATTAAAATTTTTCAAAATTTCAATTATTTTAAATGGTTAGTTTATATCCCTAATAGAAAAGTTTATAAACGCAAAATATGCAATAAATGTATTTCTAAAATACAATTACAAATTTAGACCTTTTCATACATTTAAATATAAAAATAAATTTTACATAAATGCAGCAAGGACACATAGGAAATAGGAAATATATTCTTTGGCTTTGAAATTACACTCGTTCGGCCTCAAATCGATCAAAAGCTTCTAAAATCCGAACTCATTGACCAAACTCGACCAGAACCAATTCCTATGGTACTTTCATTACTAGTAACCTAGAGTTTAAATTTCATCAAAATAGCGGCATTATTTTTTTAATTATGGTATTTATAAGATATATGTTCGTTAGCTTTTAAATTTTTCAAAGGTTCCAGAATTGTACACAATTGGGACGTTCTATCTTCATTTTAAGTTACTAGTTTTTTTAAATTCGATGATAAGCTTTTACACATTGGGGGGTCTAAGAGAGGTACTGAACCACCACTCCAATTTATCCAAAATTAGAGGGACACGCACGAAATAGTAAAGAACACCCACGTGCCAAATTTGAAGCTTCTAAATTTGTTTGAAGTTACTATCTTTATTAATTTCGAAAATAAGCTTTAGGGCCCTCGGAACTGAGTGGCTGGTCCCCACCCACTACTCCAATTGGGCTCAAATTTCAAGGAGACTAAGGAAATCGAAAGCGACACCCTGATACCAAATTTGGAGGTTGTATCTTCATTGGTTTCGGAATTATGCTAGTTTGGCCTAAATTCGATCAAAAAATTCTATGTTCCGAACCCATTGTTCAATCCCCACCTTACGCAATCGGTGCCGTAGTTTCATTACAAATTTCATGAAGATAACGTCATTAGTTGTTGAGTTATCGTGATTTTTTATATATGTTCGTTAGCCCTGAAACCGATTAAAATGTCCAAAATCCGAACCATCGGGCTGATTTCGCCCTTATGAAGTCCGCGCTGTACTTTAAATACTAGTTAAGCCTTGTACACAATTTGAACGTTTTAACTTAATTTTAAGTTACTATTTTTAGTAATTTCGATTATAAGCTTTTAAAACTTGGGAAGTCTAAGAAGGGTACTGAACCACCACTCCAATTGATACCTAATTAGGGGGACACGCAAGAGATAGTAAAGAACACCCTTGTGCCAAATTTGAAGCTTCTACATTTTTTCAAGTTGCTATCTTTATTAATTTTAAAGATATGCTTTAAGGTCTTCGGAAAGGTGTGGCTGGTCCCCGACCCACTACTCCAATTGGGCCCAAATTTCAAAGACTCTAAGGAAATAGGAAGGGACACCCTGATATACTTTTCCATATCTAGCTCGCTTCCTTTAGGTGGTTACAAACACCATACCAAAGTTAATATACCCTTTTACCTATTCTATAGGTGTATGGTATAAAAATAGGTTATCAAAGCTTATTCATATGAATAATATTTTACATCAGTAACAATACATGTTTGAAAAATTCTGTAACACAACAGTGACATGTTTAAGGTTAATAGATTTCATAACAAAGAACTTAGATAACGGTGAATATGTGTCATGTATCTTTTTAGACTTGACTGGTCACAAGAAGAAACTTAAGATCGGTAATGCTCTTAGCTCTGAAAGTTTAATTAAAAAAGGTTTTTTACAAGGTTCCATCTCAGGGCCGGATCTATTCAAACTCTATTTTAATGAAATCTGTAGTTTAAACTTAACGGGTTCAATACAATTATATGCAGATGATGCTGTCCTGAAATATGCCGTGAACGGTAATAACCAACTTTAGAATGACATTCAAAATGATCTGCGAATACTGTAGGGGTGGTGACGAGCCACCGATAATTATTGAAAACCAAAAAAACAAAATTATTACTACTGGGTAATAGAAAGCACTTCAACTTTTTCGTTACTTTTAATGAAACGGTAGTAGTTGTAATAATAATTGATAGAAAGTTGAAATGGAACGATCATGGCGATCAACTAATTAAAAAAATCTAGATTATTGGAGGAATATTGAAGGCAGAAGAGAATAAAAACCAAATGTCAAATAAATAAATTAAATCATTGAACTAAAAATAAACTAAATTATTATGTTAATTTTTACTTTTATTTTTTTATACCCTACACTACACCTATAGAATAGGTAAAAGGGTATATTAACTTTGGTATGGTGTTTGTAACCACCTAAAGGAAGCGAGCTAGATATGAAAAAGTATATATATTTGTGATCAGTGTGACCTCTTCAGTCTATGTAGCCATGTCCGTCCGTCCGTCCGTATGCACAATAACTCAAAAAATAATGGAGATATGTTAATGAAATTTTAACTGTAGGCTACTAGGGCTGAAAGTACGGCGGGGATTGCAAATGGGCGAAATCGGCCAATGGGTTCGGAATCTGGACCTCTTAATCGGTCTATGGGCTAACGAACATATATAAAAAATCTCGATAACTCAACAACTAATGACGCCATCTTCATAAAATTTGTGTTGTAGGGTACTGGTTATGAAACTACGGTCGGGATTGCGTACGGTGAATATTGTACAAAGTTCACATTTGGGGATTGCATATGGGCGAAATCGTACTATGGTTTCGGGTGCTGGAACCTTTAAAAGTTCAAAGGCTAACGAATTTTTATCTTAAAAGCAGTATAACTCAAAAAATAATGCCCCTATTTTGATGAAATTTGAACTCTAGGTTACTATTAATGAAAGTACCATGGGAATTGGTTCTGGTCGAGTTCAGATAATGAGTTCGGATTCTAGAAGCTTTTGATCGATCTAAGGTCAAACGAGTATAATTTCGAAGCCAAAGAATATATTTCCTATTTCTTATGTGTCTCCGAAATTTACACTTAACTGTAATGTTGGTTCAGATGCCTCCTAAGAAATCCCAAAACTAAAAAGCTTATATTCGAATTTAAAGAAGATAGAAACTTGAAATTTGATACACGAGGGTTCTTTCCTATTTCCTATTACCTTTATATTTTTCAAAGGCTAAGAATTTTATCATAAAACATATTTTGTATAATATTTTATAAATTAAAAACAAAATATTTTTTTAATAAACGGTTAAATTCCTTTATTTTAAATGTTATTCATATTATATATTTTATTGAATTATTACCAAATGTGATATATAATTAAGAAATTGTGTACAATACTTAAGCTATATTCAAAGGTACTTGCTGCATTTATGTAAAATTTATTTTTATATTTAAATGAATTATATGAAAAGTTCTAAAATTGTAATTGTACTTTAGAAATATATTTATAGCATATTTTGCGTTTATAAGCTTTTCTAATAGGTACCTAAACTAACAATTTAAAATAATTGCAATTTTGAAAAATTTGAATTATTAAATATATAGTTAACCTTTGTACACAATTCGGAATGCCTTTTACGCTTTCTACTACTTTTTGCATTAACAGATTTACTACTTGCTGTAAATAAAAATTTTTATGATAGTCTTCATTTTGTTTCATTAAGAATAAAGAATAAAGTAGGTATACTGGGTCGGTAAGGGTCATGTAGGTATACTGGGAGATTCGACCATGGGTTCGGAACCTAGAACTTTTTGATCGAATTTAGGCCAAACGTGCATAATTCCGAAACCAATGAAGATAGAACCTCCAAATTTTGGTATCAAGGTGTCCATTCCTATATCTTAAGTGTTCTTGATTTTTGTACTTGATTTTAGGAGTAGTGGGTCGGTGACCAGCCACACATTTCCGAAGACCTTAAAGCATATCTATAAAATTAATAGATAGCAAGTGGAACAAATGTAAAAGCTTGAAATTTAGCACAAGGATGTTTTTTACTATTTGTGTGGCCCCCCAAATTGGGATCAATTGGAGTGGAGGTTCAGTACCCCTCTTAGACCTACAAAGGTTTAAAAGCTTATAATCAAAATTATTTAAAATAGTAACTTAAAATTAAGATAGAACGTTCCAATTGTGTACAAGGGTTCACTAGTATTTAAAATACAGCGCGGACTGCATATGGGCGAAATCGTACCATGGTTTCGGGTTCTGGAAACTTTCAAAGTTCAAGGGCTAACAAACATATATCTTAAAATAGCATAACTCAAAAAATGATGCCGCTATTTTGAAGAAATTTTACTAGTATTGAAAGTATCATGAGAATTGGTTCTGGTCGAGTTTGGTTAATGAGTTCGGATTATAGAATCTTTTGATCGATTTGAAAAATTTTAAGTATTAAATATATTATGCTTTGTTTATCTTTTTATCACAAAATTTAATAATTCAAATTTTTTAACTTTTGTAATTGAATCGAAATAAATATATTTTCATTTATTTCAAGTTTTTTTGTTTTTTTAATTTTTTTAAATAAATAAATTAGTAAGAATTTGGAATATTTTTGAATAAATAAAGTAATTAGAAAATGTTTTTTAGTACTATAAAGTTAATTTGGTTAGCCATGTCTTAAGAACAAACTATTAAAATCTTTTATGGTTTTAAAATGACTTATTAACTTCCCATTAAATTTGAACCAAATAGGTGTAGGGTATTTCTAAGTCGGTAGCTCTGACTGACTGTTTCTTTACTTGTTTTTAATTCATGTTAGTAATATAATTAGTTTTATATAACACAACATTTTGTTATATGCTAAATAATAAGATCACAAACTTAGGCTTAGATCAATAAAAAAAAAACAAGAAATTATAAAATAATATAAGAATTTGTAACACTGAAGTTATGTAAATAAATAAAAAAACGAGTAAAGAAACAGTCAGTCGGTACACCCGATTTAAAACATTTTCTAATTAGACTATCTATAAAAAAATATTACAAATTCTTACTAATTTATCGATTTAAAAATATTAAAAAACAAAAAAACTTGAAAACTTTAAAAACTTGAACTTTTGAGATAAAAATTTAATATATTTAATAATTAAAATTTTTCAAAATTGCAATTATTTTAAATTGCTAGTTTCTATACCTATCGAAAAGCTTATAAACGCAAAATATGCAATAAATGTATTTCTAAAATATAATTACAAATTTAGAACTTTTCATATAATTCATTTAAATATAACAATAAATTTTACACAAATGCAGCAAGTACCTCTGAATATAGCTTAACGTACACAATGTCTTAATTATATATCACCTATGGTAATAATTCAATAAAATATATGATATAATAAAAAGTAAAAAAAAAGGAATTTAATCGTTTATTAAACAAATATTTTGTTTTAAATTTATAAAATATTATACAAAATATGTTTTATGGTAAAATTCTTAGCTTTTTAAAAATATAAAAGTTTTAAATAAAAACGGAAGTAGGAAAGCACCCTCGTGTATCAAATTTAAAGTTTTTATCTTCATGAATCTCGAAAATAAGCTTTTTAATTGTGGGATATATTAGGAGCCACCTGAACTACCGCTACAATTAAGTCTAAATTTTGGGGAAACATAGGAAATAGGAAATATATTCTTTGGCTTTGAAATTATACTCGTTCGGCCTCAAATCGATCAAAAGCTTCTAAAATCCGAACTCATTGACCAAACTCGACCAGAACCAATTCCCATGGTACTTTCATTACTAGTAACCTAGAGTTTAAATTTCATCAAAATAGAGGCATTAGTTTTTAAGTTATACTGCTTTTAAGATATATCTTCCTTAGCCTTTGAACTTTCAAAGGTTCCAGAACCCAAAACCATGGTCTGTTTTCGCCCATATCCAGTCCTCGTCATACTGTCAATACTAATTAACTCTTGTACACAATTGCAATATTCTATCTTAATTTTAAGTTACTATTTTTATTAATTTCATAAGTTTTTTAAACCTTGGTGGGTCTAAGAGGGATACTGAACCACCACTCTGATTGATCCAAAATTAGGGGAACGCGCAGGAAATAATAAAGAGCACCCATGTACCAAATTTGAAACTTCTAAATTTGTTTGAAGTTACTATCTTTATTAATTTCAATGATATGCTTTAAGGTCTTCGGAACTGTGTGTGGTCTAGTACTCCAATTGGTCCCAAATTTCAAGTACACTAAGGAAATAGAAAGAAACACCCTGATACCAAATTTGGAGGTTCTATCTTCATTGGTTTCAGAATTATGCTCGTTTGGCCTAAATTCGATCAAAAAGTTCCAAGTTCCGAACTCGTTGTACATTACCCACTGTACGCAGTCACCGCCGTAGCTTCATTACCAGTACACTGCAACACAAATTTTATGAAGATAGCGTCATTAATTGATTAATTGTTGAGTTATCGTAATTTTTTATATATGTTCGTTTGCCCTTAGATCGATTAAAACGTCAAGAACCCGAACCCTTGGGGTGATTTCGCCCATATGCAATGCACGCTGTACTTTAAATACCAGGTTTTTTTTTAAATTGATATACTTTATTTAGCTTTCTTAATGTCTATTACAAATACTTTCTTTTTATAGTTTTACTTTTATATAACAATATAATAATTTTTTATTTTTTTATTTTTTTTTATTTTAACTGTGCTATAAACAAAACAATTGATTAATTTTGGTATAAAATAACACAGATTAACCTTAAACTAAACTAAATAAAGATAAGCAAAAATATACATTTATACGTATATAATATATATCAATATATAAATATATATATATATAAGTTATGTAAATATACTTATTAAAGTTATATAATATTAATTAAATTATTATTATGTTAATACAATTATTCATTCTGCATAACGCTGTCAAGCAATATGGTATCCCTCTTTAGTAGGTACTTCGGATTTTTAACAAATAATTTGATGTTAGAGGTCTGTTTACGATCATTTGGTAGCTTATTATAAATTCTTATAGCTGACGATAATCCGCTGCTGTGAGATAACTCCGTTCTAGATCTTGTATGATTTAAATAGTTCAGGCTTCTGGTGTTAAAGTTATGTACACTATTTCTTTTCGTAACATTAATATTCTTCCAGTAAATTCCTTTTTCCAGTTTAAAAATTAATTTGGCTTTTTCCATAATAATAATTTCCGGAAGCATCAAATATCCCGTTTTTTTATAAATTTCGATTGTTGGTGTCAGCCAGCTAAACTTGTATAAATTTTTAATTGCTTTGTTTATCAATATATTTGTACAAATCCTCATTTATTATTCTTTCTAGTTCATCTCTGGTTTTAGCACTGTAAATGAACAATGTAAATTGTAAATTAGCACATTGGATGTTATGGATATAAAGCAGGTACAAAGTAGGCCCTAGTACTGATCCTTGCGGAACACCTATATTTATAGTACACTGGTTACTTAATACATCATTAACTCTTGTAGCTATTTTCCTATTTTGTAAATAAGATCTAAGAAGATCCAGAGCTGTTCCTCTTAGACCGATTTCATAGAGTATGTTTAACAGGATTTTATGATCAACTGTATCAAATGTTTTTTTTAAATCGACGAATACTGAACAAACATAGTTCCCTGCATCTAATTTGCTTACTATAGAGTTTGTTGATGCTAAGACTGCCGAATCGGTTCCAATATCTTTTTGAAATCCAAATTGATTATCATCAAAACCTACTACCTTTTGAATAAAATTCTGTATTCTATTATTTATTATTTTTTCAAATATTTTTCCCAAGCAACTTGTTAAAGTAATAGGCCTGTAATTTGATACATCATTGGTTGCTCCTGATTTATATATTGGCACAACCATACTTGATTTTAGACATTCAGTTAAACAATTATTTATTAAGTAAGCGAGCTTGGGTGCTATAATGGTTGCCACATGCCTTAGATTTGATGCTGTTATGCCATCAACTCCTGGTGAACTATTTTTTAGCAGCTTAATGATTTTTAAAACTTCTATTTCATTTGTTTTTCTTAGAAAAATAGATCGTTCAGTAATAGTGTTTTTTACTGTGTATTTTTCTGCATCAATAATATTATCCGCCAAATTGTTTCCAATTTCACTAAAATACGTGTTAAAAGTATTACCTAGCAATACCGAAATTATCACATATTTTAATGCCATTGTTATTTATTTCATTGATGACTTTACTGCAATTAGACGACTTTTTTGGCATACAGTTGTTTAGCACTTCCCACATTTTTCTATGATCAGGCCCAGCTAAGTAGATTTTATTATACTCTACAGTCTACACCTATAGAATAGGTAAAGGGGTATATTAACTTTTGTATGGTGTTTGTAACCACCTAAAGGAAGCGAGCTAGATATGGAAAAGTATATATATTTGCGATCAGCGTGACCGCCTGAGTCGATATAGCCATGTCCGTCCGTCCGTCCGTAGGCACGATAACTCAAAAAATAATGGAGCTATCTTGATGAAATTTTAACTGTAGGTTACTAGGACTAAAAGTACGGCGGGGATTGCATATGGGCGAAATCAGCCCATTGGTTCGGATTTTGCACCTTTTAATCGATCGAAGGGCTAACGAACTTTTATAAAAAATCACGATAACTCAACAACTAATGACGCTATCTTCGTCAAATTTGTGCTGTAGGTTACTAGTAATGAAACTACTTCGGGGATTGCGTAAGGTCGGGATTGGACCATGCGCTCGGAACTTAGAACTTTTTGATCGAATTTAGGCCAAACGAGCATAATTCTGAAACCAATGAAGATAGAACCTCCAAATTTGGTATCAGAGTGTCCCTTCCTATTTCCTAAGTGTCTTGGGAATTTGGGTGCCATTGGAGTACTGGATCGGGGACCAGCTACACATTTCCGAAGATCTTAAAGCATACCTTTAAAATTAACCCCCTGTCAGACCTCCCAAGTTTTAAAAGCTTATAATCGAAATTACTAAAAATAGTTACTTAAAATTAAGATAGACCGTTCAAATTGTGTACAAGGGTTAACTAGTACTATAAGTACAGCGCGGGCTGTACAAGGGTGAAATCAGCCCATGGGTTTGGATTCTGGACCTTTTAATCGGTGTCAGGGCTAACGAACATATATAAAAAATCACGATAACTCAACAACTAATGACCCTATCTTCATGAAATTTGTGTTGTTGGTTATTGGTAATGAAACTACGGCGGTGATTACGCACGGTGAGGATTGGACAATGGGTTCGGAACTGAGAAATTTTTGATCGAATTTAGGCCAAACTAGCGTAATTCCGAAACCAATGAAGATATAACCTCCAAATTCGGTATCAGGCTGTCCGTTCCTATTTCGTAAGTGTCCTTGAATTTTGGGCCCCATTGGACTAGTGGGTCGGGGACCAGCCACTCAGTTCCGAGGACCTCAAAGCATATTTTCGAAATCAATAAAAATAGTAACTTGAAACAAATGTAGAAGCTTCAAATTTGGTCTAGGGTGTTCTTTATTATTTCTTCCGTGTCCCCCTAATTTGGGATCAATTGGAGTGGTGGTTCAGGACCTCTCTTAGACCCCCCAATGTGTAAAAGCTTATCATCGAAATTAATAAAACTAGTAACTTAAAATTAAGATAGAACGTTCCAATTGTATACAAGGGTTAACTAGTATTGAAAGTATGACGCGACTGCTAATGGGCGAAATCGTACCATGGTTTCGGGTTCTGGAACCCTTGACAAATTCAAGGACTAACAAACATATATCTTAAAAACACCATAACTCAAAAAAAAATGCCGGTATTTTGATGAAATTTAAACTCTAGGTTACTAGTAATGAAAGTACCATGGGAATTGGTTGTGATCGAGTTTAATTTCAAAACCAAAGAATATATTTCCTATGTCCTATGTGTCTCCGAAATCTAGACTTAATTGTAGTTGTTGAGCTATGTTCAAAGGTATTTGCTGCATTTATATAAAATATGTTTTAATATTTAAATGAATTATATGAAAAGGTCTAAATTTGTAATTGTATTTTAGAAATACATTTATTGCATATTTTGCGTTTGTAAGCTTTTCTATTAGGTATATAAACTAACCATTTAAAATAATTCCAATTTTTAAAAATCTGGATTATTAAATATATTATGCTTTGATTATCTTTTTATCACAAAATTTAATAATTAGAATTTTTTCATTTTGTAATTGAATTGGAATAAATATATTTTCATTTATAACAAGTTTGTTTGTTTTTTAATATTTTTAAATAGATAAGTTGGTAAGAATTTGTAATATTTTTTAATAGATAGTGTAATTAGAAAATGTTTAGTATTATAAAGTTAATTTGGTTAGCTATGTCTTACGATCAAATTAATAACAGCTTTTATGGTGTTAAAATGACTTATGGATATGTCCTTAAATTTGAACCAAATAGGTGTAGGGTATTTCTAAGTCGGTTGCACCGACTGACTGTTTCTTTACTTGCTTTTAAAATAATTTAGCTTTTCTCTCTTTAATTCTTTCGTGACACTATTTTTCAATTTTTTGAATTTGGCTTGAATTTCTGGGGAGTTAGGGTTTTTCTTGAAGTTTTTAAATAATTTATTCCTTTTTTGGATGAGTTTTATTATTTCTTTAGTCATCCAATCATTATATTTTCTTGTTCTTATTACTTTTTTTCAGTGTAATATTAAGTGTATAATTACAAATATAATATTTTCATGAGATTAGCTACACTATCACAATTATTTGTTGAAAGTAGACTGCTAACTTGAGTTTTGTATTTTTTGATATCTGTAACGATTAGTTCCTTATTGAAAATGGGCTCACGTTTTTTTATAACTTTATTTATCCTTATTGAAATGGCTTTAAGGTCTAAGTTAACAACATCTTCAGTAGAAATTTTAAAATCATACTTTTCATTTTGTAGATTTGATAGAACATGATCAATAATTGTGCAAGTGTTTTTCGTAACTCTAGTAGCATTTTCCTTCCTTAAATTGTTCTTTACATCTACAGCATTAGATTCTAGCATTGTTTTGTAGGATCTAGAGAGCTCCGTATTAGATAATAAATCAATGTTAGTATCGCCATAACAATATTTTTATATCTATTAAAAATTGATTCTAAATGTGATATAAATGTATTATTATTTTCACTAGGACTTTTGTAACAAACCGCAAATTTAATAACTGGACTAGTACCACATAATGATATAATTATAGTATTGAACTGTTCTATGACTTCTAATATTTTATATTGTATGTTTTGTTTGACATAAATAGCAGCTCCGCCTCCTCTATTTAGATTATTTGAATTAAATAAAGCTGTATACCCAGGAATATTAAAAAATATCTCCTCATCTGAGTATATCTAAGTTTCACCAATCATAATTATGTCAATACATTTTTTAATTTTTATAAATGATTCTATTTCGATAATATTTTTTCTGAGACTTCTGGCATTAAAATGCACAATATTTAAATTTGAGAGTGTATTGAACATCAAGGTTTACTGATCATATAATTTTGCCAAGTTTCTCTTGTTTTCTGCAAATATTTTCTGTATTTATTATCAATATGCCTCCTGTAATACGCTAGGTCTTGAATTGCTTTTTTTCTGGATACTTCTGTATTGTCATGATAATTAAAATAAAGTTGAGAAAGTTCTTTGTAGTTATTTGGCAATCCCTCTTGATGAATTAGTATTTTTAAACTAGTCTGAGTGACACCTTCGTAGCAAATATTATCCTTGTCATGGAAATAGGATAAAAACAGCCTTACATTGTTATAAATTCTGTGGTCTTTTAGTCTTGAAATTGCAAAAACATTATCACCAGTATTAATTGCTTTCCTTGTTAGCCTAACAATAGGAGGGACCAATGGATCGATGTATGTTTTACTATTTCCCTGTACATTTTTTTCGATGTTTGGGCAGAGCGTTTCTCTCTTAGTCCAATTTGAATATTTGTTATCTGGCATTTAGCGTTTGCTTGAAGTAATGCAAGTTTTATTCTTTTCTTTATCTTCGTCTTTTGAAACCACGCAATCACTTTTTTTAATTTTATTTGGATTAGCTACATCAACTATAGATTCTTTCGCAGTAGTGATATTTTTATGTATTTTCTTTGTGAATAATAAAAAATTTAAAAGATTTCTATTATTTTTGGTTTTAATATTTGATGATAGTAATTTCATTTATACGCTTTTAAACCTTGAGAGTTCTAAGAGGAGTACTGAACCACCATTCCAATCGATCCCAAATTAGGAAGGCATAAAAGAAATAGTAACGAACACCCTCGTGCCAAATTTAAAGCTTCTACATATTTCAAGCTGCTATCTTTATTAATTTTAAAGATATGCTTTAAGGTCTTCGGAAATGTGGGGCTGATCCCCGACCTACTACTCCAATGGGGTTCAAATTGCAAGGACACTAAGGAAAAAGAAAGAGACACCCTGATACCAAATTTGGAGGTTCTATCTTCATTGGTTTCGAAGTTATGCTCGTTTAGCCTAAATTCGATCAAAAAGTTCTAAGCTCCGAACCCATTGTACATCATCCACTGTACGCAATCACCGCCGTAATTTCATTACCAGTACCCTATACCACAAATTTTATGAAGATAGCGTCATTAGTTGTTGAGTTATCGTGATTTTTTATATATGTTCGTTAGCCCTTAGACCAATTAAAAGGTCCCGAATCCGAACCCATGGGCCGATTTCGCCCATTTGCAATCCCCGCCGTACTTTCAGTCCTAGTAACCTACAGTTAAAATTTCATCAATATAGCTCCATTATTTTTTGAGTTATCGTGCCTACGGACGGACGGACGGACGGACATGGCTATATCGACTCAGGAGGTTACGCTGATCACAAATATATATACTTTTCCATATCTAGCTTGCTTCCTTTAGGTAATTTTAAACACCATACCAAAGTTAATATACCCCTTTACCTATTCTATAGGTGTAGGGTAGAATAACAAAAAAAAACATTGGAGACAAATCGGAAACAAAATATTTTTTGGAGCCCCCTTGACCGTTACGGGTTAATGTATTTCAGCAAACTTGATACAATAAATTTCGTTAGCTAGAAAGTACATTTGTGCAAAATTCCAGGTCAAACCGTATATGCTCGATGTAAAAGAAAACAAAATGATTAAAACGACTTTAGATTCGGAACCTGCTGACATATTAAAACTTGACGTAGCCTATGTCACACCTCGAGCTCCTGGAATTATTCCTCTGAAATTTGGTGACAATCGGACCAGAGGCTTTCAAGTGAATAATGGATAAAAAACAAACTCACAAACCAATTTTCTTCTGTATATATTTGATAATTGCATTTAAATAGTCGCTAATTGTTTAACCGTACGCTAATAACTTTAAAACAGGCTTGACTTTATAATAGGTACATTTTGGAATAGGTTATTAGATTATTAACTTTAATGTTTTTAACCACCGAAAAGGTGCAAACTTAATGTGAAAAAGATATATAAATCTTAGATCAGTGTAACCTTCTGAGTCGATACAGCGATGTTCGTTTTTCCGTCCATCTGTTTGTTCATCATAATATAATGATGCTATATTGACAAAATTTTTACGGCAGCTTACAGGTTGTGGGGAATGTACATAAGCGAAATCCCACTGGAGGTTCGGATTCTGGATCCTTTCGACTAAAGTGAGGTAAAACGAGCTTAAATTCCGAAATCAATAAATACGGCAACTCCTACACACTTCTTAAGAACTTGAGGCATAACTTCGAAATTAATAAAGATAGTTATTTAATAGTAATATGAAAGCTTCAACTTTAGAACTAAGATGTTGTTTCTTATTTATTTAAGGTCCTTGAAATTTTGGATCAAGGTGGGAAACCTTCTAAGAACTTTAAAATTTGGATCAATGTGGGAATTTACTTTAGAACTTTAAAATTTTAATATGCATTTTTGTTTGACTTTTTAAGTCATTAAATTTTTTGAAATAATTGAATATTTTTCAGAAATACTATATTTGATAGTATTTGTTTATCATTACTAGCCAAATCATGAAGACCATTAATTTTACTTCTAATTCTTTCTGTACTATAGATTTGACTATGTTCCATGATATATGGTGAGATCGTTTCCAAAAATACATAAAGGTGAATAGGTTTTGTTCAATATGTGCTCATGAATCAAACGCGAGTGTCCTATGAATTCCACTTTTTTTCACTTTGAAAGTATAGCTTGACAAAACAATGGTTTCATATCATTAATAAAAATTTTATATTTTAGATATGTTTCTAGTTTAACCGCTTCTTTTGCTATTCTATCAGCTGATTCATTACCTTTAATACCACATTGACTGGGAATCCATAGAAATTTAATTGATTTACTGCGGTTATCATAAAGAGTATCTTTAATATTTATTGCCAATGGATTTGTTACAATTAGGTTATTTAAAGTTTGGAGTGCACTTAGTGAATAGGTATAAATTAATATCTCATTTTGGTTTATTTTTGTGGCGAATTTATTTGCTTGTCTAATTGGAAATAGTTTGCTGAAAATATTGAGGAATGATCATGAAGATGATATTGCTTGCTTTGGATGTCACTTGAAAATCTGCAACCTGTTTTCGAAACAATTATAGATCTATCAGTATAAATTAACAAGTGATGAAAAAAACCAAGGGTTTTTAAAAAAGCACATTTTCAAAATAATACAGTTTTTAATACTGAGTATTTTATCGGAATATAATGTTGAAGCTTCAATATTAACGTTTAATTTAGGAAATATATACGTTGGTGACTAAGTTACTACTTACTAATAAAAACAGTAAATTTTTTTATTTTTTAGGTCCTAATAGCCCCTCTATGGGGAAGGTTGCCCAATTTCTCAAGGATCTAATCCTCACTACTCCCCTTCCCGCAACTTTTTGAGGTTCTAGTAATTAAATTGTGAATTCCACAAAAAATTGGCGTTTTACTTAGAATTTTACTATTTAAGCAAAAATAGTTAAAACTGAGAGACCCTTTCTTCAATTTAAAGAACCGCTTTTAAATTTAAGAAAATATTTTAACATATATGTTAAAGTATAATGTTGGACCTTGATGGTTTCTAAAGTTTTTAGCATTTTAATATTAGCAGAACCACATATTTTTTTTATATATGGATTCCATGGTAGCTTAGAATCAATAGTTGAACCTATACATTTGTGTTCATCAACTTATAGAACTTTATTACTATTTAGGTATAGTGAGGGGAAAAACAAGTAAAGAAACAGTCAGTCGGTGCAACTGATTTAGAAATACGCTACACCTATTTGCTTCATATTTAATGGGAAGTCCATAAGTCATTTTAAAATCATAATACATAAACCATAAAACAAAAGAAATAGCTAAAGAAATTAACTTTGTAAACAACGTTTTCTAGTTTTTTTATCAACTCAAAAATATTAAAAAATCTTACTAATTTTTCTATTAAAGTTAATTAAAGAAATATTCTAGTAAATTAAAGAAATATTAATTTATAATCTAATATATGAAGAAGAAAATTTGTTTGTTTTGTTTGTTTGTCCAGGATTCTCGTGAAAATCAGTGGTCAGATTGTCACCAAACTTTTAGACGAATAATTCTGGGTGCCCGGGGGTGACAAAATCTATGTCATATTTTTATAAGTCAAAAGGTTTTGGCTCCAGGGCGGTTTTAAGTTTTTTCGTTTTTTTGATGTCGAGTCGAAACGGCTTGACCGATTGACTTGAAATTTTGAACGAATGTTCCTCTTACCAAAGTTGGTTGGAATGAATAAACCCATTTTGGCCCGGCGGGCTTCCAAAAAATTTTGTGTTTCCGATTTGTGTCCAATTTTACAGATCGGTTTTGAAGTCGAAAAGAGAATCTGACACAAATTTTTGTTGAGTTTTGTTAGCCCGTTTGGGCAAGAGGGCGCAATGAAGCTTTTCCAATTTTTTTCATGTCGAGCCGAAACAGTTTGATCGATTGATTTGAAATTTTGCACAAATCTTCCTCTTTCCAGAAGGAGATAGTTGTATAAAGTGGGTTGGAATATATTAACCCATTTCGACCCGACAGGCTTCCAAAAAAATTTTGTGTTTGCGATTTGTGTTCAATTTTACAGGGTGATTTTGCAGTCGAAAAAAGAGGCTGACACAAATATTTGTTGAGTTCAATTAACCCGTTTGGGTGCGAGGGCGCAATGAAGCTTTTTCAACGGTTTTGATGTCGAGCTGAAACAGTTTGAGCGATTTACTTGAAATTTTTTACAAATGTGCCGGTTAGCTAACGGAATTAGTTGTATAAAGTTGTGGAATAAATTTTTTGTTTCCGATTGTGTCCAATTTTACAAGTTTATTTTGCAGTTCAAAAGAGAGGCTGCAAAAAATTTTAATTAAATTTGATTAACTGGTTTTCCACGACGACGCCATCAAGTTCTTTATAAATTTTATTTTATTGCCAGTTAACCTTTATTCCAAAAGCTCACTTAGTTAATAAGACTATTTTTTTTGCTCTCCTTAAATAGTACAAAAGCTAAATGAGATAATACTAATAATTATTAAAATAAAGCTATTAAAGAATCCGAAGAATAATATCTTTAAATTTAAATAACGTAACATTTTTCTTCTTTACATTTTTTCGTAAGTCTTTGTTTTTTATCTACTTTGCAGTTGTTGTTTTTTAAAACTTGATGTCAGTGTATAATTGCAGTTTTCTTTAAATATACATAGTATTTTAAAACAGTTTTTCCAAGAAAGAAGTCTACATTTATCTCATAAAATCATAACAAAACGTAAATTTTTAAACCTTTTCTAAACCATCAAATATATTTTATTCAAACGCTAGCAATTCAAGTAAATTACTATTTACTTAGCATAATGACATAATGGCAAATTTTGTATATCCTTTTGACATCTCAATGGAGTTTTAATTTAAGTTGATGTTATTGAAAAAAGTTAACAGGTTAGGCGGAGAATGCGTACAGTCGAGATTGGACCATGGGTTCGGAACTTAGAACTTTTTGATCGAATTTAGGCAAAACGAGCATGATTCCGAAACCAATGATGATAGAACCTTCGAATTTGGTATCAGAGTGTTCTATCCTATTTCCTTACTGTCCTTGAAATTTGGGCCCTATTGGAGAAGCGGGTCAGGGACCAGCCACCCATTTCCGAAGACCTTACAGCATATCTTCAAAATTAATAAAGATAACAACTTGGGAAATGTAGAAGCTTCAAATTTGGCACAAGGGGGTGTTCTTTACTATTTCTTGCGTGTCCCCCTAATTTGGGATCAATTGGAGTGGTAGTTCAGTAATCCTCTTAGACAAGGTTTGAAAACTTGTAATCGACATTACTAAAAATAGTAATTTAATATTAAGAAAGAACGTTCCAATTGTGTACAAGGATTAACTAATATTTAAAGTACAAGACGAACTACATATGGGCGAAATCAGCCCATTGGTTAGGGTTCTGAACCTTTTAACCGATCAAAGGGCTAAGGAACATATATAAAAATCACGATACCTCAAGAACTAATGACGCTATCTTCATCAAATTTGAGCTGTAGATTACTAGTAATGAAAATACGTCGGGGATTTTGTACGGTGGGGATTGGACAATGGGTTCGGAACTTAGAACTTTTTGATCGAATTTATGACAAACGAGCGTAATTCCGAAACCAATGAGAATAGTACCTCCAAATTTTTCTTCAGGGTATCTCTTTCTATTTCCTTAGTGTCCTTTAAATTTAGAACCAATTGGAGTAGTGGGTCGGGGACCAACCACACATTTCCGAAGACCTAAAAGTATATTTTCGAAATTTATAAAGATAGTAACTTCAAACAAATGCGCGTCCCCCTAATTTTGGATCAATAGCATTGGTGGTTCAGTACCACTCACTCCGCAAGGTTTAAGGTTTTATCGAAATTAATAAAAATAGTAACTTAAAATTATGATAGGAACGAAATTTGGATAATAGCGTTCCAATTGTGTACAAGGGTTAACAAGTATTGAAAGTATGACGGGGACTGCATATGGACAAATAGTACCATGTTTTCGGGTTCTGTAACCTTTGAAAAGTCCAAGGGCTAACAAACATATATAGTAAAAACAGTATAACTCAAAAAATAATGCCGCTATTGAAGAAATTTAAACTCTAGGGGATTAGTAATGAATGTACCATGGGAATTGGTTCTGGTCGAGTTCGGACAATGAGTTCGGATTCTAGAAGCTTTTGATCGATTTGAAACCAAACGAGTATAATTACAAAGCCAAAGCATATATTTCCTATTTCCCGTGTAAAGATAGAAACTTTTAATTTGATACACGAGGGCTATTTTATGAATAATTCTGAGAGTACGGGGGGTAAAATAGGTTATGTCACATTTTTGTAAGTCAACAGATTGAGACTCCAGAGCCGTTTCAAACTTTTTCGTTTTTTGGATGTCGAGTCAAAACGGTTTGGCCGATTGACTTAAAATTTTGCATAGATGCTCCTCTTAGCAACCGAAATTAGTTGTTTAAAATTGGGTTAGAATTAATTAACCCGTTTCGGCCTGGCGGGTTTCTAAATTATTTTATGTTTCCAATTTGTGTCCAGTTTTACACGGTGATTTTGAAGTCGAAAATAGAGGCTGACACAAATTTTTGTTTAGTGCGGTTAACCCGTTATCTGACCAATGGCGTAGTGGTAAAGACGCCGTCTTTCATGTGGAAGGTCTCGGGTTCAAACCCCGGTCAGATCATATCCAATAAAAAAATATCGTAAAATTATTTAATTATATCGTAAAAGTTTATATCGTAATATAAAATAACATTTAATAAAAATATATAAATAATTCTTGTGTAAGATTATAGATGGCGCACAAAGTTGACATTTGTGCATTCATTTTTCATAACCTTATACAATAGCTACAGCCGACTAATCAACGGCTTAGTGAATATTATGATTAAAGAAACTGAAGCCTAGTTTAAAATTTAAACTTGGTGAATGCCCTATACTCCTTAAAGGAGTGGAAAAGGAATAAAAAAAAAAAAAAAAAAACCCGTTTTGGCACGAGGGCGAAATGGAGCTTTTTTCAATGTTTTTGATGTCGAGTCGAAAATGTTTGACTAATTAACTCAAAATTTTGCACAAATAATCCTCTTAGCAACCGCAATTAATGGTATAAATTTGGTTGGAATAAAATAACCCATTTCGGCCTAGCGGGCTTCCAAAAAATGGTGTGTTTCCGGTTTGTGTCAAATCTTACAGGGTGATTTTGCAGCCACAAAGTGAGACTAACACAAGTTTTGCTTAAGTTCGATTAACCCATTTTCCACGACGACGCGATTAGGTTTTCTATAAATTTTATTTGCTTAAACGATTAAAAGAGTTTTATTGAAATTTTTGTATCAGCATTTTAATTATAAAAACCCACAGGGGTAAATTGGTTTTGACCTATTTACGCGTTTTACATAAATATTCAATGAAATTTTAAAATGTTATTGAAAATATCTTTAAAATTTAATAACATAACATTTTCCTTGTGTACATTTTTTTCATAAGGCTTTTTATACCCTACACCTATAGAATAGGTAAAGGGGTATATTAACTTTGGTATGGTGTTTGTAACCACCTAAAGGAAGCGAGCTAGATATGGAAAAGTATATATATTTGTGATCAGCGTGACCGCCTGAGTCGATATAGCCATGTCCGTCCGTCCGTCCGTCCGTAGGCACGATAACTCAAAAAATAATGGAGCTATCTTGATGAAATTTTAACTGTAGGTTACTAGGACTGAAAGTACGGCGGGGATTGCATATGGGCGAAATCGGCCCATGGGTTCGGAATATGGACCTTTTAATCGGTTTCAGGGCTAACGAACAAATATAAAAAATCACGATAACTCAACAAGTAATGACGCTATCTTCATCAAATTTGTGCTGTAGGTTACTAGTAATGAAACTACTTCGGGAATTGCGTAAGGTCGGGATTGGTCCATGGGTTCGGAACCTAGAACTTTTTGATCGAATTTTGGCCAAACGAGCATAATTCCGAAACCAATAAAGATAGAACCTCCAAATTTAGTATCAGGGTGTCCCTTCCTATTTCCTAAGTGTCTTGTGAATTTGGGTCCCATTGGAGTAGCGGGTCGGGAACCAGCCACACATTTCCGAAGACCTTAAAGCATATCTTTAAAATTAATAAAGATAACAACTTGAAAAAATGTAGAAGCTTCCAATTTGCCACAAGGGTGTTCTTTACTATCTTTTGTGTGTTCCCCTAATTTGGGATCAATTGGAGTGGTGGTTCTGTACCCCTCTCAGACCTCCCAAGTTTTAAAGGCTTATAATCGAAATTATTAAAAATAATTACTTAAAATTAGGATAGACCGTTCAAATTGTGTACAAGGGTTAACTAGTACTATAAGTACAGCGCGGACTATATAAGGGCGAAATCAGCCCAACGGTTCGAATTCCGGACCTTTTAATCGATGTCAGCGCTAACGAACATATATAAAAAATCACGATAACTCAACAACTAATGAGGCTATCTTCATGAAATTTGTGCTGTAGGTTATTGGTAATGAAACTATGGCGGTGATTACGTACGGTGAGGATTGGACAATGGGTTCGGAACTTAGAACTTTTTGATCGAATTTAGGCCAAACGAGCATAATTCCGAAACCAATGAAGATAGAACCTCCAAATTTGGTATCAGGGTGTCCCTCCTATTTCGTAAGTGTCTTTGAAATTTGGGCCCCATTGGAGTAGTGGGTCGGGGACCAGCTACTCAGTTCTTACGACCTTAAAGCATATTTTCGAAATTAATAAAGATAGTAACTTGAAACAAATGTAGAAGTTTCAAATTTGGCCCAGGGTGTTCTTTACTATTTCTTGCGGTCCCCCTAATTTGGGATCAATTGGAGTGGTGGTTCAGAACCTCTCTTGGACCCCCCAATGTGTAAAAACTTATCATCGAAATTAATAAAACTAGTATCTTAAAATTAAGATAGAACGTTCCAATTGTGTATATGGGCGAAATCGTACCATAATTTCGGGTTCTGGAACCCTTGAAAAGTCCAAGGACTAACAAACATATATCTTAAAAACACCATAACTCAAAAAATAATGCCGGTATTTTGATGAAATTTAACACTAGGTTACTAGTAATGAAAGTACCATGGGAATTAGTTGTGGTCGAGTTTAATTTCGAAGCTAAAGAATATATTGCCTATGTCCTATGTGTCTCCGAAATCTAGACTTAATTGTAGTGGTTCAGCTATGTTCAAAGGAACTTGCTGCATTTATGTAAAATGTATTTTTATATTTAAATGAATTATATGAAAAGGTCTAAATTTGTAATTGTATTTTAGAAATACATTTATTGCATATTTTGCGTTTATAAGCTTTTCTATTAGGTATATAAACTAACCATTTAAAATAATTGCAATTTTTAAAAATTTGGATTATTAAATATATTATGCTTTAATTATCTTTATACCCGTGCATACATATATGACATCGGGTATATTAGATTTGCTCCTCCGTTTGTAACGCATCGATCTAGACGAGCTAGATATAGTGTCAAGGGTACGTATCGGCTCAGAATCGAAAAATTAGTCGATCTAGCTATGTGTGTCTGTCCGTCCGTCCGTCCGTCCGTCCGTCCGTGTGTCAGCACGATAACTCAAAAACTAAAAGGGCTAGAATCTTGAAATTCACACAAAGTGATTTTTAGACAATTTCTAGGTTCCCTATTGTTTTTGGTTAAAATCGGACCAAGTCTTCGGGGAGCTGCCATACAACTTTTTTGCACCAATATGAATTTCTTCAAAAGTAATTATACTACGAGAATGAAAATTACACACGGTTAGTTTTATAATGACTCCGGCACTTATATGAAGTTTCAAAATGTTAGGGCCCCATTTTCGGGGGGCTGCCATACAACTTCTTTGCACCAATATGAATTTCTTCAAAACTAATTATACTACGAGGCTGAAAATTACACACGGTTAGTTATATAATGAATCGAGCACTTATATGAAGTTTCAAAATGTTAGGGCCCCATTTTCGGGGAGCTGCCATACAACTTTTTTGCACCAATATGAATTTCTTCAAAACTATATATACTACGGGGATGAAAATTACACACGGTTAGTTTTATAATGACTCCGGCACTTATATGAAGTTTCAAAATGTTAGGGCCCCATTTTCGGGGGACTGCCATACAACTTCCTTGCACCAATATGAATTTCTTCAAAACTATTTATACTACGCGGATGAAAATTACACACGGTTAGTTATATAATGAATCGAGCACTTATATGAAGTTTCAAAATGTTAGGGCCCCATTTTCGGGGGGCTGCCATACAACTTCTTTGCACCAATATGAATTTCTTCAAAACTAATTATACTACGAGGCTGAAAATTACACACGGTTAGTTATATAATGAATCGAGCACTTATATGAAGTTTCAAAATTTTAGGGCCCCATTTTCGGGGGGCTGCCATACAAAGTTTTCGATTCAATAACTTTGAATCTAATGAAGCTACAAGGTTAAAATTAAAATTGGGCAGATAAATTAATAGGGCAAGTTACTTGGCAAAGTTGGACATCACTCGGACCTTCGGACTTTTAGGGTGGGCCAATTTTTTTTTTTTTTGTTTTTTTTTTTTTTTATTTTTTTTTTTTTTTTTTAAGCTAAAGTTATGGGACAATGAATGAAAATTTTGTTTATTTTTTTTTTGTTAATTTTTTTTTTTTTTTTTTTTAAGCTTAAGTTATGGGACAATGAATGAAAATTTTGTTTTTTGTTTTGTGATTTTTTTTTTTTTTTTGTTAATTTTTTTTTTTTTTTTTTACGTCAAAATTATGGGGTAATGAGTTAAATGTATAAGGGAAGTAAATTACGGTTTATTTTATACACCATAGTGGGTATGCACGGGTATCTAAAAGTTGACAAGGGCAACTATAATCTTCCTCGTTTTATCACAAAATTTAATAATTAGAATTTTTTCATTTTGTAATTGAATTGGAATAAATATATTTTCATTTATTTCAAGTTTGTTTGTTTTTTAATATTTTTGAATAGATAAATTAGTAAGAATTTGTAGTATTTTTTAATAGATAGTGTAATTAGAAAATGTTTTTAGTATTATAAAGTTAATTTGGTTAGCTTTGTCTTACGATCAAATTAATAACAGCTTTTATGGTGTTAAAATGACTTATGGATATGTCCTTAAATTTGAACCAAATAGGTGTAGGGTATTTCTAAGTCGGTTGCACCGACTGACTGTTGCTTTACTTGTTTTTTATCTACTTTGCAGTTGTTGTTATTTTAAAATAGATTTCAGTGTGAAATCGCATTTTTCTTCAAATGAAATATAAAAATCAAAAAATTCAATTTCGTATATATTATGCTTAAATACCTAGTATTTTAAAACAGTTTTTCCAAAAAAGAAGCCTGCGTTTCTCAAAAAATCATAAAAAAATGAGGAAGAGCGTGGTACAACTTTCAGGTAAACTAAACAAAATATAAGTTGAAAAACAGATTTTTAAACTTTTTCTAAACCATCGACTATATTTAATTCAAACTTTGGCAATTCAAGAAAACTATTATTGACATAGTATAATGACATAATGGCAAATTTAGTATACCCTTTTGACCTATAGTAATTTTAATTCAGGTATCAATATTCGCCAGAAACCCACCATCCTCAACTCCATCGTCAAGGAGCACCAAATTGTCAAGAAGCATCACGTATAGCAAATTTGGAGATAATCGTTCAAACTGGTTTGCAAACTGGTTTTTAAAGTTTTTGTTTCGCAATCGGTTAAAAGAACTCGACAAAACATTTTTTTAAGCATTCCTCTAATTCAAAAAAGTTGTACCTACTTTTAAAAATTGGACTTAATTTACTTACAAATTTTTTTTTGAACAATCGTTTGGTCGGCAGAGGTTAACAAATTCCAAGTCTGTTAATAGAGTGACCTTCATTTTCAAAGAGACACACATATACAAAATTTGAAGTTAATCGGTTAAATCATTTCTAATATATAGCAAACCAACGAAAAAACATATAAAAAGCTGTTGGGCCACAATGGGTTAACGGAACTCCACAAATATTTTTTTGAGGCTTCATTTATTAGCAAAGTAGTATTTCAAAAAATTGGCTGCAACTTGCTTTTTTACAATTTGCAAGCTTCCGGCAACGCCGGGTAAATCTGCTAGTATTTTATAAATTAAAAACAAAATATTTTTTTAAAAAACGATTAAATTCCTTTTTTTTTCCATTTGTATTATGTAATATATTTTATTGAATTATTACCATTAACAGTTTAAAATAATTGCAATTTTGAAAAATTTTAATTATAAAATATATTATGCTTTGATTAGGTTTATATCCCAAAATTTAATAATTCAAATTTTTTCCCTTTTGTAATGGGATTGAAATAAATTTATTTTCTTTTATTTCAAGTTTTATGTTTTTTAATATTTGTAAATAGATAAGTTTGTAAGAATTTGTAATATTTTTAAATAGATAAAATAATTAGAAAATGATTTTAGTATTATAAAGTTAATTTAGTTAGCTATGTCTTACGATCAAACTAATAACAGCTTTTATGGTTTTAAAATGACTTAGATATCCAGATTAAATTAGAACCAAATATGTGTAGGGTATTTCTAAGTCGGCTGCACCGACTGACTGTTTCTTTACTTGTTCTTAACCAAAGTAGTACTTCAAAAATTGCCTGAAACTTACTTTTTTGCAATTTGCACGCTTCCGGGCAACGCCGGGTAAATCTGCTAGTTTAATATATAAAGGAGAAAATTTGTTTGTTTGTTTGTCCAGGATTTACTTGAAATCCACTGGTCCGATTGTCACAAAATTATAAAGGAATAATTCTGAGAGCCCGCGGGGTGACATAGACTATGTCACATTATAGGACAAGTCAACAGGTTGCGGCTCCAGAGCCGGTTTTAACTTTTTCGTTTTTTTTTATGTCGAGTCAAAACGCTTTGACCGATTGACTTGAAATTTTGCACAAATGTTCCTCTTTGCAACTGGAATCTGTTGTGTAAATTTGTTTGGAATAAATTGACCCGTTTCGGCCTGGCGGGCTTCCATAAAATTTTGTGCTTCCGACTTGTTCAATTTTACAGGGTGATTTTGCAGTCGAAAAGAGAGGCTGACACAAATTTTTGTTGAGTTCGGTTAACCCGTTTGGGCACGAGGACGCAATGAAACTTTTTAAATGTTTTTAATATCGAGTCAAAACGGTTTGACCGATTGATTTGAAATTTTGCGCAAATATTCCTCTTAGCAACCGGAATTAAGTGAATAAATTTTGTTAGAATGAATTAACCCATTTCGGCCTGGCGGGCTTCTAAAAAATTTTGTGTTTCTGATTTGTTTCCAATTTTACAGATTCATTTTGCAGTCCAAAAGTGAGGTTGCAAAACGTTTTAGTTTAGTTTGATTACCTTCTGAGTCGATATAGCCATGCCAGTTCCGTAGTCACGATAACTCTAAAACTAATGGAGCGGGGATTGTATATGGGCGAAATCGGCGCATGGGTTGATATTCTAGGCCTTGTAGTTATTCTGAGGGCAAACGAACATATAAATAAAACAAGTAAAGAAACAGTCAGTCGGTGCAACCGACTTAGAAATACCCTACACCTATTTAGTTCAAATTTAATGGGAAGTCCATAAGTCGAGCCACCTGAACCACCGCTACAATTAAATCTAAATTTCGGGGACAGATACGAAATATAAAATATATTCTTTGGCTCCGAAATTTACTCGTTTGGCCTCAGATCGATCAAAAGCTTCTAGAATCCGAAATCATTGTCCGAATTCGGCCAGAACCAATTCCCATGGTACTTTCATTATTAGTAACCTAGAGTTTAAATTTCATCAAAATAGCGGCATTATTTTTTGATTTATACTGCTTTTAAGATATATGTTCGTTAGCCTTTGAACTTTCAAAGATTCCAGAACCCGAAACCATGGATTTCGCCCATATGTAGTCCCGTCATTCTTTCAATACTAGTTAACCCTTGTACACAATTGGAACGTTCGATCTTAATTTTAAGTTACTATATTTATTAATTTCGATGATAAGTTTTTTAAACCTAGGTGTAAAAAGTTATAGCTGTAAGTTATTGGTAATGAAACTACGGCGGCGATTGCGTACGGTGAGGATTGGACAATGGGTTCTGAACTTAGAACTTTTTGATGGAATTTAGGCCACACTAGCATAAGTCCGAAACCAATGTAGATAGAACCTCCAAATTTGGTTTAAGGGTGTCGCTTTCGATTTGCTTTGTGTCCTTGAAATTTGAGCCCAATTGGAGTAGTGGGTGGGGACCAGCCACTCAGTTCCGACGACCTTAAAGCATATTTTCGAAATTTATAAAGATAGTAACTTGAAACAAATGTAGAAGTTTCAAATTTGGCACATGGGTGCTCTTTACTATTTCCTGCGTGTCCCTCTAATTTTGGATCAATTGAAGTGGTGATTCAGTACCTCTCTTAGACCACAGTATTGAAAGTATGACGGGGACTGCATATGGACGAAATCGTACCATGGTTTTTCGTTCTGGAACCCTTGAAAAGTTCAAGGGCTAACAAACATATATCTTAAAAACACCATAACTCAACAAATAATGCCGCTATTTTAATGAAATTTAAACTCTAGGTTACTGGTAATGAAAGTACCATGGGAATTGGTTCTGGTCGAGTTTGGTCATTGAGTTCGGATTCTAGAAGGTTTTGATCGATTTGAGGCCAAACGAGTATAATTTCGAAGCCAAAGAATACATTTCCTATTTCCTATGTGTCCTCGAAATGTAGACGTAATTGTAGTGGTTCAGCTATGTTCAAAGGTACTTGCTGCATTTATGTAAAATTTATTTTTATATTTAAATGAATTATATTAAAAGGTCTAAGTTTGTAATTGTATTTTAGAAATACATTTATTGCATATTTTTCGTTTATATGCTTTTCTATTAGGTATATAAACTAACCATTTAAAATAATTGCAATTTTGAAAAATTTGGATTATTAAATATATTAGGCTTTGATTATCTTTTTATCACTAAATTTAATAATTAGAATTTTTTTTACTGTTGTAATTGAATTGGAATAAATATATTTTCATTTATATCAAGTGTTTTTGTTTTTTAATATTTTTAAATAGATAAATTAGTAAGAATTTGTAATATTTTTTAAGAGTGTAATTAGAAAATGTTTTTAGTATTATAAAGTTAATTTGGTTAGCTATTTCTTACCATCAAATTAATAACAGCTTTTATGGTGTTAAAATGACTTATGGATATGTTATTAAGTTTGAACCATACAGGTGTAGGGTATTTCTAAGTCGGTTGCACCGACTGACTATTTCCTTACTTGTTCAACTTATATTTTGTTTTGTTCTTAATTGGAAGTTTTACTACACCCTTCCTTATTCTTTAAGATTTGTCGAAGGAAATATAGGATTTTTTTTGGAAAAAGGTTTTAAAATACTAGGCTTAATCTATACAAAATCGAACGTTTTGATTTTTAGATATTATTAGAAAAAAACGAAAACTGCATTTTGACAGTAAATCTATTTTTAAAGAACAACAGATGAAAAGTAGATAAGAAATAAAGTTTAACGAAAAAATCAAGAGATGGAAAATGTTATGCAACTTAAATTTAAGGATATTTTTATTCTACCCGTATGACTATATAGTCAAAGGGTATAATGAATTTGCCATTACTTTTGTGATGCAGAGAAGGAGGAGGGGTAGATATAGACTCAGATGTATGGATCGGATCAGAATCGAAAAATAAATCGATTTAGCTATTTATGTCCGTCCGTCTGTCCGTCTGTCCGTCCATCCGTCCGTCCGCACGGTAACTAAAAACTAAAGGAGCTAGGTTCTTGAAATTTTCGCAAATTAGTTTTTTTGCAATAGCCGTGATCGTTATTTAAATCCAGCCATTTTGGTCCATGGGTTCGGGTAGCTGCCATACAACTTCTTATTTTATATGAGCATTACTCTGTACCTATTACAACTACGTGTCTGAAATTTTGTAAAAAGTAGTTTAGTTTAATGGTCAAAGATTCTGCAAAATTTGGTGGTCTACTGCAGTGGGTTCGAGTAGCTGTACGAACAACTTCTTATTTTATATGAGCTTTACTCTCCACCTACTGAAGCTGGGTGTCTGAAATTTTGCTAAAAATAGTTTAGTGTAATGGCCAAAGTTTCTGCGAAATTTGGTTGGTCTACTGCAGAGGGTTCGAGTAGCTGCCATACAACTCCTTCTTTTATATGAGCATTACACTACACCTAATGAAGTTAGCTGTCACAAATTTTGCGGAAAATTGTTTAGTGTAATGGCCAAAGTTACTGCAAAATTCGGTTGGTCTTCTCAGAGGGTTCGAGTAGCTGCCATACAACTTCTTCTTTTATATGAGCATTACACTACACCTAATAAAGCTGTATGTTTGAAATTTTGCCAAAAATAAGTAACCAGATAAATGTATATGTTATGGTCAAAATGGCTTCCCAGAGTTGAAACAGTCTACTCTACTACACTCTTCCTCGTTTTTATTATTATTAATATTAGAAATATGCATTTAAAATTATTTTATGGAATAACAACTTTACAAAATTTAAGAGTTTTAAAAATATCGTTATAAAACATTAGAAATAGTCATTAGGTATCGTGCCCAAACGGGTTATTATATCGTCACCAAAGTGTCTCATTTTGCTTTTGCACTATTTGAGGAGAGGGAAAAAATTAGTTTTATTAAGTAAGTGAGTTTTTGGAAAAAAGATTAACTTGCGTTAATACCAAAAATTCGAAAATTTCGTTGAATTTTTGTGCAAAACGCGTAAACAGGTCAAAACCAAATTACCTTGGACTTCAATAATTAAAAACATTGCTGGTGCAACATTTTCAATAAAATTCATTTAACCCTTTAAACAAATAAAATTAATAGAAAACTTCATGGCATTGTCATGGCAAACTGGTTAATCGAACTCAACCAAAATATTTTGCAGCCTCTTTTTTGGACTTAAAATCAACCTGTAAAATTGGAATTGGAAATTTTTTTGAAGTCCGCCGAATCGGAAAGGATAATACATTCCAACCATCTTTACTTAACTAATTCCGTTAACTAAGAGGAACATTTGTGCAAAATTTCAAGTCAATCGGTCAAACTGCTCAATGGGCTAACGGAACTCAATAAAAATTTGTGTCAGCCTCTCTTTTCGACTGCAAAATCACTATGTAAAATTGGACACAAATCGGAAATACGAAATTTTTTGGGAGGGTGCCGGGTCGAAATGAGTTAATTCATTCCAAACAACTTTATATTACTAATTCCGGTTGTTAAGAAGAACATTTGCGCGAAATTTCAAGTCAATCGGTCAAACCCTTTCGGTTCGACATCAAAAACATTCCAAAAGCTTCATTGCGCCCTCGTGCCCAAACGGGTTAACCGAACTCAACAAAAATTTGTGTCAGCTCACTTTTCGACTGCGAAACTACCCTGTAAAATTGAACAGAAATCGGAAACACAAAATTTTTTGGAAGCCCGCCAGGCCAAAATGGGTTAATTTATTCCAACAAAATTTATACAACTGATTCCGGTTGCAAAGAGGAACATTTGTCCAAAATTTCAAGTCAATCGGTCAAACCATTTTGACTCGACATCCAAAAATTAAAAAGCTTAAGACGGCTCTATAGCCGCAACTTGTTGACCTAAAATTCAAATTTTTAAATTAAAGATATTATTATTCGGATTGTTTATTAGCTTTATTTTTATTATTATTAATATTACATCATTTAGCTTTTGCACTATTTAAGACTATTTGAGAGGAAAAAAATTAGTATTATTAATTAAATTAGCTTTTGGAATAAAGGTTAACTTGCGTTAATTCCAAATATTAAAAAATTTCATTGAATCATTGTGCAAAACGCGTAAACAGGTCAATACGAAATTAACCCTGTTTTTAAAATTAAAAATTCTGATACAAAATTTTCAATAAAATTCTTTTAATCGTTTAAGCAAATAAAATTTAACTAAAACTTTTTGCAGCCTCTCTTGTGGACTGGTTAATACCTGTAATGGACAAAAATCGCAAACAATTTGTTTTGGAAGCCCGCCAGGACGAAATTGGTTAATTCATTCCAACCAAATTTGTACAACAAATTCCGGTTGCCAAGAGGAACCATTGTGCACAATTTCAAGTTAATCGGTCAATCCGTTTTGATTCGACATCAAAAACATTGAAAAGCTTCATTATGCCCTCGTGCCCAAAAGGGTTAACGGAACTCAATAAAAATTTGTGTCAGCCTCTCTTTTCCATTGCAAAATCACCCTGTAAAATTGGACACAAATCGGAAACACAAAATTTTTGAAAGCCCGCCAGGCCGAAATGGGTTAATTTATTCCAACCAAATTTATACAATTAATTCCGGTTACCAAGAGGAACTTTTGCGCAAAATTTCTAGTCAATCGGTCAAACTGTTTTGCCTTGACATCCAAAAAACGAAAAAGCTTAAAACGACTTTGGAACCGCAACGTGATGACTTATAACAAGTAAAGAAACAGTCAGTCGGTGCAACCGACTTAGAAATACCCTACACCTATTTGGTTCAAATTTAATGACATATCCATAAGTCATTTTAACACCATAGAAGCTGTTATTAATTTGATCGTAAGACATAACTAACCAAATTAACTGTATAATACTAAAAACATTTTCTAATTACCCTATCTATTAAAAAATACTACAAATTCTTACTAATTTATCTATTTAAAAATATTAAAAAACAAACAAACTTGAAATAAATAAAAATATATTTATTCCAATTCAATTACAAAATGAAAAAATTCTAATTATTAAATTTTGTGATAAAAAGATAATCAAAGCATAATATATTTAATAATCCAAATTTTTAAAAATTGCAATTATTTTAAATGGTTAGTTTATATACCTAATAGAAAAGCTTATAAACGCAAAATATGCAATAAATGTATTTCTAAAATACAATTAAAAATTTACATCTTTTCATATAATTCATTTAAATATAAAAATAAATTTTACATAAATACAGCAAGTACCTTTGAACATAGCTGAACCACTACAATTAAGTCTAGATTTCGGAGACACATAGGACATAGGAAATATATTATTTGGCTTCGAATTTAAACTCGACCACAACCAATTCCCATGGTACTTTCATTACTAGTAACCTACTGTTAAATTTCATCAAAATACCGGCATTATTTTTTGAGTTATGGTGTTTGTAAGATATATGTTTGTTAGTCCTTGAACTTTTCAAGGGTTCCAGGACCCGAAATTATGGTACGGTTTCGCCCATATGCAGTCCCGTCATACTTTCAATACTAGTTAACCCTTGTACACAATTGGAACGCTCTATCTTAATTTTAAGTTACTAGTTTTATTAATTTCGATGATAAGCTTTTACACATTGGGGGATCTAAGAGAGGTTCTGAACCACCACTCCAATTGATCCCAAATTAGGGGGGCACGCAAGAAATAGTAAAGAACACCCTTGTTGCAAATTGGAAGCTTCTACATTTGTTTCAAGTTACTATCTTTATTAATTTCGAAAATATGCTTTAAGGGCCTAAGAACTGAGTGGCTGGTCCCCGATCCACTACTCCAATGGGGCCCAAATTTCAAAGACACTTACGAAATAGGAAGGGACACCCTGATACCAAATTTGGAGGTTCTATCTTCATTTGTTTCGGAATTATGCTCGTTTGGCCTAAATTTGATCAAAAAGTTCTAAGTTCCGAACCCATTGTCCAATCCTCACCGTACGTAATCACCGCCGTAGTTTCGCTGCCAATAACCTACAGCACAAATTTCATGAAGATAGCCTCATTAGTTGTTGAGTTATCGTGATTTTTTATATATGTTCCTTAGCCCTGACATCGATTAAAAGGTCCGGAATCCGAACCGTTGGGCTGATTTCGCCCTTATATAGCCCGCGCTGTACTTATAGTACTAGTTAACCCTTGTACACAATTTGAACGGTCTATCCTAATTTTAAGTAACTATTTTTAGTAATTTCGATTATAAGCCTTTATAACTTGGGAGGTCTGAGAGGGGTACAGAACCACCACTCCAATTGATCCCAAATTAGGGGAACACGCAAGAGATAGGAAAGAACACCCTTGTGGCAAATTGGAAGTTACTAGTTTTATTAATTTCGATGGACGGACGGACATGGCTATATCGACTAAGGCGGTCACACTGATCACAAATATATATACTTTTCCATATCTAGCTCGCTTCCTTTAGGTGGTTACAAACACCATACCAAAGTTAATATACCCCTTTACCTATTCTATAGGTGTAGGGTATAAAAATTCTAATTATTAAATTTTGTGATAAAAAGATAATCAAAGCATAATATATTTAATAATACAAATTTTTAAAAATTGGAATTATTTTAAATGGTTAGTTTATATACCTAATAGAAAAGCTTACAAACGCAAAATATGCAATAAATGTATTTCTAAAATACAATTAAAAATTTACACCTTTTCATATAATTCATTTAAATATAAAAATAAATTTTACATAAATGCAGGAAGTACCTTTGAACATAGCTGAACCACTACAATTAAGTCTAGATTTCGGAGACACATAGGACATAGGAAATATATTCTTTGGCTTCGAAATTAAACTCGACCACAACCAATTCCCATGGTACTTTCATTACTAGTAACCTACTGTTAAATTTCATCAAAATACCGTCATTATTTTTTGTAGTTATGGTGTTTGTAAGATATATGTTTGTTAGTCCTTGAACTTTTCAAGGGTTCCAGGACCCGAAATTATGGTACGATTTCGCCCATATGCAGTCCCGTCATACTTTCAATACTAGTTAACCCTTGTACACAATTGGAACGCTCTATCTTAATTTAAAGTTACTAGTTTTATTAATTTCGATGATAAGCTTTTACACATTGGGGGGTCTAAGAGAGGTTCTGAACCACCACTCCAATTGATCCTAAATTAGGGGGGCACGCAAGAAATAGTAAAGAACACCCTTGTGGCAAATTGGAAGCTTCTACATTTGTTTCAAGTTACTATCTTTATTAATTTCGAAAATATGCTTTAAGGGCCTAAGAACTGAGTGGCTGGTCCCCGATCCACTACTCCAATGGGGCCCAAATTTCAAAGACACTTACGAAATAGGAAGGGACACCGTGATACCAAATTTGGAGGTTCTATCTTCATTGGTTTCGGAAATATGCTCGTTTGGCCTAAATTCGATCAAAAAGTTCTAAGTTCCGAACCCATTGTCCAATCCTCACCGTACGTAATCACCGCCGTAGTTTCGCTGCCAATAACCGACAGCACAAATTTCATGAAGATAGCCTCATTAGTTGTTGAGTTATCGTGATTTTTTATATATGTTCCTTAGCCCTGACATCGATTAAAAGGTCCGGAATCCGAACCGTTGGGCTGATTTCGCCCTTATATAGTCCGCGCTGTACTTATAGTACTAGTTAACCCTTGTACACAATTTGAACGGTCTATCCTAATTTTAAGTAACTATTTTTAGTAATTTCGATTATAAGCCTTTAAAACTTGGGAGGTCTGAGAGGGGTACAGAACCACCACTCCAATTGATCCCAAATTAGGGGAACAAGCAAGAGATAGTAAAGAACACCGTTGTGGCAAATTGGAAGCTTCTACATTTTTTCAAGTTGTTATCTTTATTAATTTTAAAGATATGCTTTAAGCTCTTCGGAAATGTGTGGCTGGTCCCCGACCCACTACTCCAATGGGACCCAAATTCACAAGACACTTAGGAAATAGGAAGGGACACCCTGATACTAAATTTGGAGGTTCTATCTTCATTGGTTTCGGAATTATGCTCGTTTGGCCTAAATTCGATCAAAAAGTTCTAGGTTCCGAACCCATGGTCCAATCCCGACCTCTCGCAATTCCCGAAGTAGTTTCATTACTAGTAACCTACAGCACAAATTTGATGAAGATAGCGTCATTAGTTGTTGAGTTATCGTGATTTTTTATATTTGTTCGTTAGCCCTGAAACCGGTTAAAAGGTCCAAAATCCGAACCCATGGGCCGATTTCGCCCATATGCAATCCCCGCCGTACTTTCAGTCCTAGTAACCTACAGTTAAAATTTCATCAAGATAGCTCCATTATTTTTTGAGTTATCGTGCCTACGGACGGACGGACATGGCTATATCGACTAAGGCGGTCACGCTGATCACAAATATATATACTTTTCCATATCTGGCTCGCTTCCTTTAGGTGGTTACAAACACCATACCAAAGTTAATATACCCCTTTACCTATTCTATAGGTGTAGGGTATAAAAATGTGACCTAGTCTCTGGCACCCCTCTAAGAATTATTCCTTTAAAATTTTATGACAATCGGACCAGTGATTTTCCCATGAATCCTGGACAAACAAACAAACAAGCAAACAAATTTTCTCCTTCATATATTAGACTAGCAGAGTCTAGAGTAGAGAGTATAGTTCAGTCTATCAACAGAATTGGAATTTGCTAACCCATGCCGAACCGACGATTGTTCAAAAAAAATTTGTAAGTAAATTACGTCCAATTTTTTAAAGTAGGCAAAACTTCTTTGAATTAGGGGAATTTTAAAACAAATGTTCGAGTTCTTTTAATCGATTGCGAAACCAAAACTTTAAAAAACAGTTTGTAAAACAGTTTGAACGATTATTTCTAATTTTTCTATGTGTGGTGCTTCTTGACTATTTGGTGCTCCTTGACGATAGAGTTGAGGATGGTGGGTTTCCGGCGAATAAGATTAACTGAATTAAAATGACTATATGTCGTTTGACTGTAGGTCAAAAGGGTATACTACATTTGCCATTATGTCATTATACTATGTCAATAGTAGTTTTCTTGAAGTGCTCAATAAACTTTTCAATAAAATATAGTCGATGGTTTAGAAAAGGTTTAAAAGTCTGCTTTTTAACTTATATTTTGTTTTGTACTTATCTGAAAGTTCTGCTACGCTTTCCTCGTTTTTATATGGTTTTATGAGAAAAATGTAGGCTACTTTTTTGGAAAATCTGTTTTAAAGTACTATGTAAGCATTATATATACCGAATTGAATTTTTTGAATTTAAGATTTCATTTGAAAAAAACTGCAATATCACACTGAAATCTATTTTTAAAAAACAACAACTGCAAAGTAGATAAAAAACAAAGACTTACGAAAAAATGTACAGAAGGAAAATGTTACGTTATTTAAATTTAGAGATATTATTATTCGCATTCTTTATTAGCTTCATTTTTTTATTTTTAATATTATCTCATTTAGCTTTTGCACAATTTGAGACTGTTGAGGGAGAGCAAAAAAATTAGCCTTATTAATTAAATGAGCTTTGGAATAAAGGTTAACTTGGTTTAATACCATAAATTTTGAAAATTTCATTGAATTTTTGTGCAAACCGCGTAAACAGGTCAAAACCAAATTAACCCTGCGGGTTTTTATAATTAAAATGCTGATACAAAATTTTTAATCAAATTCTTTTAATCGTTTAAGCAAATAAAATTTATAGAAAACTTCATGGCGTCGTTGTGAAAACAGGTTAATCGATTTTAACTAAAGCATTTTGCAGCCTCTCTTTTGGACTGCAAAATCAACTTATAAAAATGGACGCAAGTCGGAAACACAAAACATAAAACATTAGTGCAAAATTTCAAGTCAATCGGTCTAGTCGTTTCGACTCGACATCAAAAACATTCAAAAAGCTTCGTTGCGCCCTCGTACCCAAACGGGTTAACCGAACACATCAAAAATTTGTGTCAGCCTCATTTTTCGAATGCCGACAGTAGTTTAGTGTAATGGCCAAAGTTTCTGAAAAATTTTATTGGTCTACTGTAGAGGGTTCGAGGAGATGCCATACAACTCCTTCTGTTATATGAACATTACACTATACCTAATGAAGCTGGGTGTTTGAAATTTTGCCAAAAATAATTAACCGGATGACATAATGTATATGTTACGGTCATACGGGTATCCAGAGTTGACACAGCCTACTCTACTACATTCTTCCACGTTTTCAATCTTCAAAACACTCTTCAAAAAAGAGTACAACTTTATTTATATTTACTCACTTTTGGTTCGATTTTACGCAACGAAAACATATCATAGAATTGTTTTGAAATTTTATAAAATTTCACAATTTGGAAGTGCTTTATTTGTATTTCAAAACATTCGAACAATCAAGGCAATTGTTGACTTGATTTCACTTAAAAATAAAATATCATTTTTAATTCACAACTGTCAAGTTTATGTATATCAAGCAGTTCCAAAATTTGACGTTTAATAAAATTACAAATCAACTTTATGATACTTTTGGTATTATTCCTCTAACTTCTAGTTCGAGTGTTGTTTTGAGAGTTTTCAATAAAAAGAATGTTAGACTTATCGGTCTAAAATCCTTAGTGGTTTCGTACCCTCTCTTACCAACTTTTGGTATAAGAATCACATTCACCCGCCTCCATTGTAAGGGAATATAACTTAAAATGAGGCTGCCTCTAAACAGCTTAGTAATTAGTGGAACTACATATTCCTTCAGTTCTTGCAGCATTTTTGGAAAAATACCGTCTAAACCTGCAGCTTTGAAAGGAGCGAAATTACCGGACTTCGGACTCTCGTGCCAAAAGTTTTGTTGATCACATAGTCGTCTTCTATGCACCCCGGAAAATGGGTACGCACTAAAAGATCTTATCTTTCAGCGGCTGAATCAGTCTTTCACAGTTCTAAGGAAGGAAGGATTGGAGTGTTCTCTAGGTAAAACTTAGGTAAGTCTGGCTGAGTCTCTAGTTCTTTCGATTGTGACACAATAACCCTTTAATGATTGGGTTTTAGCCAATCGGATTGTTTTCTTGTATTCTTTAAGTTGGTCCTTATAGAGTTGCCACTTATTCTGTTTATAACAGATATTGTAGGCGTCCCTAGTCTCCTTTCTTAGGTTACCTAAATTCTCATTCCACCAAACCGGGTAGGTTTTTCTTCTACGTTTAATGGCACATGCCACTTTAAATGAGACCTGCATGGGTTTTGTAAGGATATCGGTTTTATTTCATAACTTAGTCTCGTTCGCGATATCTGAGTTAACTATTATCGGAAGTTTTTTTCTGCCTACTGTCCTGAAATTTTCTCAATCAGTAGGATTTGTATAGATCTTTTGATATTCAGGCTTAATATTGAGGTTGAAGAGTATCCAATTGTGGTCTGAAAAAGACCTCTGCTCGGATACTCTCCCGTTTTCTATATTTTTGTTTCTTCGTAACCTATATATGTAATATCTTACACATTTTCCCAACCTGGAAAACTATTAGAGCTTGGAAATATGAAAGTGGGACCACTGCCCCTATTGCATATATTTAGGTTTGCTATTTAGAATAAAATCAAACAATGACTCACCTCTTTCATTCGTTTCCCAACTACCCCATAGGGTGTGCCGAGCATTAGCATCGCAGCCGATTATTTTGCCACCTGTGGCATCTACTAACTGTTGGAACCGGGTCGGTGGAGCAGGTTCGTCATGTGGCATGTACACTGAACTTATGTATACGCTCACATTGTTCTGCATCTCCAGTTTGACCACTGTTAAATCTTCATAACTAAAATTAGAACAGAGATGGGCACTTATATGTTTTTTTACTGGAACACACGTTCTTGGCTTACCTATTTCTAAACCTTCGTTCTTGTAGAATAGGTTATTGTTGCTCCTGCTTAACCCTCTGATCTTGGAGGCGTTAATCCAAGGCTATTGAATGAGGGTTATGTGTAAGTCCTCCTCACTTAGGAGGACTAGCAGATTATCCGCAGCACATTTCGAGTGCCTTAGATTAATCTGTACCAACCCCATCTTTTATTCCACACTAAGCTGCTGTTGACAATATTCCTATTGAGAAGTCCCCAGCAGCCCACTTGTTCCTTCTAGGTCGTCTTCCTCTTGACCACCCGGCTTGAATATCTTTAGTTTGGTATTCCTTATACCAAATCTCAGCTTATTGTCTAGCTTCTCCAAAGGAGCTAGACTTCTTCGCTGATAAGAAGGAGAAAAAATAGAAGAAAAACGAGGAAGAGTGTAGTAGAGTAGACAGTGTCAACTCTGGGATACCCATTTGACCGTAAGATATACATGGTCTGATTGTCACAAAATTTTAAAGCAATAATTCTGAAATCCCGAGAGGTGACAATAGGCTATTTCACATTTTTATAAGTCAGCAGGTTGCAGCTCCAGAGCCATTTTAAGCTTTTTTCGTTTTTTGGATGTCGAGTCAAAACGCTTTGATCGATTAACTTCAAATTTTGCACAAAAGTTCCTCTTATTAGGATCTTTAATTTATTCCAACCAAATTAGTTGCATAAATTTGGTTGGATTAAATTAAACCATTTCGGCCTGGCGGGCTTCCAAAAAATTATTGTGTTTCCGATTTGTGTCCAATTTTACAGGTTGATTTTGCAGTCCAAAAGAGAGACTGCAAAAAGTTTTAGGATTTAGTTCGATTAACCCGTTTTTCACGACGACGCCATGAAGTTTTCTATACATTTTATTTACTTAAACGATTAAAAGAATTTTATTGAAAATTTTGTTAAGCATTTTAATTATAAAAACCCAAAGGATTAATTTGGCTTTGACCTGTCTACGCGTTTTGTACAATGATTCAATGAAATTTTCTAATTTTTGGTATTAACGCAAGTTAACCTTTATTCCAAAACCTCACTTAATTAATAATACTAATTTTTTTGCTCTTAAATAGTCTCAAATAGTGCAAAAGCTAAATGAGATAATATTAATAATAATAAAAATAAAGCTAATAAACAATCCGAATAATAATATCTTTAAATTTAAATAACGTAACATTTTCCTTCTCTACATTTTATAAGTCTTCGTAAGTTTTTGTTTTTACCTACTTTGCAGTTGTTGTTTTTTAAAAAAAAAATTGCGGTGTAAAATTGCAGTTTTCTTCAAATACAATCTAGAAATCAAAAAAAAATTCAATTTCGTATATATTATGCTTAAATACATAGTATTTTAAAGCAGTTTTTCCAAGAAATAAGCCTACATTTCTCTCATAAAATCATAAACAAACGAGGAAGAGTGTAGTAGAACTTTCAGGTAAGTACAAAACAATATATAAAATGAAAAGCAGATTTTTAAACCTTTTCTAAGCCATCGACTATATTGTATTCAAACTCTGGCAATTCAAGTAAACTATTTACTTAGTATAATGACATAATAGCATATTTATTATACTCTTTCGACATCTCAATGGAGTTTTAATTTAAGTTCATGTTATTGAAAAAAGTTAACACAAGAATGATGTACATGTTAATTTTAAAATGTAATAAAGCATTTTTTTTAAAACGAGTTTTTTAGGGATTATTCTAGCAATTTTTCAACAAATTTATCAAATTTCACTTGAAACTTTTCATAATTATTAAATAATAACAATAAGAATTCAAGCAGCACCAAATTGTCAAGAAGCAGAAGAAAAACGTATAGAAAATTAGAGATAATCGTTAAAAGTGTTTTGCAAACTATTTTTTAAAGTTTTTGTTTCGTAATCGGTTAAAAGAACTCGACAAAAAATTTTTTTAAACATTCTCCTAATTTAAAGAAGTTTTACCTACTTTCAAAAATTGGACGTAATTTACTTACAAAAAAAATTTTTTTTTGAATAATCGTAGGAATGATAGGTATATACATGTACGCATACAAAATTTACATTGAAGTGGTCAAACCGTTTCTGCTTAAGAGTAAAGTAATTAAAAAATCTGTAAAAAGCTGCTGTGCCACAATGCGTTAACGGAACTTAACAAACCTGTTTCTGAAACTTTGAGCAAGCAATATTTCGCAAAATTGAACGTAATATTAAAAAAGAAGTTGTATGGCAGCTACCCGAACCATGGACCATAATGGCTGGATTTAAATAGCGATGACGGCTATTGCAAAAATATGCAAAAATTTCAAGATCCTAGCTCTTTTTAGTTTTTGAGTAATCGTGGTGACGGACAGACGGGCATACATAGCTAAATCGATTTATTTTTCGATTCTGATCCGATCCATACGCTTGAGTCTATATCTACCTCTCTTCTCTGCGTTTCAAACGTAATGGCTAATTTATTTTACCCTTTGACTTTATAGTCATACGGGTATAATTGTTTTTAATTAAAAAAAAAACATTTTAAATTGAAAAAATTTAAATTAAAATTTTTTTTGGAAAAAAACATTTTATAGCAACTACTTGCATGGTGGAAGTAATATTAAATAGTTCACATTTAAATTTTTTGTTTACTAAAATAGCTAAAGCCCATGAGCTACAGCATCGGAACAACAATTTTTTTGAAATATTTCAAAGCCCTTAAATGTTGGATAGTAATCTTCTTTAAATTTAGTTTCTTGAAATCAAAAAAAAAATTATTTACAAATTTATATTTTAATATTTGAAACTCATTACAAAGACTTAAAAAGCCATCACAATTTCATTGAATTGTATTCAATAACCAGTTTCTAATCATTAATATTTTTATTAAAATTTGTATCAGAAATAGTGCTCTCACTATCACTGATATTAATTTCTTTTATTTTGGGTTGTTTAGCTTTATTTTTAATGTCATTATCAAGCCTTTTAATTTTTGTTTTTCCGTTTTTGATAATTTTATAGGCATGATAGTGACTTTACCTGATTAATTTTTTTTTTTTTGGAATCTTAATATTTTCTTCTTCATTCTGCATTTCTTTTGGTGCTGCGTTATAATTAGTTGTTTTTGTTGTACTTTTGGATTTAATGTTGTGTTGTACAATAAAACTTAAACTTGCAGATGTTTTAATGACACTTGAGTAAGTAATTCCTGACGTAAAATTTCTGTAATGCTAACCTTCTCAACAACTTTTATTATTTGGATATTTTTTTCTATTATGAATTCGTTACAGGTTTTAGAGAAAGCATTATGATTTCCTTTGCAGTTGATGCAAGAAGAATATTTGATGCATTTTTGATTTTCTTCGATGTGGTATTAATCCCCACAGTTTAGACTATTTCTTGAATTTTCAAATTTAGAATTGGTCAAATTCAAAGCAGTTGTGGGATATACTCCCTTACTCTGCTTATTTAATAACCAATTTTAACTTCTTGAGGTAATTTGGTAGTTAAAAAAGTTAAAATATAAAATCCAGTGTTAATTACAATATTGTTTTCTTTTAAATTGCCTTAATTCCAATTATATTTTGGTCTCTGAGACCTATTTCTCTTTCTTCCGGAATATAATTTAATTCTGGGCTGTACACTATTCCTTTACAAAAACTATGAGCTCTATGTTCACTTACTTTGACATGAGTGTTAGCGTCAAGTTGAATTAAGCAAAGATGCTTGATTAAAAATTTAGTTTCAGCGAAAAGGGTACCATTTCTAATTTTTTGCAGGTAATGACTTCCCCGACAATTGAATTAATGGCTTTCTTAATAAGAAAAGCTAAAACATTTTGCATGGTTTTATTTTCAGCAGTTCTTTTCATGATCAGATATTTTGGACCAAATGTTTTATTATTTTTTTTAACTTGTTTAGATGCAAATTTTGTATTTATTTTGGAATCCGACATATCCGACGGATAATTATTAATCTTTAGTTATGTTTATGTGTGTAAACATAACAACTACATAAATGGTGGTTTTTGTTCTTATCTTTTCAAACACTAAAGAATCAAATTGGTTATACCTGAACATTTCAATTAACAACTTATTAATGTTTCGTTATATTTATGTGTGTAAATATTATACTAGAAATGCATTAATGTTAGAAATCATTTAAAACATTCTAATTTTTGTCCCTATCTTTACAAACACTAAAGAATTAACGAAAATAATGTGTTTTTTTTTGCCTATCTCTCCAACCACCAAAGAATTAACGAAAAGATATTAGTAATATCAGTACATATAAATCAACATTTTAATAAAGTTTTATATACCCCAAGTTTTCCATATACCCCACATTTCCGTATATGTGTAAATATTACATTAGTAAAAATAACTTTTAATTATTTTGATTTTTATATCTTACTTTTTCCAAAAACCAAAAATGAATGATAGGAAGTTTGTTATACCTGAACTTTTAAATTATTATTTTTATTAAGTTTTCTTTTTGGTTCGGTTTACGTGTATAATATACATTAAAAATACATAAATGTAAGAAATAACTTTAAACATTTTGATTTATTTTTCCTATCTTTTGAAACACTAAATAATTAGATTGTTTATACCTGAAAATATAAATTAACATTTGAATAATGTTATCTTCTTGGTTATGTTAATGTGTGTAAATATAACATTAGAAATACATAAATGTTAGAAATAATTTTTAAACATTTTGATTTGTTTTTTCTAACTTTACAAAAACTGAAGAATTAAAGAAAAGAAATTGGTTATACCGGAACATTTAGGTATATTAACATTGAAATAAAGTTTTGTTATTTTGATATATTTATATATGTAAATATTACATTAGAAATACAAAAATGATAGAAATAACTTTGAAACATTTTGATTTGTCTTTTCTTATCTTTTCAAAGAAAGGTTTAACGAAAAGATATATATAACCAATATAAAAAAAAATTAACATTAAGTTTTTCTTCGGTTAGGTTAATTTATGTAAATATTACATTAGAAATACATAAATGTTAGAAATAACTTTTAATCATTTTAACTTTTTTGTCCTATCTTTTCAAACACTAAATAAGTGACAAAATGAAATTTTTTAAACATGAACATTTAAACTAATATTTTAATTATATTTTCTTTTTAGTTATGTTTATGCATGTAAATATTGCATTTGCATCACAAATAACTTTTAAACATTTTGGTTTTTTTTTTTCTATCTACTCAAACACTAAAGAATGAACGAAAAGAAATGTCTTATACCTGAACATTTATGTTGACAATTTAATAAAAATTTTTTTTTGGTTATGTTTGTATGTGTAAATATTACATTAAAAAACATAATTGTAAGGAATACCTTTTAAACATTTCGATTTTTTTCCCTATCTATTCAAACCGTAAAGAATTAACGAAAATAATTAGTTTTTGTCCTATCTTTTCAACCACCAAAGAATTAAAGAATAGAAATTTGTAATATCGGAACATTTAAATTAATATTTTAATAAAGCTTTGTTTCTTGGTTATGCTTATGTATGTAGATATTACATTAGAAATATATTAATGTTAAAAATAAATTTTAAACATTTTGATTTTTTTTCCTATACTTTCAAAAACTAAAGAATTAAAGGAAAGAAATTGATTATACCTGAACATATAAATTACCATTTTAATAATGTAATTATACCCGTATGACTATATAGTCCAAGGGTATAATAAATTTGCCATTACGTTTGTGACGCAGAGAAGGAGGGGGGGTAGATATAGACTCAAGTGTATGGATCGGATCAGAATCGAAAAATAAATCGATTTAGCTATGTATGTCCGTCCGTCCGTCATCACGATAACTCAAAAAGTAAAGGAGCTAGGATTATGAAATTTTCACAAATTCGTTTTTATGCAAAAAACGGAATCGAGTTTTAAATTCAGCCATTTTGGTCCACGGGTTCGAGTACCTGCCATACAACTTCTAATTTTATATGAGCATTACTCTATACCTATGGAAGCTGCGTGTCTGAAATTTTGCCAAAAGTAGTTTAGTATAATGGCCAAAGTTACTGCAAAATTTGGTTGTTCTACTGCAGAGGGTTCGAGTAGCTGCCATACAACTCCTTCTTTTATATGAGCTTTACACTACACCTGATGAAGCTGGGTGTCTGAAATTTTGCAAAAAATAGTTTAGTGTAATGGCCAAAGTTACTGCAAAATTTAGTTGGTCTACTGCTGAGGGTTCGAGTAGCTGCCATACAACTCCTTTTTTTATATGAGGATTACACTACACCAGATGAAGCTGGGTGTCTGAAATTTTGCCAAAAATAGTTTAGTGTAATGGCCAAAGTTACTGCAAAATTTGGTTGGTCTACTGCAAAGGGTTCGAGTAGCTGCCATACAACTCCTTCTTTTATATGAGCATTACTCTACACCTAATAAAGCTGAATGTTTGAAATTTTGCCAAAAGTAAATAACCGCATGATATAATGTATATGTTACGGTCATACGGGTATCCCAGAGTTGACACAGTCTACTCTACTACACTCTTCCTCGTCTTTTTAGTTATGTTTACGTGTGTAAATATGTCAAAAGTAAATTAAATAATTAAAGAAAATAAATTGGTTATACCGGAATATTTAAATTAATATTTTAATAAAGTTTTGTTTTTTTTTTGGTTATGTTTCTATATGTAAATATTACATTAGAAATACAAAAAATTATAGAAATAACTTTGAAACATTTTTATTTTCCTTTCTTTTCAAACAATATTTATTTATTTATTTTACTATAATGTCTTAGGAGATTTATAATTTTAATATTGAAATTTATTATTTTAAAATAAAACAATATAATTTGTTTTTATAAAATTTTAATATTTAAATTTATTATTTAAAATAAAAGAATATAATTTGTTTTTATATTTTTATTTAAATTTTAATATTTATATAAACAATATAAATTTGTTTATAATTTTGAACTAGTAAATTTCTTACTAGGAATTCTTAGTTTTACACTTTGTCTTTTAGGACCAAAAACTGAATTATTTTACAATATGAAAAACCTTACATTTATATATTATTCTTAATCTACAAGTGGGTCTTACTAAGTCTTATTTTTTTAGTATTACAAAATATTACAAAATATTCTTATTCTAATTTTAGTTTAATGCATTTTTTTTTTTTGTTTTTTTTTTTTTTTACGAGGGATTGGAAAGCTCGAAAGCCACCCATTGAAACTATGCGGTGTTTCTTTGGGTAGTGTATGATTTTAACACACCAAAACCACACCCTTTTTGAACCAAACTTTAGGAGGGAACCTGTAATACAATACACAGTTTGGTTACAGGGATGAGGATATGGAAGGATTTAGGATTAGGGTGGAAATTATTTGGAATATTTGGATTATAGGGAATGGGGAAAATTGGATTGGATTTTTAGAAGAAAGATGTTAATGTTCTTCTTAAATTTGGTTAAATCGTACATATATACATTATCAACTTTGGGGAACACATTGTTCAAGTCTTTCGTCTGGTGCAAAGCCTCTCCTTGAAGAGAAAGGTTCGGAATAGTTGTTGCTATTTTTCGCGAGACTAAACAGCATTGGGTTTTCTTGGTTTTGAAATCAACTCTGTTGATTTCACCGCATTTTCAGATTTTAATTAAATCTTTGTTTAATTCACTTATAGTGAAATTTTTTGCTGTTGAGTTAATCTGATGATTAATGTTAAACCGGCTATGAAATTCATAGGAAGCAAGAAGGATACTGTCGTTTGCGAAGCTGTAGATAGGATTGGAGGTTATTGATAGTAGGTCATTTATAAATATTAGAAAAAGGCTGGGGGATAAAACAGATCCCTGAGGGACACCAGCATTTATTTTAAAATCTTTGGATGAATATCCATCGATAAGAACACGAATCGTACGATTCGAAAGGATATCTCCAATCCATTTAACAAAAACCCTACCTAGATCTAAAGCCTTGCATTTTGCCAAAAAAGCATAATGCCAAACTCGATCGAAAGCTTTAGAAATATCCAAAGCCACAACATCAGACTCCCCAGAATGGTGAAGACTGATGTTAAGCTTTTCGCACAGGTAGGTCATGAGATCACCAGTTGAACGACGGGCTCTGAACCCATATTGTCGATCATGAAGCAAACCTTTACGATCTAGATATTTCAAAAGCTTATAATTTATAACTTTTTCCATTACTTTGGAGAGGACCGAAGTAATAGCAATAGGTCGGTAATTAGAGGGATCGCTTTTATCGCTTTTTTTAGGAATTGGAAAAACATGTGCAACCTTCCATTGGGTAGGATGAATACCCGAAGTAAAGGAAAGATGGAAAAGGTTGTGCAGAGGTTTTGAAATGGAAGCATACGTGCTTTTAAGGACGGTAGTTGTAATACCGTCCGGACCGGCTGATTTTCTAGTATCAAGATTCTTCAAGATTGTCATCGCAGTTCGCGTCCTAAAGTATATTCAACCAAAGGAGCAGCCAACTTCTGAAATAGATGGATGTTTTTGAGTTGACTGAGGCAGTGATGAGTTAGAAGCGAACTGTTTGCCAAACAAATTCGCTTTTTCTTTTGAATCTGATACGATGTGGTTGTTTATATCAACAAGTGGAGGAAAAGAAAAACCGCTATTGTCCTCTTTTCGATTTTTTGCAAAAGTCCAAAAGGACTTCCTATTCTTGGGCATGTGTATTAGTTTCCGTTTCAACTTTTGGTTGAACAGTAATTTTAGCTTGTAGATAACTCTCTTACATCTGTTCCGAACCACTATATAGTTGGTCCTGTGAGTCTCCAAACCACTGTCCCGGTACTTTTTGAAGGCTTCCTATTTTTTTAGAATGGCTTCTTTACAAATGCGATTAAACCAAGTTTTGGGTTTCCGTTTAATAGATTTCATGGAGTGAGGTATAAATAATCTCATTCCAAGTAGAATAGTTTCACTAATCGCATTTGCAGCAAAGTCAACATTCTTACCACATTGACCAATCAAAGGTTTTGTAAAAATTGTCCAGACCTTCCCAGTTAGCATGGATACCAATTTTTTGGGAAGGGACCTTTGGTTGGATACCGAGCCTCCCTGGAAGTTTGTATTGACCAAACAGTGATCAGAGGCCCCCAGGGGGCAACCAACTGAAACCACATACTTTTCAGGGTGTGTGGTTAGAAACAGATCCAAGAGGTGACCTTCTTGATCAGCACGGTCAGGGATTCTAGTGGGATTTTTAACAAGTTGAGAAAGGTGGAACAGAGTAGAAAATAATTCAACTTGTTTCCCAATTGAGTTTTGACTCGGAGAAGCGGTACTGGAAAAGTGAAGCCAGTCTTTGTTATGAACATTAAAATCCCCCGCCAGAACAATTCCAGTTTCAGGAAAACAATCGAGAATTTCATTGATCTGGTTTGAAAGGTTTTCAATTTCTATAACAGTTTCTTGTTTACTTGAATTGGGTGATCTGTATAGAAAACAGAAATGTATAACATGCTTTTCAACATGGATTTTGATCCAAACGTAATTGAAAGTTGGACTTGAAGATTTATATTTGTCAAGAGTGTTAAAAGCAATGTATTTTTTTATGTAGGTGGCGATGCCTTTTTTGGGAACGAAGTGTGAAATGAGTAAGTAGCCGTTAATATCAAAGTTAACATTGTGATCACTAACTTGCGTTTCACATAGAGCAAGGATTGCCGGTTTAATTGAATTAAGATGACCTTCAATGGCATGGAAGTTCGTTTGCAAACCGCGAATATTACAAAAATTAAGGTTAAAGTTGATAATTTTGTTAGAAATTAGAAAGAAAAAAAACAAGGAAAATAAAAAGAAAAAAAGAAAAAATGCTTATTTATGTACGATTTTATCAACCTATCGACAACACCTTTTAAAAAAAAGAAAATAAAAATTCTTATTTTAATTTTAATTTTATTTCTGGTATTCATATAATTAATGCTTGTGAAGGGAAAAATGCATGTGGTGCATTTTTATATATGCGGAAAAGTATTTGTAGTATTTATAGTATTTTCTAATTGGAATTGATTCCAATAAGAATTAATGTAAAATGTAGTTCACTGTGTAATTGGGTTTCTATTTTGGTAACAGCATATAATGCATGTTCTGGTTTTGATAATTAATATAAGAATTTTATTATGTTGAAATCTATTTTAAGTGTTAATGTACTTCATATATGAGTATAGTTTTATTTATAAGATATTTATGTGGAGATTGATAAAATTGTGAGAAAGTGTTTTTATTCGAAAATGTTTTGGTAATTTTACCTATGAAGGAGGTAAAATTATATTTTTAAGAATATTGATTGTTTATTCTTAGAATAGGTATACTTTATTAAATAACAGATAATAGTATTATAACTCCATCCCCCTTAGACTGAGGCTTCGACGAAGCTATTACAACAGTTTCTTCATTAGTATGACTTCTTTTAAATATATAAATGATAATAATTACAAGCAAGAATGATATTGAACTAATTATTACAAAATTTATATAGCTTATATATCTATGTTTATTATGAATTTCATCAATGATTTTTCTATTATTGTTTATATTGCTTATAATTAGTTCCTTAGAATCTAGTTCAATTTCATTTTCATATTTTGTTACATTTAGGTTTGAAAATGGGTATGTAAAATAATCTTCAATTTTCATATAATTATTTGTAAAAGTAAATCTTTTAATAGTTATAGAACAATCTTTAAATTTTATTATACTATTTTTATACAACATTAAATTATCGTCATTACAATCTTGACTAATATTGTTAGCTTTTAAATTTTTTACTATAATGAGACTTGGTTTGATCTCTTTTATGATTTCTTTTGTATTCAAGTTCATTTCGCAATTCGTGTGAGTGGATTTTGTAATTTTATTTTAACATTCGTCTTCTATTTCAATTAAATTTTTCTTCAAATTATCTTTTATGTCACCATAAAAGATTGTTTTATATAAATCTATTATAAATCTGTTATTTTTCAAAACTAATTCTTTATTATCGTTATTAGGGATTGGTTCGATTATTATTTCTGAATATGGCATAGTAATATATATTGGTGAGTAATTAATAATAAGTATTTGGTTCTGATAGAATGCAACAGAGATCTTTATGTCTTAAAAGGATTCTATATCGGATAATATCTCTATTTTTTCAGGTGTTAAAATATTTCTGGTCAAAATGTTTAGTTTGCTGGATAGAATAATTTGTTCGATATCGTCAATATGGTTTCTTAAAAGTGTTATGTCATAATTAATTTGGAAAATATGTTTTAATATGTCAAGTTCGTCCTTTATGTTACTTGTACCCGCGACTTTGTTATTGTATTGGGAAAAGAGTTCTGTAATTGTTTTTTGTTGTTTAATTACATAATTAGAAATGTTCTTTATCTATTCCGAAATTTGCTTGCTATTTTCAAAAATAAGGTCAGATTTTGATTTAGAAAGGCTATCTAGCTTTTTCTGAATCATTTCCCTATCTTCATTGTCCATATTACCGATTATGAATTTTATTGTTGAACCTAAAGCATTTATTAATCCTCTTTTTACTTTTTTATCGGTGTGCGGTTTTAGTCCGTCGATTCTGAGTTCTAATAAATGAAAGTTGTGTAACATTGTTAAATAAGATGGATTGTCTGATTTTATTTGTTTTTTAATTGTCATAATGTTGTCATTCAGGTGATCTCTATTATTCTCAAACTCCGTTATGTTGATGATGTGAAGAGCTCTCTCGTAATCTCTTATTATCTTGATAGGTCCGTTTTTTATTATAATGAATCCGTTATTATCGTTTAAATTTTGTATCTCGATTTCCCGTGATAATGCTAAAGTTGGTATAAATACCGCTAGTAGTAATGTTAAGAACATTTTCTGTAATTACAGATAATTTTATTGGTCTTAATTTGAAGTATTGTTTTGGAATTTTTTAGATCTTTTTAAATGAGATTTATAGTATTTGTACCCTGTAGTGGTAATTAAATGATCATCGTCCAGTCTATTAGCTTTTTTTTTCTAAATTTAGCATGGTTTTTACCTTTTCTGATTTCTTTTAAGTATTGAGGCCCTGCTTTAATGTCAGTTTCTTCCCTGTTTCTGTTTAATTTATTTATAATATTTTCTTTTATTTTTATGATTCTGTCTCTAATAAGTCCGTATTCTGATTGTTCAATGTTACCATTGCAAAAGTCAATCGGTTTTCTGTTTGTAGTAGAGTGAATAGTATTGTTATAAAAATTGATAATTTTTGAAATTTTTTCTTGTATGATTTCGTAATTTTTATTCGGATCGTGACGTAAAAATCATAAATGTTCGTTTATTGTGTTATGTAAACGTTCAACATCAGTGTTAGAGGTATGATTATTATTTGTTGTAAAGTTTGTTTCAATATTATTCTTTCTTAAAAACTTTTGTAAAGGTACAGCTTTGAATCCTAATTCGTTATCGACTATTCATTTCTTGAAATTTCCTGTGTTACCCAAATATTGTAAAATTGCTCTTTTAAATTCTACCCATGTCATTGCTTGGATTTTAATAGCTTGAGCATGTTTTGAGAATTTGTCTATTAAGGTTAAAAACAAGGTTTTGTTCAAATTTTAGAAAACGTCGCCGAGGACGATCTCCCTACGTTTGTTTGGAATTTCGGTTATTTTAAATTTTTCTTTTATATGTTTACGTTCATATTTTTCTATATTACATATATTGCAATTATTTATGAATTTTGTAATTCGATCTTTTAAAAATGGATTATATATTTTTACTTTGAGTTGAATTGGAAAAACATGTGCAACCTTCCATTGGGTAGGATGAATACCCGAAGTAAAGGAAAGATGGAAAAGGTTGTGCAGAGGTTTTGAAATGGAAGCATACGTGCTTTTAAGGACGGTAGTTGTAATACCGTCCGGACCGGCTGATTTTCTAGTATCAAGATTCTTCAAGATTGTCATCGCAGTTCGCGTCCTAAAGTATATTCAACCAAAGGAGCAGCCAACTTCTGAAATAGATGGATGTTTTTGAGTTGACTGAGGCAGTGATGAGTTAGAAGCGAACTGTTTGCCAAACAAATTCGCTTTTTCTTTTGAATCAACCAAAAGAAAACTTATCAACAAGTGGAGGAAAAGAAAAACCGCTATTGTCCTCTTTTCGATTTTTTGCAAAAGTCCAAAAGGACTTCCCATTCTTGGGCATGTGTATTAGTTTCCGTTTCAACTTTTGGTTGAACAGTAATTTTAGCTTGTTGATAACTCTCTTACATCTGTTCCGAACCACTATATAGTTGGTCCTGTGAGTCTCCAAACCACTGTCCCGGTACTTTTTGAAGGCTTCCTATTTTTTTAGAATGGCTTCTTTACAAATGCGATTAAACCAAGTTTTGGGTTTCCGTTTAATAGATTTCATGGAGTGAGGTATAAATAATCTCATTCCAAGTATAATAGTTTCACTAATCGCATTTGCAGCATAGTCAACATTCTTACCACATTGACCAATCAAAGGTTTTGTAAAAATTGTTCAGACCTTCCCAGTTAGCATGGATACCAATTTTTTGGGAAGGGACCTTTGGTTGGATACCGAGCCTCCCTGGAAGTTTGTATTGACCAAACAGTGATCAGAGCCCGCAGGGGGCAACCAACTGAAACCACATACTTTTCAGGGTGTGTGGTTAGAAACACATCCAAGAGGTGACCTTCTTGATCAGCACGGTCAGGGATTCTAGTGGGATTTTATACGTTTACGTTCATATTTTTCTATATTACAAATATTGCAGTTATTTATGAATTTTGTAATTCGATCTTTTAAAAATGGATTATATATTTTTCCTTTGAGTTGAACAAAATTTTTATTTATTCCTCTATGATTATTCCTTGTATGTTCTTTCTCGATAATTTCTGCTAACGCATTTTCGTCAGTAATATCTGTTAATAAAATCTTACATCTTATAATTTTTAGTCTTTTATCCCTACGGTCTGTATTGTTTATGATCGTCTCGTGAAATTTTAAAAAAAATAATTCATTATACCCGTGCATATATATATGAACATCGGGTATATTAGATTTGCTCCTCCGTTTGTAACGCATCGATCTAGACGAGCTAGATATAGTGTCAAGGGTACGTATCGGCTCAGAATCGAAAAATTAGTCGATCTAGCTATGTGTGTCTGTCCGTCCGTCCGTCCGTCCGTCCGTCCGTCCGTGTGTCATCACGATAACTCAAAAACTAAAAGGGCTAGAGTCTTGAAATTCACACAAAGTCATTTTTAGACAATTTCTAGGTTCCCTATTGTTTTTGGTTAAAATCGGACCAAGGCTTCGGGGAGCTGCCATACAACTTTTTTGCACCAATACGAATTTCTTCAAAACTATTTATACTACGGGGATGAAAATTACACACGGTTAGTTTTATATTGACTCCGGCACTTATATGAAGTTTCAAAATGTTAGGGCCCCATTTTCGGGGGGCTGCCATACAACTTCCTTGCACCAATATGAATTTCTTCAAAACTAATTATACTACGCGGATGAAAATTACACACGGTTAGTTATATAATGAATCGAGCACTTATATGAAGTTTCAAAATGTTAGAGCCCCATTTATGGGGGGCTGCCATACAACTTCTTTGCACCAATATGAATTTCTTCAAAACTAATTATACTACGAGGCTGAAAACTACACACGGTTAGTTATATAATGAATCGAGCACTTATATGAAGTTTCAAAATGTTAGGGCCCCATTTTCGGAGGGCTGCCATACAAAGTTTTCGATTCAATAACTGTGAATCTAATAAAGCTACAAGGTTAAAATTAAAATTGGGCAGGTAAATTAATAGGGCAAGTTACTTGGCAAAGTTGGACATCACTCGGACCATCGGACTTTTAGGGTGGGCCAATTTTTTTTTTTTGTTTTTTTTTTCTTTGTTTTTTTTTTTTTTTATTTTTTTTTTTTTTTTTTTAAGCTTAAGTTATGGGACAATGAATGAAAACTTTTTTTTTTTTTTTTGTGATTTTTTTTTTTTTTTTGTTAATTTTTTTTTTTTTTTTTTAAGCTAAAGTTATGGGACAATGAATGAAAATTTTGTTTTTTGTTTTGTGACTTTTTTTTTTTTTTTGTTAATTTTTTTTTTTTTTTTTACGTCAAAATTATGGGGTAATGAGTTAAATGTATAAGAGAAGTAAATTACGGTTTATTTTATACACCATAGTGGGTATGCACGGGTATCTAAAAGTTGACAAGGGCAACTATAATCTTCCTCGTTTTCAATTAAAATTGCATTGAGTTTGTCACTATCGAAATGAGTATTAACTAAAGTTCTTATTGTCTCGTTGTCTAAAACTTTCGTAAAGATTGTTTTCCTAATTTTGTTGAATAATTTCTCTGTTTTGATTTTAAGGGAACTGGAATTCACCTTTTTATACCCTACACCTATAGAATAGGTAAAGGGGTATATTAACTTTGGTATGGTGTTTGTAAGCACCTAAAGGAAGCGAGCTAGATATGGAAAAGTATATATATTTGTGATCAGCGTGACCGCCTTAGTCGATATAGCCATGTCCGTCCGTCCGTCCGTCCGTAGGCACGATAACTCAAAAAATAATGGAGCTATCTTGATGAAATTTTAACTGTAGGTTACTAGGACTGAAAGTACGGCGGGGATTGCATATGGGCGAAATCGGCCCATGGGTTCGGATTCTGGACCTTTTAATCGGTTTCAGGGCTAACGAACAAATATAAAAAATCATGATAACTCAACAACTAAGGACGCTATCTTCATCAAATTTGTGCTGTAGGTTACTAGTAGTGAAAATACTTCTAGAATTGCATAAGGTCGGGATTGGACCATGGGTTCGGAACCTAGAACTTTTTGATCGAATTTAGGCCAAACGAGCATAATTCCGAAGCCAATGAAGATAGAATCTCCAAATTTAGTATCAGGGTGTCCCTTCCTATTTCCTAAGTGTCTTGTGAATTTGGGTCCCATTGGAGTAGTGGGTCGGGGACCAGCCACACATTTCCGAAGACCTTAAAGCATATCTTTAAAATTAATAAAGATAACAACTTGAAAAAATGTAGAAGCTTCCAATTTGCCACAAGGGTGTTCTTTACTATCTCTTGCGTGTTCCCCTAATTTGGGATCAATTGGAGTGGTGGTTCTGTACCCCTCTCAGACCTCCCAAGTTTTAAAGCTTATCATCGAAATTAATAAAACTAGTAACTTAAAATTAAGATAGAGCGTTCCAATTGTGTACAAGGGTTAACTAGTATTGAAAGTATGACGGGACTGCATATGGGCGAAATCGTACCATAATTTCGGGTCCTGGAACCCTTGAAAAGTTCAAGGACTAACAAACATATATCTTAAAAACACCATAACTCAAAAAATAATAATAAACACACTCCTATGTCCTATGTGTCTCCGAAATCTAGACTTAATTGTAGTGGTTCAGCTATGTTCAAAGGTACTTGCTGCATTTATGTAAAATTTATTTTTATATTTAAATGAATTATATGAAAAGGTGTAAATTTTTAATTGTATTTTAGAAATACATTTATTGCATATTTTGCGTTTATAAGTTTCTCTATTAGGTATATAAACTAACCATTTAAAATAATTGCAATTTTTAAAAATTTGGATTATTAAATATATTATGCTTTGATTGTCTTTTTATCACAAAATTTAATAATTAGAATTTTTTCATTTTGTAATTGAATTGGAATAAATATATTTTCATTTATTTCAAGTTTGTTTGTTTTTTAATATTTTTAAATAGATAAATTAGTAAGAATTTGTAGTATTTTTTAATAGATAGGGTAATTAGAAAATGTTTTTAGTATTATATAGTTAATTTGGTTAGCTATGTCTTACGATCAAATTAATAACAGCTTCTATTGTGTTAAAATGACTTATGGATATGTCCTTAAATTTGAACCAAATAGGTGTAGGGTATTTCTAAGTCGGTTGCACCGACTGACTGTTTCTTTACTTGTTTAAAAATTCAATGGACATTTGGTTTCAGTGGTTATGGAATCCTCTGTTTCAGCTTCTTCAATATGATTGATAATGACTCTAGATAAGGCGTCTGCATTACCGTTTTGTACTTCCTTTTTATATTTTATTATACAGTCGTATTCTGAAAGTTTAATTCTCCATCTTGTTAACTTAGAATTTGGTTCTTTTATTGAGAACAACCAAGTTAAAAGTCAATGGTCAGTTTTGATTATAAATTTCCTTCCAAATAAGTACGGTCGAAAATATTGAGTTGCCCATACTATAGCGAGTAATTCTTTTTCAATTGTGCTATAGTTTTGTTCATGCCCGTTAAGAGTTCGACCTCCATAACAAATTGGATAGTTATCTTGTAAAAGGACAGCGCCTAATGTATAATTACTGGCATCAGTTTGCAGGGTAAATTGCTTGTTAAAGTCGGGATAGACTAATATAGGATCGTTAATTAATAATGTTTTTAGAATTTCGAAACTATCTTTATATTCAGAATAGTTCTTATTTAATTTAACGTCCTTTTTAGCACATTTTCAAAAAATTTTATAAAAATGTGCCTATATAGTTTCACTCTGTCCGTCCGTCTGTCTGTCCGTCTGTCTGTCCGTATGTTTACAAAAACGTTTACATCATTTGAAATAGAGAAAAGAAATTTTAACCACGAGTAGGTATTACAAAAAAAATAATTTCGTTGAAGAATATTTTTCTGTAGCCCCATCTGTTAGGGAGCTGCAGCCCCCCAAAGTTGGGAAAATATTCAAATTGTTATAACAAGAGTTCTATTAGGTGTATTTTCAATCTGAAAACGGAAAAAGATAGCTGGTTTTATAAACTTTATAAATTTTTAAAAAATAAATGTTTAGGGTTGCCATACGGTACTAAAATTTACCATTATGCCAAACTCAATTTTTTCAAAATTTTTGGCTGCACATATCTTCTGAACGGGCAAAGCTAGGGTTTTGAAATTTTGGGCGTACTGTGGGCCCGGTGGGCCCTTAAAATTGTGTTATTTCTTTTGCCGACTTTGGCAAAGGAAATTTTTGAACACATTCTATTTTTTTCGGATTAGCTTTTATTCCTTCACTTGTAACTATATGGTCGAGAAATTCGGTTTCATGTTTCAAGAATTCCGATTTGTCCAATTGTACTTTAAGATTTGTTTCCTTAAGCCTTTGGAATATTTTATTTATCAACTCCAAGTGTTCTTTTAATGAGGTCGAAAATATTACGATATCGTCAAGGTATACCAAACATATTTTATTGATATAGTCTGACAAGATATCGTTCATTAAACGTTGAAAAGTAGCAGGAGCTGTTTTCAACCCGAAAGGCATACGAAGAAACCCTTCATGTCCCTCTTCAACATTAAAAGCAGTTTTATTTATATCGTTTTCTGCTATTTCAATTTGATGAAACCCCTTAGCGAGGTCCAAGGTGGTGTAGTATTGGCATCTACAAAGTTTTGCTAGTATTTCATCGATATTTGGTATAGGATACTAATCATCTATCGTTACTTCATTTAATTTGCGATAGTCTATGACAAGTCTCCATTTAGTTTTGCCACTTGCATCCATTTTTTTCGGTACCACCCGGACTGGTGCGGAATAAGGTGATTTACTTGGCCTAATGATATTGTCTTCCAACATTTCTTGGATTTGACTTTGTACTTCATTTTTATGAATGTACGGATATCTATAGGTTTTTACGGCTATTGGCGCATGTTCGATAGTTCGAATTTCATGTTTTATAGTCTTGGTGGAAGTAAGGTTTGTATCTTTTTGATAAAATATACGAGAAAACCTTTTTATTATAGTAAGAATTTTTTCTTTTTCTTCCGAGTTCATGTAATCAGTTCTTATTTGTTGAGATAATGGTACTTCCATTTTCTCTACATTAAAATTCGAGTAGATTATCTCTTCTGGAATTTTATTCTCATATTCAATAATCTCTTCCTTATTTTTTTTTTCTAATATTTTTAGGTTTATTTTTAATTCTTTTATTATTTTTATTAATATTTTTATTTTCTAATTTCTTATAACCCTGTTTTGGGTTTACGTGTACTTGACCGTTATTGTCTTTGTTTTCTTTAATTTCTATTTTATTTTTGTTTTCTAATTCGTTTTTATTTAAATTTATATTTAGTAGGACATCCTTTATCTTATTATTTTCTACTCTAATTGGTATTTCTGAATTAAATGAAATGGGTATTTTCCTATTATTCATTTCTAAAATATTATTTTCGAGATCAATTTTTGTGTTATATTTCCTTAATATATCATTTCCTATAAAACCGTCATATTTATCATGAAAATTACATATTAGAAATTCCGATTCTATCATCGATATTTCCTAGTTCAGGAAATAATGGAAAACAAGCTTTTGTGTTTATAGGAATTTGGTGTTTTAACGTTTTAACCATTATTGGTTTAATGGATATTTGCCATTTGGGGTGGCAAAGAAAGGGATTTATAATAGAGTTAGTTGCCCCTGTATCTATTATAAACTTAAGTGGTGTCTTTTTTGACTGTACCACTATATATGGTAGGTTTCTCCCGAGGCCGTCAAGAGAAAATTTTCCTTGACTTGGGATTTGTTTATATCTAATGTATCCATTGGTTCTACACCGTTTTGGTTATTATATTCAATTTCTCTAAAATTTCCGTTATTATAATTATTATTATAATTTCTATAATTGTTTGGAACATAATAATCGTTATTGAAATGAGGCCTACCGTTATTTAACCTCCTTGGGTTTTGATTAAAGTTGCCTTGGCGGTTATTGTTGTTTGGTCCGAAAGTTCGGGGTCTAATATTATTATTATAATTATTATTATTATTTTGTTTTTTGCGGTTATTATTATTATTACTCGCGTCTTCTATTGTAGCAGGATTCCTACATTCCAGAATCGTTTTCATTGGTTCCGGAATCTTACTTTTGAAAATATTTAGAGTAGTTCTCATATTATTTCGAGCGCTCTCGTTAGCAGCGGCTCCTGTTCCCAACGTTGTTATTGTTTTATTATTTAGTGCTCTCAGTGTACTCTTTAGTTCGTTATAAAACTCTATACTACCGTTTTTAAATGTAATAGCCCTAAGTTCGTCGAATAAATCATCTAAGCTTTTTCTTTCACCAAAATTGTTTTAATATCTGCCCAAGAGACTGCTTGGCAGTTTATTTCTAGAATTTCCCTAGCTCTACCTCTTAATTTGCATTTAATTATATCTGAAAATATTGTCTGTGATAAGACATCATATGTACCTAAAATTGGGTGAACCCTGTCTATCAAATTAGTAAAAGTTTGTAAATCTCTACTGTCTCCGTTAAATTCGGGTAGTTGGTCCAAATATTTAAGAGGGTCTATAGTTAATGCAGCCATTTAAATTTTGAGAAGAAAAAAAAAAATTGAATTGAGGAGAAGTAATTGAAAAATGAACTTGTTCGTTGCATTTTTCTTTTTTTTTAATTTCATCAACCAAAATTTATAATCTCACTAATAACTATCTATTACGTTACAATTTTATAGTCTAAAGCGAAACCTTAAATAATAAATTACAGTAAAATTACTTACAAGATGATTATTTGTTGATGCTGCTATTACTGGAGTGTTGTTGATTTCTGGTGTAGTGCTTGCTGGTGTTACTCTTGTTGATTTGAAGTTTTTACAAAATATTATTACTGTCATTTAAAAAATAATAGTATTTGTTTTTATTAATTAATTATTTTTAATAAAATTATTGTTTTTATTAACTAAAATTTTTTTTTTTTTAATAAAACTACTGATTTTATTAATTTATTAAATTTTTTAATAAAACTATTGTTTTTATTAATTTATTAAATTTTTTAATAAAACTATTGTTTTTATTAATTATGGTATTCAGTTAAGTATATTTTTGCTTGTAAGGATATATCTGAATAACCCATCCTCGTCGCCAATTTGAATATTGAAATTTATTATTTTAAAATAAAACAATATAATTTGTTTTTATAAAATTTTAATATTTAAATTTATTATTTAAAATAAAACAATATAATTTGTTTTTATATTTTTATTTAAATTTTAATATTTTTATAAACAATATAAATTTGTTTATAATTTTGAACTAGTAAATTTCTTACTAGGAATTCTTAGTTTTACACTTTGTCTTTTAGGACCAAAAACTGAATTATTTTACAATATGAAAAACCTTACATTTATATATTATTCTTAATCTACAAGTGGGTCTTACTAAGTCTTATTTTTTTAGTATTACAAAATATTCTTATTCTAATTTTAGTTTAATGCATTCTTATTATACACTTTTAATTGACCTTGCCTGTGTCTATGGCTTTATTTTTCATTCTGTCCGTTAGTGATACATTTATATTAGAAATCTGACCATAAATTTATAAGAATTGTATGGTTCAGTGGTTAGCAAAGTGGCTGACGGTGTAAATAAGTCTGAGTTCGATCCTCCTTCAAAGATGAAAATTTTTTTGTTTTTTTTTTAAATTCAACAGAAATAATAAAAAAAATTACAAATAAAATTAATTTATTTGTATAGTTTCTTTAAAAATTTGTACCTTTAAGAACTAACATACTTCACTTTCATAATATAAAAACGTAGACCAAATAATTACATATGTAGACGATCAGTTTCATATAAAAAATTTTCAGGGTTTTTTTTTATGTCAGTCCGTACATTTTTGTACACTTACACTTAAATAAAAAAAAATTTAGATTAAAATTAAAAAAAAACAAGTAAAGAAACAGTCAGTCAGTGCAACCGAATTAGAAATACCCTACACCTATTTGGTTCAAATTTAAGGACATATCCATAAGTCATTTTAACACCACAAAAGCTGTTATTAATTTGATCGTAAGACATAGCTAACCAAATTAACGTTATAATACTAAAAACATTTTCTAATTACACTATTGATTAAAAAATATTACAAATTCTTACTAATTTATCTATTTAAAAATATTAAAAAACAAAAAAACTTGAAATAAATAAAAATATATTTATTCCAATTCAATTACAAAATGAAAAAATTCTAATTATTAAATTTTGTGATAAAAAGATAATCAAAGCATATTTAATAATCCAAATTTTTCAATATTGCAATTATTTTAAATGGTTAGTTTATATACCTAATTACAAATTTAGACCTTTTAATATAATTCATTTAAATATAAAAATAAATTTTACATACATTCAGCAAGTATCTTTGAACATAGCTGAACCACTACAATTAAGTCTAAATTTCGGGGACACATAGGAAATAGGAAATATAGTCTTTGGCTTCGAAATTAAACTCGACCACAACCAATACCCATAATATTCTTTACTAGTAAACTAAAGTTTAAATTTCATCAAAATAGCAGCATTATTTTTTGAGTTATGGTGTTTTTAAGATATATTTTTGTTAGCTTTTGAACTTTTCAAGGGTTCCAGAACCCAAAACCATGGTACGATATCGCCCATATGCAGTCCCCGTCATACTTAGTTAACTCTTGGACACAATTGGAACGTTCTATCTTAATATTAAGTTACTAGTTTTATTAATTTCGATAATAAGCTTTTACACATTGGGGGTTCTAAGAGAGGTACTGAACCACCACTCCAATTGATCCAAAATTAGAGGGACACGCAGGAAATAGTAGAGAACACCCATGTGCCAAATTTGAAACTTCTACATTTTTGTGCGTTAAGGTCCTCGGAACTGAGTGGCTGGTCCCCACCCACTACTCCAATTGGGCTCAAATTTGAAGGAGACTAAGAAAATCGAAAGCGACACCCTGATACTAAATTTGGAGGTTCTATCTTCATTGGTTTCGGAATTATGCTAGTTTGGCCTAAATTCGATCAAAAAGTTCTAAGTTCCGAACCCATTGTCCAATCCTCACCGTACGAAATCGCCGCCGTAGTTTCATTACCAATAACTTACAGCACAAATTTTATGAAGATAGCGTCATTAGTTGTTGAGTTATCGTGATTTTTTATATGTTCGTTAGCCCTAATACCGATTAATAGGTCCAGAATCCGAACCCATTGGCTGATTTCGCCCTTATACAGTCCGCGCTGTACTTTTAGTACTGGTTAACTCTTGTACACAATTTGAACGTTCTATCTTAATTTTAAGTTACTATTTTTAGTAATTTCGATTATAAGCTTTTAAAACTTGGGAGGTCTAAGAGGAGTACTGAACCACCACTCCAATTGATCCCAAATTAGGGGGACACGCAAGAGATAGTAAAGAACACCCTTGTGCCAAATTTGAAGCTTCTACATTTTTTCAAGTTGCTATCTTTATTAATTTTAAAGATATTTTTTTTAATTTATTTATTTATTTAGTTATTTTAAACTATTTCTAATTCACAAAAAAATGTATATTTTATACTAAAATTAAATTGCTTTTGAAAAACATAAGTATTACGATTTTTTTGTTAAAACATATGCAAATATAAAAAAAAAAAATATTTAAATAAGTACTTAATTTCAAATATTGAAATTTAAAAAAAAAAATCTTAAAAAAAAAGACTTGAAATATTAAATAAAAGATTTACTAAGTAATTAAAAAAAATCAAACAAAAAAAAAACCAGAAGTGAAATACAAAACAAAATCAAAAATATTGCAAATTAATAAAATATTATAAAAATTTAATTAGAAAATATTTAATTTGACAAATTCCAGCGCTTTTCTTTTAAATGTTGCTACGTTAGTTTCACATTTTAAGTCGTTTGGAAGTTCATTAAACATTCTCAACCCGCTGTACAATATTGTCCTTTTGGCTCTTTCAGTTCTAAAGAATTGCAATCTAAAGTTGAATATGTTCCTTAAGAAATGGTGATGTACATCCTCCACATATACAAGCCTGCTAGACAAATATTTTGGTAACATATTATTTTTCATTTTGAATACAAATAAAACAACGCTGCGGTAATTTCTTTGTTTTATGTTTAACCATGACAATGAAGTTAACATCACAGTAATTGACATTAAGCGACTGCATTTGAGTATAATTCGCATACATTTGTTTTGAAGCTTCTGTAATCTATGAATTTGCTCATTAGGTAGAAATGCATTGATAGTGGCACAATAAACGAAATGTGGCTTTATGATGGTGTTGAAAATTTTAATTGCACATGATTTTGATAATTGATTTCTAATTTTTGAAAAAAAATATGTTTTTTTAGCTACCTTTTTACAAATGTGGTCAATGTTGTTATCGAATTTCAATTTGTTATCAATAAAAATCCCCAAATATTTCATTTTATCAACTATCTCAATATTAAACCCATTTACCGTTAAACTAATGTCTGCGTTACTATTTATTACCATTGCTTTTGTTTTTTCCAAATTTAATTTCAGTTTATTCTTAGCAAACCAAGTATTTAATTTCTCCACGTCACTATTAATTTTCTGCACACAATCATGTACAGAATCTTCAACCTTATACACTAACGCGTCATCTGCAAATAACATCAACTGACTGAACTCCACTTCCTTTTCCATATCATCAATGTATATAAGAAATAGAAGTACTCCAAGTACACTTCCCTGCGGAACACCCAAATTTACTTCCACTGATTGCGACGTTACATCACCAACTTTTGTTCGTTGTTTCCTTCCAAACAAATACGATTCAAACCATTTAAGCTCTGTACCACCTAGACCCAAGGATTGCAGTTTCTTGAGTAAAAGTTTTCTGTCCACAGTTTCAAAAGCCCTTTTTAAATCAAGGAAAATAGCTACAATCACCTTTTTTTCATCTATAGCAGATTTCCAATTTGCAATAACCAAAGTTAACAAAGATTCACAACTATGGTGTTGTCTAAAACCTGATTGATAATCTGATATTAGATTATTTTTCTCCAAAAATGCCTGAAGTTGTACATATACCACCTTCTCCAAAATTTTCGCTAGCATCGAGATCATATTAACCGGTCTAAATTCATTCGCTAACCTTGTATTTTTAATTTTTTCTATCGGTACAACTAACGATTCTTTGTAACTATCAGGAAAAATACCCATATTTAGCGAATCATTAATTAGTTCAACCATTTTATTCCCAATTAAATGATATATATCCAATATTATACTTTTTCTCATAAAATTAAAATCCTTCTTATTGTTCATTGACCTAATAATTCCTTTTAATTCAGTAATAGAAATAAATTTGAACTTAAAGTTTAAACCCTGATATTGATTTAGTAAATTAAAGTAGCAATTTGTTGTTGGAATACTGCTATGTATAGCTATGTATACGAAGTATTTATTAAAATTATCTGCAATTTCTTGTGTGTCAGTTAATTTAGTTCCATCAAAAATTATCTCCTTTATTTCACCATAGCTCTTTTTCAATACATAAGTTTTTATCACCTTCCACATTGATTTTTGATCTTCAGTATTGTCAATCTTATTTCTGATGTAAATATTTTTAGCCTTATTTATTTTACCAGAATAAACATTTCTAATATTCCTGTATAAGGACCACTCCTCTTCATTATTAATACAAATTGCTCTTCTATACTGGTTAATTTTTATTCTTTTAAATCTCTGCAGTTCTTCATTAAACCATTCATTTCCGTTTCCTTCAAAACATGTTTCTATTACAAACTGCTGAACTATGTTATCTAAAAAACTATCAAATAAATATGTTTTTAAATTAATGTCTACAAAAAAAGTTGTCATCAATTGTGAACTTAATACTTCCCTTATAAAATTTTGCATGTTATATTTTAAATACCTTATCCTTTTGTTGCTCGTTTGGGTATTACAGTTCAATTCTATATTTACAATTATAGCCTCATGGTCGCTAATTTTTTGAGTGTAGTCTGTATATGCTGAAATATTATGTGCATTATTTGTTAGTACATAATCAATCAATGTTCTAGATGTCTTTGTTATTCTTGTTGGCTTATCTATTAACTGCTTAATTGAACTATCATTCACAATTTGTTTAATTTTATTTGCTATCGAGCTATTATCGAACCAATCAATGTTGAAATCCCCCATTAGAATAACGTTTGAATCAAATTCCGAAGCTAATTCAATAAATTCCAAACCGAACCAATGTACACCTTAATAATTATCCACCACAAATTTATTCCAAGGTTTTTAACTCTAATTATTTCATAGCTCCATACTTTTTTTATATAAAACATAACACCTCCCGTGTGTCTTGAATTGCTATTAACTCTAACTATATTATAATTTTTTAACTCAACTAAAACATCATCATCTTCTTCTGCTAAATGCGTTTCCACTAAACAAATGAAATCAAACGAATTACTGTACACTTGTTGCTCTAGCAATGCTAAATTATTAATTACACCCTGTATATTATGATACAAACAAAATATCTTGCTAATTGACTTTGACTTTGGAACATTGTCTAGTTGCTATATAAATATTTTTTTTCTTTCAACTTCCAATTTTCTTAAATAAACCTGACACTTTCGATCAAACGCACTGTGATCCGTATTCAGTCCAAGTTGAGCTTCATTGTTCCATTTCACACAGTTACAGCATTTTTTAACTGTTACCGAGCACATGTGGTTCCCATCATGTTCATCTCCACAGTCAGCGCATGTTTTTTTCCTATCGCAATCGGTACTCTTATGCCCAAAACCTAAGCACGTATAACATCTTGCCACATATACTCCTTCGTATACTCTACACTGATCCCATCCGATCCATACTCTACTTGCAGCCATCAATTTGTTATAACTCTGTATATCCGTTTCCAGTATTATAATATGCTTACTTTTTTGCTTATTTTGAAATGTCGTTTTCACTATTATCTCTCCATTCTCTAAAAATTTATTTTGTACTTTTAACTTATTAATTATTACCTCATTCATATTTATTCGATAATCCAACAATCTTTACTCGCGGCTTACGCTCATCAGCCATTTTCACATCATATTTGTTCTTCAAATTTTCTTCAGCCACTTCCTTGAGTTTGTTCGTTGATTCAATGGTATCACATGAAACAGCAACAGTACTCGTTTTTTAAATTCTATAATTCATCACGTTCAAGTTATTTTGAGCTAAATCTACTTTATTTTCTAGTTCCTTTTTAGTTTCACTTGCTTTTTGGTTAGACTTTGGTTTTATAATTATTGCTGATTGCTTTTTTGCAACTTCAGAGTAAAGTTGTTTACCACTTTTAACTTCGGAACATACCTTCTTGACTTCATCTAGCATAACATTGTTATTTATTTTTTTAACATTCTCAAATATTGCCTGTACTTGTTTTTCGATCAAGTTTATTTTAGTTTTCATTTCCCTGCAATTTTCACACATTACCACAATAAAAGTATTTCTTCCCATTAACTCCAAATCATATTGCGACAGATTTAAGCATTTTGCATGAAATGTGCCACTACAACCACCTTTACAAATCACTAACTCAATTTCCTTCCTTGTAAATGTACTTTTACATACCAAACAGTTGTTGTTGTTTTTAATATTCATTTTTATTTTGTTTCATTCCTTTCTCTCAATGTAACAGTATGTCGCTCAAATTTTGTAGTGTCAAAAAAAAAAAAAACAAATTTTTATTTAAAAAAAAAAAAAACTTTTTTTAGAAAATAAAAAATGTTTAGTTAAAATAATCCTCAAGTTTAATATAATAAAAAGAAAGCAATTTTATCAAAATAATTCTTGAATCATAGATTTTTACAATTACAGTATTTCAAATACAATTAATTTAATTATAGTGCTATAAAATAAATATTTTAAAGCACAAAAAAAATGCACATCCGTTTTCAAAATTTTTTTCTCTTTTATGCTTTAAGGTCTTCGGAAATGTGTGGCTGGTCCCCGACCCACTACTCCAATGGGGCCTAAATTTCCAAAAAACTTAGGAAATAGGAAGGGACACCCTGATACGAAATTTGGAGGTTCTATCTTCATTGGTTTCGGAATTATGCTCGTTTGGCCTAAATTCGATCAAAAAGTTCTAGGTTGCGAACCCATGGTCCAATCCCGAACTTACGCAATTCCCGATGTAGTTTCATTACTAGTAACCTACAGCACAAATTTGATGAAGATAGCTTCATTAGTTGTTGAGTTATCGTGATTTTTTATATATGTTCGTTAGCCCCTCGATCGATTAAAAGGTCCAGAATCCGAACCCATGGGCCGATTTCGCCCATATGCAATTCCCGCCGTACTTTCAGTCCTAGTAACCTACAGTTAAAATTTCATCAAGATAGCTCCATTAGTTTTTAAGTTATCGTGCCTACGGACGGACATGGCTACATCGACTAAGAAGGTCACGCTGATCACAAATATATATACTTTTCCATATCTAGCTCGTTTTCTTTAGGTGGTTACAAACACCATACCTAAGTTAATATACCCCTTTACCTATTCTATAGGTGTAGGGTATAAAAATTTACCATGAAGCGAATTTGAACCCAAACTTATCCATCTTAAAATTTTTAAAATGCAACAAAAAAAATTTATCAGTCATTTGTTTTTGTTTACTTTATACTTTGAAGCATAATCTGCGTAATAAAAATGTAACGGCTGTGAAATGATTTTGTATTAATATGGAAATGAGATGGATTCTGCCAGTAGATGGAAATGTGGAAATGAGATGAATTCTGCCAGTAGATTTAAGTACGTCGGTAACACTTAACATGTTGGTCAGTTTATTGGTACGCACTTGTCGTAGGAGTAATCAGCTGTTAAACACATTTTCATTTTTATAATTTTTAACTTCCTTTTCTCTTCTCGAAGAAACCGTGGACGTGGACAAAGTTAATTAAAAAGTGGAAAGTAAAATTTGTTAAAAGATTAATTTATAACTATAAGAATTAATTAAAGTTATTATTAAAATACATAATTTTAAATTAAACTAAAAGAATTATTTATAAAAGAATCATTTACTTAAATATATCATTTTTATCATAATTTAATAATCTTTAATCATTAATTTTATTTTTTATATAAACTATAAAACTATTACTAATATTAATTGTCATATCTTTCACATTTTAAAACTATTAAAAATCATCATTAATTTAATAAGAACAATTGTGTTATTAATTCAAATACAAAGGCTATTTTAGAATCAAAGGGTAAAAACATATAAAATCATTTATAATTACAAACCTCTTTACAAATATGTATATGTATATATATATTATAGATAATAAGAATAATCTTATTTGAATAAGCAAGTGCGCATTTTTTTTTTTGTATATGGAAATGTAAACAAAAAATATTTAAGGGAATGGTTTTTATTAATGACATTAATATTTCGAATTAGTTTTCAACCATGTTATTGTTACATTATTATGAGCATATGTATGTATATGTATGCAGAAATATTATAAAAGACCATAAACAAAAAACTAGGTATTTACAAACATACATATTATGTACAATAAGCAAAAATGTATTCAGACTTAAAGATACCTAATAAATATACAACAATTTTGTTTAACAAACTAGATAGTTTGATAAAGATTTTATCAAGTGATACATACTTATAATGCTTTGTTATGATATTTTTGTCTTCTGTTATAAAATTTAAATTAATTTAGATAAGTTTACTAAAGGGTATATTTTAATAAATTATGATTAGTTAATAGATAAACCGATTATAACTATTAATGAATTGGATCCAACTTGGAAATTGTCAAATTAAATATTGTATTTAATAATTTTATATAAAAAATTGTGTAAAAAAATTTAATTAAAACTAAAAAGTATAAAAATAAATAAAATAAAAAAAATCTTTTTTTCAATATATACTTTTATTAAAGTAGTACTAGCCCCCTAAAATGTAGAAAATAAAAAATTGAAAATCCAAATTGATATGTTCTAATTTTATCAAGATGAAATGTATTTTTGCTTTTGCGACGTTATGAATTTCTTTTCCTTGCTTGAGTGTAAATTGTGTATGGATATTTTTATTGTTAATATCATGTGTATGTGTTATTAGCTTAACTTGAACTAGTGTCGCCCTGTGCTCGAAATTCGAGCTATTTTTGCTTTTAAGTTAACATATAAAATTCGTTTTGTGTAAATTATATTAGACTATACATAATAAAAATTATGCCAACAGTGTTGTCAACAGTTCTTGCGCTTGAAATTTGCTTAAAAAAAATTTATAATTTTTCTTAATTATTAAAACGTTGTTAAGCACCGATTTTTGAGTTTTATTTCTATAGCTTAAGCCGCTTTAAAGAGAGGATAAATTGGTACAGTTAAATTAAATTAAAATTCCAAATACATATAAATGTTATTCTAATAAATACATATTTCTAAACATATACATATATTTATTGAAGTCAAGAACCCAAAATTCGAGTTAATGCTGTCCTTCATATAGCAAACTGTACTTTTTTCTAAACATTTTAGTACGATATGAACTATGTTGTACGTATTCTGTATCCTAATTAAAAAACTATGAATACATAATATGTACAACAAAATATAACATATCATAATTCATAAGTTTAGTAATTAGTATTATATTATATATTTTACGTCGCGTATGCTTTCATGTAAATTTTTTTACATTACTAATTATTTCAAAATTTTTTGACAGAAACTGAATGCCGTACATGCTGATTTTGGCTGATCCATAACAAACAATTCATTTTTCTTAAAAATAAAATTTTTTTTTTTTTAAGTTTCTGCATATTTCAGAATTCGGTTTTTAATTTTACAAAAAACTTAACAAAAAGCAACCACAATTTACAAAAAATTTTTTTTTTAGTACCTACTGTATTATAATAAATTGCAAACAAAAACAAAATACAGTACTTTTCGGTTATAACGACCATTATGGGACTGAAAATATTCGTCGTAATAAACAAATATCGTTTTAAAAGAATGATTTGAATTTTGAAAAATTAGTATAAGACTTGAACATTGTAGAATGTGCTGATTCTAGAAGGAACACTTCGAACTCATTTGCTAACATTTTATTTGATGTGTCAGCCTCAAGCCTATGTATAGTGCTTTTTCTTCTATTGAAATTTTTTTTGTATTTTTGATGCGTTATTATGATTGTTAATACCCGTGCATACATATATGAACATCGGGTATATTAAAATTACTCCTCCGTTTGTAACGCATCGAAATATAAGAGCTAGATATAGTGTCAAGGGTACGTATCGAATCAGCATCGAAAAGTGAATCGATCTAGCTATGTGTGTCCGTCCGTCCGTCAGCACGATAACTCAAAAACTATAAGAGCTAGAGTTCTGAAACTTTCACAAAGTAATTTTTAGACAATTTGTAGGTTCCCTATTGTTTTTGGTTAAAATCGGAGAAAGGCTTCGGGTAGCTGCCATACAAATGTTTCGATATTTTATGAGTATTTTAAAAATTAATAACGAAATTGAAACCAAATATCAAAACAAACAAATTGTTGTCTAATTATTAATCGATTCATGGTGTAGTGGTTAGGACATGTTACTTGTAGCAAAAATGTCTCGGTTCGAATTCAGGCTAAGGAAAATTTTTTTTAAATTAATTTTTTTTTATCTATTTTTTTTTTAATAAAATATATGTATTTATTTTATGTTTGAAAAATTTTTATTTTATAGAAAATTTGACAGAAGACTCTCATTTATATTAAAAATTATTAATTTTTTTTAATATTTCTATAAAAAAATTCAAACCTGTTATTTAAAACAAACAATTGATACCATAGTAACTACGATTATTTAAAACTGTTATTTAAAACAAACAATTGATACTATAGCAACTACAATTATTTAAAAAAAAAATTAAAATAAATAAAAACTCGTTTTGTAGACAAATTATTTATTGTTCTATGGTGTAGTTGTTAGGATATGGTACTAGTAGTAAAAACGTTTCGGTTCGGTTTCTGGCTGGGACAAATTTTTTTTTTTTTTTAAATTCATCTTAAAATTTTCATTTATAAATTATTTATTTTTATACCCGTGCATACATATATGACATCGGGTATATTAGATTTGCTCCTCCGTTTGTAACGCATCGATCTAGACGAGCTAGATATAGTGTCAAGGGTACGTATCGGCTCAGAATCGAAAAATTAGTCGATCTAGCTATGTGTGTCTGTCCGTCCGTCCGTCCGTCCGTCCGTGTGTCAGCACGATAACTCAAAAACTAAAAGGGCTAGAGTCTTGAAATTCACACAAAGTCATTTTTAGACAATTTCTAGGTTCCCTATTGTTTTTGGTTAAAATCGGACCAAGGCTTCGGGGAGCTGCCATACAAATTTTTTGCACCAATATGAATTTTTTCAAAACTATTTATACTACGGGGATGAAAATTACACACGGTTAGTTTTATAATGACTCCGGCACTTATATGAAGTTTCAAAATGTTAGGGCCCCATTTTCGGGGGGCTGCCATACAACTTCCTTGCACCAATATGAATTTCTTCAAAACTAATTATACTACGCGGATGAAAATTACACGCGGTTAGTTATATAATGAATCGAGCACTTATATGAAGTTCCAAAATGATAGGGCCCCATTTACGGGGGGCTGCCATACAACTTCTTTGCACCAATATGAATTTCTTCAAAACTAATTATACTACGAGGCTGAAAATTACACACGGTTAGTTTTATAATGACTCCGGCACATATATGAAGTTTCAAAATGTTAGGGCCCCATTTTCGGGGGGCTGCCATACAACTTCCTTGCACCAATATGAATTTCTTCAAAACTAATTATGCTACGCGGATGAAAATTACACACGGTTAGTTATATAATGAATCGAGCACTTATATGAAGTTCCAAAATGTTAGGGCCCCATTTTCGGAGGGCTGCCATACAAAGTTTTCGATTCAATAACTTTCAAAATTAAAATTGGGCAGATAAATTAATAGGGCAAGTTACTTGGCAAAGTTGAACATCACTCGGACCATCAGACTTTTAGGGTGGGCCAATTTTTTTTTTTTTTATTTATTTTTTTTTTTTTAAGCTAAAGTTATGGGACAATGAATGAAAATTTTTTTTTTTTTTGTATTTGTTTTTTTTTTTGTTAATTTTTTTTTTTTTTTTTACGTCAAAATTATGGGGTAATGAGTTAAATGTATAAGGGAAGAAAATTACGGTTTATTTTATACACCATAGTGGGTATGCACGGGTATCTAAAAGTTGACAAGGGCAACTATAATCTTCCTCGTTTTCTTCACAATTGATTATAGAATTATAATTATTATTATTATTTTCATTTAAATTTAAATTTGTTTTTGTTTTAATATTCATTGTTATTGGATTTTTGTCTTTATATATAGCTACTAGTCTATTATTTAAACATTTGTTGCATTTGTATCCGTGAGAACTTTTTTTAATGTATTCAATATCTTTTTTAAGCAATTTGGCGCAATCTGCATGAATAAAACTATTGCAAATTGAGCATTTTGTTTTTAAAACACCTCTGTCTACTTTTAAATAAAGTACATATATTACAAGACATTTATATAGTTCTTTATACCCGTGCATACATATATGCCATCGGGTATATTAGATTTGCTCCTCCGTTTGTAACGCATCGATCTAGACGAGCTAGATATAGTGTCAAGGGTACGTATCGGCTCAGAATCGAAAAATTAGTCGATCTAGCTATGTGTGTCTGTCCGTCCGTCCGTCCGTCCGTCCGTTCGTCCGTGTGTCAGCACGATAACTCAAAAACTAAAAGGGCTAGAGTTTTGCAATTCACACAAAGTGATTTTTAGACAATTTCTAGGTTCCCTATTGTTTTTGGTTAAAATCGGACCAAGGCTTCGGGGAGCTGCCATACAACTTTTTTGCACCAATATGAATTTCTTCAAAACTAATTATACTACGAGGCTGAAAATTACACACGGTTAGTTTTATAATGACTCCGGCACATATATGAAGTTTCAAAATGTTAGGGCCCCATTTTCGGGGAGCTGCCATACAACTTTTTTGCACCAATATGAATTTCTTCAAAACTAATTATGCTACGCGGATGAAAATTACACACGGTTAGTTATATAATGAATCGAGCACTTATATGAAGTTTCAAAATGTTAGGGCCCCATTTTCGGGGGGCTGCCATACAACTTCCTTGCACCAATATGAATTTCTTCAAAACTAATTATGCTACGCGGATGAAAATTACACACGGTTAGTTATATAATGAATCGAGCACTTATATGAAGTTCCAAAATGTTAGGGCCCCATTTTTGGAGGGCTGCCATACAAAGTTTTCGATTCAATAACTTTAAAAATTAAAATTGGGCAGATAAATTAATAGGGCAAGTTACTTGGCAAAGTTGGACATCACTCGGACCATCAGACTTTTAGGGTGGGCCAATTTTTTTTTTTTTTGTATTTGTTTTTTTTTTTGTTAATTTTTTTTTTTTTTTTTTACGTCAAAATTATGGGGTAATGAGTTAAATGTATAAGGGAAGTAAATTACGGTTTATTTTATACACCATAGTGGGTATGCACGGGTATCTAAAAGTTGACAAGGGCAACTATAATCTTCCTCGTTTTATATTCAAAACTAAATAAAAAACACTTAATTAATCGCCAAGCAACATTATTAGGTATAATAAGTTTAAATAAAAGAAATATCAATGTAATAAAAAACTTACATTTTTAGGTAAAATTTAATTCTTTATCAAAAAGTGTAAAGTTTATTATAATTAAAATTGAACCGAGTTCGTTATAAATGAAAACTACTGTATAAACCAAATGTATTGCTTTCATTTCGAACAGCTCTCATGTAAATTCATGTACCTATTTATTTGTAAATTTTTTGACAGAAATTATACGTCAACTTTTATTTCAGTTGAAGATTATTTTTTAGTTTTTTTTTGCGAACATATTATAGGTATTTTCAATTATTTGGAATGTATGTTTTTTTTTAAAAAAAAAATATTATTTTATAATATTTTATTTTGAAAACTTAATCGTAGCAACATCAGAAAAAACAATTACAATATTTTTATACGCTTTGTCAAATTTTAAAATTTTAAATTCCGAAGTACATACAGTACATAACATACCTACTTATTTCAAAATTTTTTGACAGAAACTGCACGCCATATGCATTTATTCTGGTTGATTCCTAAAGAACACATAATTTTTCCTAAGAAATGTAATTTTTTTGTTTCTGCAAACATATAGCAAAAAAAAAAAATACAGTAAAGCTCGCTTATAACAACCATGAAGAGACAGAAAATATTCGTCGTAATAAACAAATGTCGTTTTAAAAGAATGCTGTGAATTTTGAAAAATTAGTATAAGAATTGAACATTGTAGATTGTGCTAATTCTAGAATGGGCACTTTGAACCCATTTGCTAGATTTTTATTTGATGTGTCAGCCTCACCTAGTTTATAGATGTATATATGCTTTTTCTTGTAATGAAATTTTTTTTGTATTTTTGATGCGTTATTATGATTTTTTTTTATATTCAAAAATATATATAAAAATACTAAAATAATCACCAAGCAACATTATTAGATATAATAAGTTTAAATAAAAAAAATATAAATGTAATAAACAACTTACATTTTTAGGTAAAGTTTAATTCATTGGAAAAAAGTGTTACGTTTATTATAATTAAAATTGAACCGAGTTCGTTATAAATGAAAACTACTGTATAAACCAAATGTATTGCTTTCATTTCGAACAAACTCATTTTTTTCGTTCACTTTTTAAGATAAAGAAAAAACAAAATCAAAAAACAAATTTTAAAAAAATATAAATCTCCTTGTTCATTGAATATTTGAACTAAACAAAGAAAAGAAAGATATACATAAGTCGGCGCCTATAATCTTTTGATTTAGATTTAGCTGCGTTAAAACCGAAAATGAATTACATTTACACAGAAAGTCGGCGTATAATATTAGAGTCATAAGCCTCAACTTTTAAAAGCGTGACCATTAAATTCAAATTTACGTTAAATTAAAGACGGATTTTCACCTGAAAGAACGAAATATTCTAAAAAAAAATATCATTGTCCTATGAAAACAAAAAAAACCTTTCTTTTGGTTGTTGTTTCTTTAAAATTGGTCAAATAGTTTGTTCTAAAAAAGGATGTTTATATTTGTATGGGAAAAAATAAGCCGATTAAATATTATGATTAGGTCATTTATTAAAATCAACGTTTTTCCTTTTTTTCAGTAATAGAGTTGATATACTGAAGTGGTCATACGATTTTGAATTGTTCAAATTTTTGATAATGTTGGATATTTGATGTTTATTGACAAATTCAAATTTGATGCAAGAATTGACTTTAGATGGCTCATAAAAAATATCATTCATAAAGTTTTTTGCTAATACTTCCCCTGTTTTTGCAAAGTGTTCGTTTAATTTGTTTAATTTAGCTAGTTTGCACTCATCCGGAATACCTTGTAAAAATTCATTTTTTTTCTATATTTTCATAGTTGTAAACCACTTCATTTATACAATTCCATGTCTTAGCTGGATTATTTGCACTTTCGTTAAATTTTTTTTCATAAAACATTTTCTTTTTTATTCTAAACTATTTTATTCTATTACACTAAAGAATTAACGAAAAGAAATTGGTTATACCGGAAGAATTAAATTAACATTAAGTTTTTCTATGGTTAGGTTTATGTATGAAAATATTACATTTGAAATACATAAATGTTTAGAAATATTTCTTATCTTTTCAAACACTAAAGAATTAACAAATAGAAAGATTTTACACCTGTAAATTTAAATTAACATTTTAATAATTTTTTCTTTTTAGTTATCTTTATGCATGTAATTATTACATAATAATTAACTTTTAAACATTTTGTTTTTTTTTTCTATCTTTTCAAACACTAAAGAATTAACGAAAATAATTTGCTTTTTTTTCCTATCTTTCCAACCGACAAAGAATTAATGACAAGAAATTGGTAATATAGGTACATTTAAGTTAACATTTTATTTATATAGAAACATATATAAATAAATTTGAAAATAAGTAATATCCAAGTAATAAATTAATACAAAATAAATTAATAAAATATTAAAAAAGGAATTTTAATAATTTTAAAATATTAAAAATTTGATTAATTAAATTTTTAACATAAAATAAAGGGTAATTTTTGAACTTGTGTAAAATAGTTTATTAAAATATCAAATAAAAACTACACCCATACAAAATATTTTTTTGGTGCTCAAATTTTTACAAAATAAAAGAAATATATAAAAAATTTTTATTAAATTATAAACTGAAAAAATAAACAAAATATACTACAAAAAACTTTAATTTTTGAACTTGTGTAAATTAGTTTAGTAAAATATCAAAGAAAACTACACCCATATAAAATATTTTTTTGGCACTTAAATTTATACAAAATAAAAAAAATATATATAAAAAAATTTAAATTAAATTAAAAACTGAAAAAATAAACAAAATACACTACAAAAAACAATAAAAAAAAATATCACAAAATGGTCAATCAATGTACTCAATGCAGATTTATATACCAATAGCAAAGGAGTCATAGGTAGTGGATCCTGTAATGGAAGTTACCATACAAGATGTGTTGACATCTCAGATGACGTATTCAAAAATATAAAAACTGGTAGACTACTGTGGCCAACATTGCCCAAGATACTCCTTAGAGCAAGTTATACATAGTAAAACTAAATTTTAATCTTTCAAAAAAAGGACTATTTAAAAAAAAGGTTTTCAAGAATCCGATTTAGGTACAGGTTATGGTAAAAACAATGAAATATTTTTTCGTCACCACCTTGCATCGCTTCAGTCCAATCTGTATCACGAAGCTAAAAAGATCAAATTCACACATCAATTTCAATTTTCTCTGGGTCAATGATGGCACCTTTTTTTTATGGAAAAACCAATCCAGCAAAGCGTAAAAAATTTTATCGAAAAATGATATCAGCCATATACATCAAATTTTCAATACTGATAAACATTAACTAAACACATTTTCAAAAATATGTGGTAATTATAAAATTTAAGAATATGTTATATTTATTAACTTTTTTTTTCATTTGTTTTTTCAATTATTTACACTAATTATTTTTTTATATATATACTAGCTAATACCCGGTGCGCGTTGCTGCGCCTTTCAATGGAGGTTTAATTGAAGTTGATGTTACTGCAAAAAGTTAACACAAAAATTACACACGGTTATCACATGTAAATGAATAAAATGTATGAAAGCAATCTTTTAAAACGATTTTCTAGGATTATTCTAGTAATTTTTTAAACTTTCTGTAATTCAAAGCAGTACAAACTACTTTCCAAAATTTGACGTAATTTACTTCCAAAAAATTTTTTTTGACCAAACGTAGGACCGACTATTAACAGACTCAACTCCATTTTCAAGTTGCTTCACACATAAAAAAATCGGTCAAATCGTTTCTAATTTAGAGTAAAGTATTGAAAAAACCTATAAAAAGCTGTTGGGCCCCAATGGGTTAATGCAACTCAACAAAACTTTTTTAGGGCTTTCTTTTAAGCCAAAGCAGAATTTCGTAAAATCGGACAATATTTGGACCCAAAATTTTTTTTGACCACCCGTCGGCCCGACATGGGTTAACAAATTCCAAAACTGTTAATTGTGTCAACTCAATACTCAAGGAGCATCACGTATACAAAATTTGAATTCAATCGGTCAAACCGTTTCGAATTTAGAGTAAAGTATTGAAAAAACCTATAAAAAGCTGTCGGACCGCAATGGGTTAATGGAACTCAACAAAATTTTTTTTAGGGCTTTCTCTTAAGCCAAAGCAGAATTTCGGAAAATCGGACAAAATTTGGACCCAAAATTTTTTTTGACCACCCGTCGGCCCGACATGGGTTAACAAATTCCAAAACTGTTAGTAGTGTCAACTCAATTCTCAAAGAGCATGACGTATACAAAATTTGAAGTCAATCGGTCAAACCGTTTTCATTTTAGAACAAAGAAGCTTAAATACTTGCACCACAGCCCCAACTTGGCGGTCCGTCAGAGCAAAATTTTTGGGCCACGATTTCTTTCCGTACCCAAAAACCTCTATATACAAATTTTCATGAAAATCGGCTGGGCAGTTTAGGAGCCAACTCGTTACATACAAACAAACAAACAAATAAACAAACTTTCGCTTTTATATATATAGATTACACTAACCAAAAAAAAACTTTATTAAAAAAAAACACGCTTATATATTTTAAATTTTTTTGTGCTTATAAATAGTTTTTTATACTTAATTAATTTTCTAATTTTTCTAGTAATATTTTTCTTTTTATATTTTTTTCAAAAATTTTAATATTATATTGTTACATAATTTTATAACAACTATTTAACATAATCATATCAGACGTAACCCTACACCTTTAAATATTAGAATGGGAACTTAAACTACCTTTAATTCACACACAAAAAAATCACGTTGCAATCACACGTGATTGCAACTGAATTATAACTAACTAAGAATTAAAATAACAATTTTAAGTCAGTATTAAGCAAGATCTCGTAAAGTGAAATTAAAATAAATAAAGTGTAATTATAATTATTATAAAAAAAACGAACAAGGAGTTTTTATTTAATCCTATAACTGGCGCAGTCGTTAACGGTCGAGTAAAAAAAATTTAGCTGACCGTTCGAACCTCAAACCCATTTTATATTTTGAAATAAACATTTGGCATAAATAATTTTAAAAAAGTAATAAAAAAACAAAAGACTAAAGAACATTTTAAGTTCTTAACTTTTATAAAAAAAAAGTAATAAATTTTTACAGAATTTTTGTGACTTATTTTGAATTGAGTGCTAATTGATAAAGAACTCAACAAAAATAAAACTAAAGCAAAAATACAAAAATAATAACTACCTATTTAAAACATTTCGAAAATTCTATAAAAACTAAAAAATAAATAAAGCTTAGTGCTACTAATAAAAGAATAGATAGACATAGTTGTGCATTTTTTTTTACCTACATTGGCAAAATATACCCAGATTCCAGATCATTATACAAAAATCATCAGATCATCTATAAAAAAAAGCAGAGTCAACATTATCAGCTCATTATACATTCAACATACATCTCCAAGGTTAAGGTCAAGTTCACCGTATTTTTTCAAGGTAGCAAATTTTATTAGAGATAAATACTAAATAAGAAATAATTAAAAAAAAAAAAAAAATTTTACAAATACAATTTTTTATAGTTTTTGTTTAATTTTATGCATAGAATAAATTTTGTTATTTAAAAAACAATTTAAATAAAACAAACAGTAAAATTAATAGATTTTTAAGATTAAATTGATTTCTTTCTAATATCTTCTGTTCTATGTTTTTAAAATTTTTTAAAATTCTAATTTTTAAAAGAAAAATTAAAAGATATCTTTAAACTGAATTTTACAAAAATTTTATAAGTTAAATGGATGACAACTAAGAACATTAAATGGGAATTAAAATTGTTTGAGTAAATTCCATAATTTTAAATTTTAAATAAAAAACAAAATTTTTTTTTTCAAATATTTCAAATAAATAATTTAATAAAAAAAAACAAATTTTTTTAAACAAACATTGTTAATCAACAAATACTTCTTGATAATAGTTCTTCTCTCTTGAATTAAAAGAAAAAAAATTGACAATTTATCAGAAATCACAATCTTTTACTTATTAGTTAAAAGTGTAGCACAGGTTGCACCATTTGATGGTGACAAAAGAAATCTCACAGACTTCATTAATAGAATGGAATCTTTTATCCCCATAATTGAAACTCTGACCGAAAACCAATTTAGAAAACTGCTTTTAGGACATATTCAGGATAGAATTGTAGGGCCAGCAAAAAATACTCTCCTTATAAACGGAACACCTGAAACGTGGAGTCAACTTAAAACTATTTTGATTAGAAATCATGGCGAATTAAAACCTATATCTAAACTAATAGAAGAATTAACTTTAGTTAGATGTACCACTACAATAAAAGGCATCTATAACAGAATTAACGTTTTACTCTGTAGAATTAACAGTGCTTACCTACTTACAGATAACGTAGATCCCGATCAAATAGAAATTAATAAAGGGTTAGCCTTAAGTATTTTTAAAGAAAATTTACCAGAACCAGTTCGTGATATAATCATTAACAGAGATCCAACTACTCTATTTGACGCTTATAATATTATTACAAGCAATGGATACTCTAACTTTTCTGGCATAAATAACAATAACAATGTACAAATGAGCCAATATAATAATTTTGGTAATAGCCGTAGGAACTTTCACTCTAACTCCAATCATAGTAATAACCGACATTATGTTTCTAATAATCCTGCAAACAACAACTACAGTCAAAATTTTCAATTAAGTAACCATCCAAACTATCACAACAATCGTAATTCATTTAATTCTCAGCAACAAAATATAAATAGGTCAAACCAAAACCGATCCAATCGCTCTAGAAACTATAGTAATAATAACGATAATTCCAATTATAATCGTAGTAGAATAACTCAAAATAGAAATCAAAATTTTGAACCAATGGATGTTTCATTAAATACTAATAATAATGAAACTATGAACCAAAATTTTCAAACAAACGCTCCAGACAACTACCCTATATAATAGTTAAAACCCAAATCAAAACTTTAAAATTAATTTTAGACACAGGTGCCGAAAAAGGTATAATCAACCTCAAAATATGTAGTCCCAAATGGAAATCAAAGATCAACCCCGTAACTCTCAAAATCCTTAATAGAAACGTTCAATCCAACATCAAATGCACATTTCTCTTGTTTGAAATATTCAATAGAAAAGATTATTATGTGGAATTTTTAGAATTCCCTTTCCACCATTATTTTGACGGAATTATCGGCAATAATATTCTGGCATCTCTAGACGCCATTATAAATTAAAAGGAAATTTTACTTATAACATCAAATGCTAAAATTCCTTTTTTTCTGAATAATTATGAAGAATTTTATTATGAAAATAGTAACAAAAACGAACCCTTAAATATTTTTGGTTGTGATCTCGAAGTTAGGAATAATTTTAAAATAAACACTGCCGCGCATTTAAGCAACAAAAACGTTGCCAAAATAAACTCACTTTTGAGTTGTTTTAAATATGTTTTTTATAAAGAGAATAGTAAACTGTCTTTTACAAGCGAAGTTAAAAACAGAATCATTACAAAAAATAATTTACCAATTTTTTCGAAAGGATATAGGTATCCCGAAATTCACAGAGAGGAAGTAGAGAAGCAAATCAACGAAATGTTGAAACAGGGAATTATTGTCAATAGCAATTCTCCATACAATGCTCCTATTTGGGTTGTCCCTAAGAAAATGGACAATTCCCAAAAGCAAAAATGGAGAATTGTAATAGACTATCGTAAGTTAAATGATAACACTATTGACGACAAATTTCCAATGCTAAGTATTGAAGATTTATTTGGAAAACTGGGAATTTGCAGATACTTCTCAACTATCGATCTGGCCAAAGGATTCCATCAGATCGAAGTCCATCCAGACGATCGCTCTAAAACTGCTTTCTCAACAGCAAACGGGCACTTTGAATTTACCCGAATGTCGTTTGGCTTAAAAAATTCGCCATCTACCTTCCAAAGATTAATGAACTACATTTTAAGAAATTTCATTAACAAAATCTGTGTCGTCTATTTAGATGATATACTGATATTCTCCGCATCTCTCAAAGAACATATTCTATCATAAAAAAAATTCTTCAACGCCTTCGCGAAAAAAATCTAAAAGTACAAATCGACAAATGCAATTTTGCAGAATTGTCAACCCACTATTTAGGCCACATAATCACCCAGGGAGATATAAAACCAGATCCAAATAAAATAGTAACCATACAAAAAATTCCTCTTCCTTTAACCCACAAACAGATAAAATCGTTCTTAGGGCTAAGCGGTTACTATAGAAAATGTATCAAGGATTACGCGAAGATAGCGTATCCTCTTATAAAATGCCTAAAGAGAGATGGAAAAATTAAGAAAAACGATTCAGAATATATCGAGGCCTTCAATAAGTTAAAAATACTTTTAACATCTAACCCCATTTTCGTCAATCCTGATTTTAAAAAACCTTTTACCCTAACTACCGACGCATCTAATTTTGCACTGGGAGCAGTTTTAAGTCAAAACAGCCACCCGGTTGCTTTTGCTTCACGAACATTCAATAACCATGAAACTAACTATTCTACGGTAGAAAAAGAACTTTGTGCAATCGTACATTTTCACACGTACTTGTATGGCAGAAAGTTCTTAATCCAAACGGATCATAAAACGCTTGTTTAGCTAAATAATCTGAAGGAGCCTAATATGAAACTTCAGAGATGGAAAATTAAACTGAACTACTACAATTTTACCATTAGTTATGTCAAAGGGAAAGATAACATTATAGCGGATGGACTCAATCGTCTTCCGTACAATAACAACCAAGATACAATAACACCAAATAAAGAAACTCATTTCTGCAATTTACGAACGAAATAAATTCTAGAGAACTCGATTTTGATGTGGAAGTTAGATCCACTGATTCTACTATACATAGTGCAGCCGAAGATGAACTAGACTACATTTCGATTACTGATAAACCAATTAACCTTTTTAAAAATCAAATATACCTAATTGTTAGCAATAAAGATAAATGTACTACTAAAATTATAAACAAGAAATGCCAAAACTTTATTTATGTTACAAAAGACAGCAACCTATTAGAAAAAATGAAACAATTCATAATTGATAAAGGATTAATGTGTGTTTTCTGTGAAGACATACAACTATATGTGAAATTCTAAAACTTATATCGCTGTGACTTTGCAAATAATAAGAACATAAAAATCTTAAAGTCTAGTATTAAACTAATAGATATTTCAGATGAAAACGACAAAATCGAAATTATAAAAAAAGAGCATGTTAGAAACAACCACAAGGGAATAAATGAAGTATTTTGGAATTAAAAAATATCTATTATTTTCCAATTTGCTTAGCGTGATAACCAAATTTATTAATAATTGTCCAACCTGTATTCTAGCTAAGTACGACAGACAACCTCCAAAACTATTCTTTGAAATTACAGAGTCTCCCCACAAAATCAACTACATAATCCACATGGACATTTGGTTCCCTTACAGGAACATTATGTACTTAACTATGATAGATAAGTTTTCGAAATATGCCATCATTCATAGGTTAAAAGATAGAACATGAATATCAATTTTGAAAGCCATAAAAGAAAAAATTATGTATTTGGGCAAAATGCGGAAACTTGTGTCAGATAATGAAAAATGTATCACCCATTGTTTAGTAGAACAATTTTTAAATGAAAATAAAGTCGAATTTCACAGGACAACAGCAGGAAATAAAACGGGAAATTCAGACGTTGAAAGACTGCATGGAACCTTAAACGAACACCTAAGAATTTTGGAAACTGAACAAACTGACGACACAAACGACGAAATAGATAAGATATTTAAAATTATTATCATTTACAACAATAATATACACTCAATGACCAAATGCAGGCCAATCGATTTTATAAACAAAGAAATTTCTAGAGAAGAAATCGAAAGGTTAGCAAAAAAATTTGAAACTGAAAAAAATCGACGTACCGAACGAATAAACCAAAACAGAAATAACAATACCCATTTACACGATAATATAGTGTTTAATAGAGATATACCAAAATAAAAACCAATATATAAAAAGCTCACAAAATTCATAGCAGACGCTAAATATACGATAGATACTAGTAATAAACGATTAATAAAATATTACAAAAAACAACGAAAACGAAAATACAAACATCAATAAAAAATAATAACTATCAAACAAAACTTCAAAATATCTTTATAAATTAATAATATCTTAATCACTTTTTAGGACATGGAACTGAAACTATTGCTCGTTTTGGACACCCCAATTTACATGTAATCAATTCAAATCATACCACTTAAGGATGGTAATGGATTCGCCCTAATTCAACTAGAAGAAATAAAAATTATCGAAAATTACATCAAAATATTCCACATTGTTAACATAACTGAATATAGAGAAACAATTGAAAAAGTACAAAACAATATGAACCTTCTTCAACTAGATACAACAGATATAGATTATAAAATTTTAATTAGAGAAATTTCTAACTCACAACGTACATTAGACTCACTAAAGCTCCCTAAAATTTTTGGCAGGGACAATGGACAACGAAGATTCAGACGAAATCTTCAAACATTTACAAAATCTGGACATAAATGAAAAACAGTTAACAGATAGTGTTAATAGCAAATAATCATCAACAAAAACCTACAAACCAATTTGAATCTAATTACTGACCACATCAATAATCAAGAACAATAATCCAAAAATACCTACAAGAAATGGAGAACACAACCTCCACGTTTCTTGAAAAAATCACGCGACCAGGTCTTATAATGCGGTTATACACAGATATAAGTTCAATTCATAAACACCTCCAAGAGATTAAAGACATTATTTTACTAAGCCACCTCGAAGTTTTAGCGCACGACATCCTGACGGAAGAAGAAATCCAGAAGTTTAATTTAACAATAGAAATTCTACCGTAAATTAAAACCGGCGTCCTTTTTAATGATAATTTAATAGTTTTTATTTTATACATTCCAATATCACTAAAGAAAAGTATTTCAAAACTCTGGTTTTACCATTTCCAAATGATAAAGACGAACAATTAGATGAGCCTATACATAATGTAATTCTAAAAGACTACGACATATTTGATCTTAATAACAAGAAGCATTTGTTGAAAAGTAGCTTAAATTCCCCAAATAATGTATATATAAGATTTATTAAAATCCAATAACACTTGTAATTACAAATTGAATTCAATAGAATCTTTAACAAAAATAAATGATGAAATGATATTAGTTGTTAATTTTCCAAAATCAAAAATCAATCAAAACTGTATTAATCAAGATATTATAGTAAAAGAAAATTTTGTTATTAAATATAAAAATTGTGAAGTAAAAATTAGAGAAGACAAATTTTATAATAAAATAAATGAATACAAAGACAATATAATTTTTCCAATTATAAACAATTTTAACATTACAAAAAATTTTAAAAATGTAAGCTTAGAAAAAATACAATTAAAACAAATAGAAAACCTAAAAACCATTAAATATGTAGAGTTCGAACTAAAGGTTAAAATTTATGTATCATTAGGATTAATAATGTTGATTTTCATAATAAGTTTAATTTTGTGCTTAACTGTTTATTGTAAATCAAAACAAACTTCAATTAAATTATGTTTAAAAAATAAGAAAAATTGTGAACATACAAAATTAAAGGTACTTCAAGCCGACCCATTTGCAAAATAAATTTCAGAGACCAAAATTTCTTAAAGGGGGGAGGTGTTACATAATTTTATAACAACTATTTAACATTATCATATCAGACGTAACCCTACACCTTAAAATATTAGAATGCGAACTTAAACTACCTTTAATTCACACACAAAAAAATCACGTTGAAATCACACGTGATAGCAACTGAATTATAACTAATTAAGAATTAAAATAATAATTTTAAGTCAGTATTAAGCAAGATCTCGTAAAGTGAAATTAAAATAAATAAAGTGTAATTATAATTATTATAAAAAAAACGAACAAGGAGTTTTTATTTAATCCTATAACTATATACATACTTCAATATTCAAAGTCTTAGAAATAAATTATAGGATCTATAGGATATGTGATTGTACTGTCGGAAATATGGTTGCATGAGAGTGAAAATAAATTCTATAATTTACTAGGTCAATTTTTGGTAACAGGGAAAACAAATACGTGGTAGTTGCAATGTATATAAAAACTAATATTAGAAGCAGCTGTATATATAAAGAGGAATTTTAAAATTCAAATATTTTAAGAATTAAGCTAATTAAACATAATCTTAATATATTTGCTATATATAGCTCTATATATAGAAAGACTATATTAATCTGATACATAGTAACGGATTTATAATTCTTAAAAAAGTGTTACCTGAATATGCTACAAGAATAAGTAATCCACAAGGACGATCATAGATCATCGCATTTCAGACATATTAGAATTGAAATACAGTTTCCATGTTTCAGACACTCCATTATCTGATCACCAAATGCTTTTTATCAGTATGGATTTCAAACCAATTAATGAAAAAATAAATTTTCAAAAAATTGTTTTAGATTATGAAAATGTAGATAAAAATGAACTTTGGAATAATATTCACAACTTAAATAGTTTTAATGAAATAATTCATAAACTTACCACATTGATAGAAGGGAATACTAAAACAATTCGATCATCGAAATTTAGTAACAACAAGACCATTTGGATGACAGACGAGATTCAAGAAAATATGAAAGTACGCGATTCTTTCCTAAAATTAAAAAAAAATACCCGAATAGTACTCGTGTCGAAAATTTGTAAATTATATATCAAAAGTATCCAAGTTAATTTTAAACGCAAAAAAGAATTATTGTTCAAATGTCATAACGCAAAATCCTAGTGACGGCAAAAAATTATGGGGAATGTACAAGAAAATATTATTTACGAGTAATAACAGCCAAACTTTTAATAACCTTTTAATACAGAGGCATTAGAATCATTAATTGTAAAGATAAAATTTACGACAATGAACAGGAAATAGCTAATACTATGAATAACTATTTTGTTAACGTAATTAATGATTTAAAAATTGCAGATGAACCTATTGACTATGAGTATTTTAATTTATTTTTACCCAATGCAACTTTTACAACATTCAGTCTTGATCCTACCACGCCTGAGGAAGTTAATGAGGCCATCAAAAATCTGAAATCCTCAGCGGCTGCAGGATATGATAAGATATCGGCTAAGTTAAAAAAAATATGCAAACCGTCTGGTTCCAATTAATGTAAAATTTATAAATTTCTCCTTCCACACTAAAGTTTTTCCAGAAGCGTTGTAAACGGCAATAGTTACACCTATTTTTAAAAGCGGAGACGCAACAAATCTGTTCAATTACAGACCAATCTCGATCCTTAGTACTTTTTCTAAAATTTTTGAAACAATCATAAAAAGTAGCTTAAAAATTTTTATGACGGATAATGGGATTCTTAGTGTAAATCAATTTGGTTTTGAAAAAAACTCAAATACAGCATCAGTCTCTCTAAGCTTAACCGACTTCATCAGCAAAAATATAGACTCTAAGAAACATGTGGGCTGTGTCTTTCTTGACTAAGAAAAGCATTCAGCTGTGTAGAACACGAAATTCTGATTCATAAATTTTCTCAGCTGGGCTTTAATTCTGAACACATCAATTTCTTTAAATCATATTTACAAAATCGAAACAGAAAGATCGAATAAATAACAGCTTTAGTAATATAAACAATGTGATAAAAGGGGTCCCCAAGGCTCAATTTTAGGTCCCGATCTCTTTAAAATTTACATTAATGATATATGTAAATTCACCTTGCAGGGATCTTTGCATTTGTACGCAGATGATGCTGTAGGTTGTGAAAACTAATTAAAAAGAGCAATAGATATGGACCTTTGTAAAATTAACATATAGTTAGAAAAGCATAAACTTTCACTTAGCATAAGTAAAACTAAAATAATACAATTTGACAACAAAAAATTTCAAAACACCATCTTTACATTTAGTAAATCGACAATTGAAGTTGTCAATAAATTTAACTATTTAGGTTTAGTATTGAATAAGAGCTGAAAATGGGACGAACATATTGATTATATATCCAAAAAAAAAGCCCCCTACGTTTTTATCATAAAAAGGTTACGCAATTTTTTAGCTGAAAAAGCTTTATTTGTTATTTATTCTTCCTATGTTGTGTCTAACTTGATGTATTTAAATCACCTTGGATTTTTTTATCTCAATATCAACTAAGTAAATTAGATATTTTGAATAAAGAAGCCATCAAAACAATACATGGATGGCCAACAAGATTTCCTACTGCATCGCTTTACACTCAAAATTATCTAGGTTTTGCGAATATTTGTAAAAAGGAACTTTTCCTCACTGGTTTTAAAATTATTAAAAAGAAAATCAAAAATCACTTTATTCTCAACCGTATGATCGACACTCACAATACCAGAACAAAAACATATTATCTATTAAAACTTCCATTTATCACTTTTTAAAACAGAACAACAAAAGAAAAATTGTCTTTATAACTGTTTAAAAGCCTTTAATGAATTGCCTTCTGTTACTAAAGCAATCTGTTTGCCTTCTGCTACTAAAGCAATCTCTGCTACTACCAATTGATCATTGGTAGTTTCTTAAGTTTAATAGTTTACTTTAGCGTTTTTCTTCTTTTAATTTTTTTTCCTATCTTGTCAAACACTTAGAAATTAACAAAAAGAAATTTTTTAAACCTGAACATTTAAATTAACATTTTAATAATGTTTTTTTCTTAGTTATGCCTTAGTTATGTAAATATTACATAAGAAATAACTTTTAAACATTTTAATTTTTTTTTCCTATTTTTTCAAACACTAAAGAATTAAGAAAAAGAAATTGGTTATACATGAAAATTTTAAATTGACAATTTAATTACAATTGCTTTTTGGTTATGTTTAGATGTGTAAATATACATTAGAAATACATAAATTTTAGAAATACCCTTTAAACATTGTAACTTTTATCCCTATCTTTTCAAACAGTAGAGAATGTACGAACAGAATTTGTTTTTTTTTCTTATATTTTCAACCTCCAAAGAATTAACGAAAAGAAATTGGTAATACCGGAACATTTAAATTAACATTTTAATAAAGTTTTGTTTTTTGGTTATGTTTATGTATGTAAATATTACATCAGAAATACATAAGTGTTAAAAATAACTTTTAAACATTTTGATTATTATTTCCTATCTTTTCAAACACTAAAGAATGAAAGAAAAGTTATTGGTTATATCTTAACATTTGAATTAACATTTTAATAATGCGTTCTTTTTGGTTAATTTTATGTGAAAATATTACATAACATTTTAGTTTTTCTTCTCCTAGCATTACAAACACTAAAGAATTTAAAAAAAGACATTGGTTATACTGGAACATTTGAATTAACATTTTAATAAAGTTTGGTTTGTTGGTTATGTTTATGCATGTAAATATTGTATTAAAAATACATAAATTATCATTTAAATAAGGTTGTGTTTTTACAAATAAAGAAAAAAAAAATTGACGTTTTGTTTTTTGGTTATGTTTATGTGTGTAAATATTTCCTTAGAAATACGTAAATATTAGAAGTAACTTTTAAACATTTTGACATTTTTTCCTATCTTTTAAAACTCTAAAAAATTAAAGAAAAGAATTTGGTTACACCGGAACATTTAAATTAACATATTAATTTTTTATCGGTTAAGTTTATGTATGTAAATATCTTTATATCTAATTTTGTAAGCCCGATTTTTTATTTTGAGATAGCGCCGAAACTATAAGCCCCATTTTCATAAGTCATACTTATATTTAAAAGTTGAGATGGTGGGGAATCGGGAAAATTATAACCGTTTCTGTAGGACTAATAATTTTGGAGATATACTGATAAATAGCTTTAGGATTACCATTATCCAAATAGAAGTACAAAATAGTTTAGTGAAAATGTTAATTTGAAAATTAAATCATGCTTATTAATTTAAAAAAATTGGAAATCATTTTTATTTATAATATTATTTATTGAAATTAATGGGAATGAATCTATGACTTTGACTATGACATAAAAATACCAGTGATTATCTAACGCAAAATAGAAATAGTGCACATGAACAATAAATTGAGTAAGGAAGATATAGTAAAAAAGCTCAAAAAGCAAAACGCCTTTTTGGAAAGGAGCGAAATGAAATTTGTTAAAGTATTTAATGTAAACAAATTTGACAAGGAAATGTTTAACGTAATATTGGAAGAAAACACGCGTTAACAACTTTCTTACATGCCTAAATTTTGGCCAAAAAAAAAATAGAGTATTAATAAATGACAAGAAAATTTATAAATGTAATACTAATAATGATAATGATAAAAATAATGTTAAGAATAATGGTAATAACAATAGTAATAGTGCTGGTAATAATAATAATAATAATAATAATAATAGCAAAATTGATAAAAATAATAGCAATAATAAAGACAATAATAGTAATATTAATAATAATTATGACAATAGTAGAGATAAAGTCTGTATGGAATTTAGAATAGTAACGAAAACGTAGGCGTTAGCGATAGTGCGAATAAAGTAGAATTAGCTTTTAAATACCATAACTAGATTAAAAGAGAAACACTGTATCAGGAAAACGAAAAAATGGAAAATTCTTCTTATAGTACAAAAAATCTACAACTTGTTAACAAGATGCCTCAAATTGTAAATAATAAAATAGAAAACACTAACGTTTTGGAAATAGACACGTCAACAAAAATAATACAAGAAACTGAAGATTTATGTACAAATTCAATGTCGGTTAGAACTAGGAATATACATGGATAACACCGTCGATATATAAAGAATTAAAAATTAGAAATTCCCTATAGGATATTTATAAAACAGATCCAAATAACAAAGATAAGAAGATAAAATAAACTCTATGTAACAAAAAGGTCGATAAATAAATAAAAGAGGCGAAAAAAACATGTAAAAAAAAGCATTGAAAATGCTGGGAGTGATTCTAAAAAATAATGGAAAATGTTAAATAATACTATAAGGAATACTAATAAGGATATTTCGGAACATATAACAAGCAATGCAAAAAATAGTGGGGAAAGGACAAAGGATGTAAAAGAAACGGCAAACACGTTAAATGAATTTTTTAATGAAGTAGGAGAATCCATTACAATACGAATAAAAAAAAATAATATAGTAACTAAAGCACACATAAGAAATAATAAAACATTATTTCTTAGACCAGTTACTGAAACGGAGATTTATCAAATTATTATGAAGTTAAACAGAAATGCAGCGCCAGGATTAGATAAAATAACGGTAAAGGATTTATCAGAATTAGTTAATATTATCAAAAAAATATTGGCAACATTGATATATAAATGCCTTGAAGAATACACGTGTTTTATACACGTCATTAAAAAAAGCGTACATAGTGCCAAATTTCTTTTTATTCCTTCGTTTTAAAAATACCCACTTTACTTAATATTACGATCAAGCAATGACATTTACGCAACGTTATTGGCAAGCTTAGTTTAAAGGGAAATAAAATTTATAACTATAGTACAAGTATAAACAAGTAATGAAAAAAAACAATTCTTGGCTTTGCCAACAAAAGAAATAATTGTTTTATTATTTTTACACTGGATAGCGGCGCAACACGCCTAAATATTTGAAAAAGTGCATTGGATAATGCACTAAAAATTATCCAAATCAATTACGGAACTACACTGTATCATAGGCCAACCTCTGATAGATTCACACAGTACCGTATTGATTTATCATCTTTTATAATAGCTACCCAACATTTCATGGCGACCCTGCCACACTGTCACCAGGAATAGACAATGTCGTGGGCCAGAATCTATAATATAAATTACATAATATATATTATATGGAAAAATAAAAAATATATTATAAAAAAAAAAAAAAAGAAATATTATAAAAAAAAAAAAAAAATTTATATAAATATTTTTCTCTCTTCAATGTCAAACGATTCTATAAAAATTAGAAAGCGTAGAATAGGCAAATTAGCCAATTCAAGGAGAAAATTGGCTGCCCTATACCGCATATTAAAGGAGGGCTAAGGAAAAAATTGAATCACTAGGCAAACAATTGCAAATTGAATCACTAGGTACAACTGCTACAACACAAGAAAAAGATGTTGTAACAAAATTAAATGAAAAAAATGCACTTTTTGTGTTTAAAAATGGTTTAAACGAACCAAACAAAGGTACCATATTTGCTTCACAGGCAAAGAGTTTCACGGAAGCTGTAAATCTCGCTTTGGAGTTGGATATTAGTAATGAACAAAACCAAAGCAAGGTATACAATTTTAATAGTCGCAAAAACAATAATAATAATAGGAATATAAATAGTAATTTCAACTACAACAACAATTTTCGTTCAAATAATAACAATCAAGGTAGGAATTACAATTCTAATAATAACAATTTTAACAGGAATAATAACAATTTTAATAATAACAACTACAATAGGAATAACAATTTTAGAAATAATAATAGGAACAAACAATTCTGACAGGAATAATTATAATTACAATAATTTTAATAGGAATAACAATAATAACAATAATTCCAATAGAAACAATAATAATAACAACTTCAACAGAAATAATAACAATAATAATAATAATAATAATAATAATAGAAATAATTTTAATAGGAACAGGAACAATAATAATAACTCTAGGAGAATAAATATAATAAATAACCAAGAAGAGGACCAAAACCAAAACTATTTTTTAGGTATAGAAGGACCGACAGTTTAATAGAAAATTCAACTGATCGGATATCCTCTCCATTAAAGATATATAATTTTAATCATGATTTACTTTATAATTTTAAGATATAATAATAAAGATTTAAAATTTTTGATAGACACAGGTGCTGACATATCAATTTTTAAAGAAAATTGTCAGTCGAATAATAGCTCATACGAAATTAACGAAAGAGCAAAATGTAAATTATCAGGTATAACGAGTGAAGAAGTATGCTCACTCGGTACAATAAATATAAAACTAGATATTTCTAATAAATTCATTTATAATACTTTTCATCTTGTAGATTAAAATTTTCCAATATCTACTGACGGTATAATTGGTAGAGACTTCTTAATAAAGTATATATGTAAAATAGACTATGAAACGTATACTTTAACATTAGATATCAATGAAGAAGAAATAACCATTCCAATTAGAACTAGACCTTTGAACATAAAACATATTACAATTCCCGCTAGAAGTGAAATCATACATCCAATAAAAATTAATATTAAAGAAGATAGTATAGTCTTAAATAAAGAAATTAAAGATGGTGTATTTATAGCCAATACGATCATACCATGTAAAGGGATTAGTCACATAAAAATTTTGAAAACCAATAACCATGAAGTAAAAGTACTTGATTCTGAAATTAAAATCCAATGTAATTCTTTAAAACAATATGACATTTTAGTCAATACAAAAACAATAACAAAAGATAAAAAACGATTAGAAGAAATCTTAAAACTAATAAATATTGAAACAAATGATGTTCATGCAAAGGATACTTTGTTAAAAATATTTGAAAAATATCATAATATTTTCCATTTAGATAATGAACCACTATCTACAAATAATTTTTATACTCAAAATTTAAATACCGTAGACAACAATCCGGTATATATAAAGAATTACAGATTACCTCAATCACAAGAGGAAATCAAGAAACAAGTTCAAAAATTATTAGATGATGACTTAATAGAACCATCTATAAGCTCTTACAACTCACCATTATTACTAGTACCTAAAAAAAGTACTAATGATGAAAAGAAATGGCGTTTAGTAGTTGATTTTCGTAAACTAAACGATAAAATAGTAAATGACAAATTTCCTTTAACGCGTTTGGAAGACGTTCTAGACAAATTAGGAAGAGCCAAATACTTTTCAACTTTAGACATGACTAGTTCTTTTCATCAAATTAAACTAAATAAGGACTCTAGACCACTAACCGCATTTTCGACCCAAGATGGTCATTTTCAATTCAAAAGGTTACCTTTTGGTCTAAAAATTTCATCAAACAGTTTTCAAAGAATGCTGACTATAGCATTAACCGGTTTAAATTCAAATGCTTTTCTTTATGTCGATGACATAATTGTTTTTGGTTGTAGTATAAAAAATCATAATGAAAATTTAATAAAAACTTTTGAAAGATTAAATAAATACAACCTAAAACTAAATCCAAATAAATGTTGTTTTTTAAAACCCGAAGTTGTGTACTTGGGACATTTGATAACAAGCGAAGGTATAAAAACCGATCCCGCAAAACATAAAGCAATAAAAGAATACCCGGTACCCAAAAATGCTGACGAAGTTAGACGATTTGTAGCTTTCTGTAATTATTACAAAAGATTTATTGCAAATTTTGCAGAAACAGCTAAATGTCTAAATTCGTTATTAAAGAAAAATCAACCATTTATATGGTCAAATGAATGTGAAAATGTATTCATAACTTTAAGAAATAAATTAATGAGTCCACCTATTTTACAATATCCTAATTTTGATAAAACTTTTGTACTTACAACTGATGCTTCAGATTTTGCACTGGGCGCAGTTCTTTCGCAAGGAGAAATAGGAAATGACTTACCTATCTCTTATGCAAGTAAATCTTTAAATAAACATGAAATTAACAAACCAATTATAGAAAAAGAGCTATTAGCGATTCATTGGGGAATAAATTTTTTTAGACCTTACCTTTACGGTAGAAAATTTATTGTGGTCACAGATCACAGACCTTTAGTTTCGCTCTTTTCACGCAAAAATCCATCTTCAAAATTAACAAGAATAAAACTAGATTTATCTGATTATGATTTCGAAATAATTTACAAGCAGGGAACAATAAATACTAACGCTGATGCGTTGTCTAGAATAAAAATTGACTCGGACATACTTAAGAGTATGATTTCGAAAAATAATGAATCCGTGAAAAGGATGTTAGTGATGACTAGGGGGATGTCTGCTATAAAAAATATAGGCATTGATAATAATAGAAATGATAAAAATAAAAGGGATGACAGTTTTCAACCGAAGCCTGCGCAACTTCATATCTGGGACTGTACATCCATATCTGACGTCAAAAATTTAATAAAATTAAAATTTATAGTTGATTCAAATAGTAAGATACCTAAAATAAATAAAATTAAAAATGAAGTATTAGTAAGATGTAGTGATAATCATGCGAAATCCGTTTCGACAGTTGAGAAGCTATTATCTGAAATATACAAATTAAAAATAAGGAAACTTGCATTAAGTGATACTGATGATATATTCCAGTATATTCCGAAAATGGAATTTAAAAATTTATATAATAATCTGCAGAAAAATATATTGAATAATAAAAATAATATGAATCACTTTTCCACTAACATACTTATATATATACCCCCACAGAAAATAAATGATGCTATTATGCATATGGTATTCATAAATTAATTGATGAATACCATAATGCACCACATGGAGGGCATTTGGGAATAAGAAAAACCATCATACAAATAAAACAAAGATATATTTGGAAAAACATGTCTAAAATGGTAAAAAAGTACATTTCTAATTGCAAACTATGTGCTTATAATAAACAAGTACGAAACGTAAAAGAAAAAATGGTGATAACTGATACTCCAACAACAAGTTTTGAAATAGTATCTATAGATACAGTCGGACCGTTAAGAATGTCTAATAATTTTAGATATATATTAACAATACAATGTGACTTGACAAAATATGTAGTAGCTTATCCAATGGAAACAAAAGAAGCCATTACAGTAGCTAAAACACTGGTAGAACAATTCATTCTTAAATATGGATGTTTCAAAATATTAAAATCAGATAGAGGTACTGAATTCAATAATGAATTAATGGACAATATCTGTAAAAGTTTTAATATTGAACAAAAATTTTCAACTCCATATCACCACCAAACTTTAGATTCAATTGAACGGAACCATAGAGTTTTAAATGAATTTCTACTTGCATTTTCAAATGACAATGACTGGGACAAATAGATACCTTACTACACTTTTGCATACAATACGACACCACATATAGACACAATTTACACACCATACGAATTAGTATTTGGAAAAATTGAATATTTACCAAATGACATTATAACGAGTAAAAATCCTGTGTATAATTTAGATGATTATAATAATGAATTAAAAGTTAGACTCCGTGAATCTATAAATAGAACACGAGAGATTATAAATAAAGTAAAAATAGATAGGAAGAAAAAATTTGACGAAAATGTCAACCCTTCAAACTTTAAAGTAGGAGATTTAGTATTAGTTAAGTTAGTAATAGAAAAAAAAATCAAACACCTTATCAAGGCCCGTACAAAATTATTAAACAAAATAACGTAAACTCGATTGTAGAAATGAACGGGAAAACCAAAGAAATACATAACAATATGCTAAAGAAATTTACAGAAATTATATAAAAAGTATTATTTTTTTTTTTCATTCTAACGATACTAATCTACATCAATTATAAATATTAAATTATTTAATAAACGCATATAAAAGATCATATTGCATTCTATATTTTTGTTTTTCTTTCTGTTTTCATTTCTTTCGTAATATGAATATACCATATGTTACTAATAATAATTATAAGCAATGCATTACATTGTGTGTGGTATATTCTTAGTGTTAATGAACGGAGTGTACAGAATACCTAGTGACCCACTTAAAGAGGTTCTTGGAATGCACTATGTGAATTATTATTTGTAGCATACCAATATATAAATAAATTTGGGTTAAAGAAACTAGAACCAAATTTTTAATGTAAGAACTAATTTGTATAATATTAATTGTATTAGTAGAAATTAGTAATCTTTATTGTAATTAATTTATATGTATTTGTAATTGAAAAAAGTATAAATACCAAGGATTTTTGGTAAAATAAAAATAATGTTATTCTTGGCTTTGCCAACAAAAGAAATAATTGTTTTATTATTTTTACACTGGATAGCGGCGCAACACGCCTAAATGTTTGAAAAAGTGCATTGGATAATGCACTAAAAATTATCCAAATCAATTACGGAACTACACTGTGTCATAGGCCAACCTCTGATAGATTCACACAGTACCGTATTGATTTATCATCTTTTATAATATCCACCATACATTACACCACACTTTTTAATTAAAAGGTCGACGTCCTAACCACTAAGCCTACGACTTTTTGTACATCTCAATTTTTTTTTTAAATTATTATAGTTGCTATGGTATCAATTGTTTGTTTTGAATAACTGTTTTGAATTTTTTTAAAAATGTATTAAAACAAGTAAAGAAACAGTCAGTCGGTGCAACCGACTTAGAAATACCCTACACCTATTTGGTTCAAATTTAAGGACATATCCATAAGTCATTTTAACACCATAAAAGCTCTTATTAATTTGATCGTAAGACATAGCTGACCAAATTAACTTTATAATACTAAACATTTTCTAATTACACTATCTATTAAAAAATATTACAAATTCTTACCAATTTATCTATTTAAAAATATTAAAAAACAAACAAACTTGAAATAAATGAAAATATATTTATTCCAATTCAATTACAAAATGAAAAAATTCTAATTATTAAATTTTGTGATAAAAAGATAATCAAAGCATAATATATTTAATAATCCAGATTTTTAAAAATTTAAATTATTTTAAATGGTTAGTTTATATACCTAATAGAAAAGCTTATAAACGCAAAATATGCAATAAATGTATTTCTAAAATACAATTACAAATTTAGACCTTTTCATATAATTCATTTAAATATTAAAATAAATGTTATATAAATGCAGCAAATACCTTTGAACATAGCTCAACAACTACAATTAAGTCTAGATTTCGGAGACACAAAGGACATAGGAAATATATTCTTTGGTTTTGAAATTAAACTCGACCACAACCAATTCCCATGGTACTTTCATTACTAGTAACCTAGAGTTTAAATTTCATCAAAATACCGGCATTATTTTTTGAGTTATGGTGTTTTTAAGATATATGTTTGTTAGTCCTTGAATTTGTCAAGGGTTCCAGAACCCGAAACCATGGTACGATTTCGCCCATTAGTAGTCCCGTCATACTTTCAATACTAGTTAACCCTTGTACACAATTGGAACGTGTTATCTTAATTTTAAGTTACTAGTTTTATTAATTTCGATGATAAGCTTTTACACATTGGGGGGTCTGAGAGCGTTACTGAACCACCATTCCAATTGATCCCAAATTAGGGGGGCACGGAAGATAAAGAACACCCTGGACCAAATTTGAAGCTTCTACATTTGTTTCAAGTTACTATTTTTATTAATTTCGAAAATATGCTTTAAGGCCCTCGGAACTGAGTGGCTGGTCCCCGACCCACTAGTCCAATGGGACCCAAATTCCCAAGACACTTAGGAAATAGGAAGGGACACCCTGGTACCAAATTTGGAGGTTCTATCTTCATTGGTTTCGGAATTATACTCGTTTGGCCTAAATTCGATCAAAAAGTTCTAGGTTCCGAACGCATGGTCCAATCCCGACCTCACGCAATCCCCGAAGTAGTTTTATTACTAGTAACCTACAGCACAAATTTGACGAAGATAGCGTCATTAGTTGTTGAGTTATCGTGATTTTTTATAAAAGTTCGTTAGCCCTTCGATCGATTAAAAGGTCCAAAATCCGAACCAATGGGCCGATTTCGCCCATATGCAATCCCCGCCGTACTTTCAGTCCTAGTAACCTACAGTTAAAATTTCATCAAGATAGCTCCATTATTTTTTGAGTTATCGTGCCTACGGACGGACGGACGGACGGACATGGCTATATCGACTCAGGCGGTCACCCTGATCACAAATATATATACTTTTCCATATCTAGTTCACTTCCTTTAGGTGGTTACAAACACCATACCAAAGTTAATATACCCCTTTACATATTCTATAGGTGTAGGGTATAAAAAAAATAAGTAATTTATAAATGAGAGTTTTAAGATGAATTTAAAAAAACAAAAAATTTTGACCCAGCCAGGAATCGAACCGAAACGTTTTGACTACTAGTCCCATGTCCTAACCACTGCACCATAGAACAATTAGTAATTTCCCTGCAAAACGAGTTTTTATTTATCTTAATTTTTTTTTTAAATAATTGTAGTTGCTATGGTATCAATTGTTTGTTTTAAATAACAGTTTTGAATTTTTTATAAAAATATTAAAAACAATTAATAATTTTTAATATAAGATAGTTTTCTGTCAAATTTTCTATAAAATAAAATTTTTCATACATAAAATAAATACATATATTTTATTAAAAAGAAAATAGATAACATAAAATGAATTTAAAAAAAAAATTTTTTTTCCTTAGCCTGAATTCGAACCGAGACATTTTGGCTACAAGTAACATGTCCTAACCACTACACCATGAATCGATTAAAAATTTTACTACATTTTGTTTGTTTTTATATTTAGTTTCTATTTAGTTATTAATTTTGAAAATATTCATATAATTTCGAAAAATTTGTATGGCAGCTACCCGAAGCCTTTGTCTGATTTTAACCAAAAACAATAGGGAACCTACAAAATGTCTAAAAATTACTTTGTGAAAGTTTCAGAACTCTAGTTCTTATAGTTTTGGAGTTATAGTGCTGACGGACGGACGGACACACATTGCTAAATCGATTCACTTTTCGATGCTGATTCGATACGTACCCTTGACACTATATCAAACTCGTATATTTCGAGGAGTATTACAAACGGAGGAGTAATTTTAATATACCCGATGTTCATATATGTATGCACGGGTATAAAAAGAATAATCTAATATATAAAGAAGAAAATTTGTTTGTTTATTTGTTTGTTTGTTTGTTTGTTTGTTTGTCCAGGATTCACGTGAAAACCACTGGTCCGATTGACACCAAATTTTAGAGGAATAATTTTGGGAGCCCGGGGGGTGACATAGGCTATGTCGCATTTTTATAAGTCAGCAGGTTGCGGCTCCAGAGCCGTTTTAAGCTTTTTCGTTTTTTTGATGTCGAGCTGAAACGGTTTGACCGATTCACTTGAAATTTTGCACGAATGTTCTTCTTATTAAACGGAATTAATGGTATAAAGTTGGTTGAAATAAATTAACCCCTTTCGGCCCGGCGGGCTTCCAAAAAATTTTGTGTTTCCGATTTGTGTCCAATTTTACAGGGTGGTTTTGCAGTCAAAAAGAGAGGCTGGCACAAATTTTTGTTGGGTTCGGTTAACCCGTTTGGGCACGAGGGCGCAATGAAGCTTTTTCAATGTTTTTGATGTCGAGCCGAAACAGTTTGACCGATTGACTTGAAATTTTGCACAAATCTTCCTCTTAGCAAACGGAATTAGTTGTATAAAGATGGTTCGAAAATATTAACCCATTTCGGCCCGGCTGGCTTCCAAAAAATTATTTGTTTCCGATTTGTGTCCAATTTTACAGGGTGGTTTTGCAGTCGAAAAGAAAGGCTGGCACAAATTTTTGTTGGGTTCGGTTAACCCGTTTGGGCACGAGGGCGCAATGAAGCTTTTTCAATGTTTTTGATGTCGAGCCGAAACAGTTTGACCGATTGACTTGAAATTTTGCACAAATCTTCCTCTTAGCAAACGGAATTAGTTTTATACAGTTGCTTGGAATATATTAACCCATTTCGGCCTGGCGGCCTTTCAATATTTTTTTTGGCCGTTTGGGCAAGAGAGCGCAATGAAGCTTTTTCAATGTTTTTGTTGTTGAGCTTAAACGAACACTTTTTTCAGCTAATCTTGAACACATTTTTCAGCTAATCTTTATTAGCAAAGCTCACAGGGTTAATTTGATTTTTATCATTTAACCCCTTTTGTCACAAGGGTTCATTAAATTTGATCTCCTTAAAGAGTTCAATCTTTAATATAAATTTGTTCTTCTGTTGAAAAGGTTTAATCAATATGTTAAAAAAAAAACAATTGTTCGACTAACACAGTTTAAAGTTAACGCAAACATTGCATTATTTCACAAGCTCACCAAAAAACATGATTGCGCTCTATTAACCCGTTTGGACCTAATGTATTTTTTTTAAGTTTTTGTTGGCCTGCTTAACGGTCGAAAACAATATTTTTAAAACTTTTAACTCATGTCTATTTGTAATTTTCTAAAAGGTTTTGAATGCAAATTTCTAATCTAATATATAAAAAAGAAAATTTGTTTGTTTATTTGTTTGTTTGTGTGTTTGTTTGTTTGTTTGTTTGTTTGTCCAGGATTCACGTGAAAACCACTGGTCCGATTAACACCAAATTTTAGAGGAATAATTTTGGGAGTCCGGGGGTGACATAGGCTATGTCGCATTTTTATAAGTCAGCAGGTTGCGGCTCCAGAGCCGTTTTAAGCTTTTTCTTTTTTTAGATGTCGAGTCGAAATGGTTTGACCGATTCACTTGAAATTTTGCACGAATGTTCTTCTTATTATACGGAATTAATGGTATAAAACTGGTTGGAATAAATTAACCCCTTTCGGCCCGGCGGGCTTCCAAAAAATTTTCTGTTTCCGATTTGTGTCCAATTTTACAGGGTAGTTTTGCAGTCAAAAAGAGAGGCTGGCACAAATTTTTGTTGGGTTCGGTTAACCCGTTTGGGCACGAGGGCGCAGTGAAGCTTTTTCAATGTTTTTGATGTCGAGCCGAAACAGTTTGACCGATTGACTTGAAATTTCGCACGAATGTTCCTCTTAGCAACCGCAATTAGTTGCATAAATTTGGTTGGAATAATTTAACCCATTTCGGCCTGGCGGGCTTCAAAAAAATTTTGTGTTTCCGATTTGTGTCCAATTTTACAAGGTGGTTTCGCAGTCGAAAATAAAGTCTGGGACAAATTTTTGTTGAGTTCGGTTAACCCGTTTGGGCACGAGAGTGCAAAGAAGCTTTTTCAATGTTTTTGATGTCGAGTCAAAACTGTTTGACCGATTGACTTGAAATTTGGCACAAATGTTCCTCTTAGCAACCGCATTTAGTTGTATAAATTTGGTTGGAATAAATTAACCCATTTCGGCCTGGCGGACTTTCAAAAAATTTTGTGTTTTCGATTTGTGTCCAATTTTACAGGTTGATTTTGTAGTCTAAAAGAGAGGCTGCAAAAAGGTTTAGTTAAGTTCGATTAACCCATTTTCCACGACGACGCTATGAAGTTTTCTATATATTTTATTTTCTTATACGATTCAAAGTATTTTATTGAAAATTTTGTACCAGCATTTTAATTAAAACCCACAGGGTTAATTTGGTTTTGACCTGTTTGTGCGTTTTGAACAAAGATTCAATGAAATTTTCAGTTTTCTTCAAATGAAATCTAAAAATCAAAAAATTCAATTTGTTATATATAATGCTTATACATAGTACATAGTATTTTAAAACAGTTTTTCCAAAAAATAAGCCTACATTTCTCTCATAAAATCATAAAAAAACGAGGAAGAGCGTATTACAACTTTCAGGACTAAACAAAATATAAGTTGAAAAGCGAATTTTTAAACCTTTTCTAAACCATCGACTATATTTTATTCAAGCGTTGGCAATTCAAGAAAATCCCCTTTTGATCTATAGTCATTTTAATTCAGTTAACATTGTTCACCGGAAACCTACCATCCTCAACTCTATCGTCAAGGAGCACCAAATTGTCAAGAAGCAGCATGTATAGAAAAATTAGAGATAATCGTTCAAATTGTTTTGCAAACTGTTTTTTAAAGTTTTTGTTTCGCAATCGATTAAAAGAACTCGACAAACCTTTTTTTTAAGTATTCCCCTAATTCAAAGAAGTTGTACCTACTTTCAAAAATTGGACGTAATTTAGTTACAATTTTTTTTTTGAACAATCGTCGGCAGGGGTTAACAACATTAAAGTCTGTTAGTAAATTGAACTTCATTTTCAAAGAAGAACACATATACGAAATTTGAAGTTAATCTGTTAAATCATTTCTAATATATAGCAAAGCAACGAAAAAACCTATAAAAAGCTGTTGGGCCACGATGGGTTAACGGAACTCCACAAATATTTTTTTGTGGCATTTATAGGCAAAGTAGTATCTCAAATAAGTGGCTGAAACTTGCTTTTTTACCATTTTCAAGCTTCCGGGCAACGCCGGGTAAATCTGCTAGTCTAATATATAAAGAAGAAAATTTGTTTGTTTATTTGTTTGTTTGTTTGTTTGTTAGTCCAGGATTCACGTGAAAACCACTGGTCCGATTGACACCAAATTTTAGAGGAATAATTTTGGGAGCCCGGGGGGTGACATAGGCTATGTCGCATTTTTATAAGTCAACAGGTTGCGGCTCCAGAGCCGTTTTAAGCTTTTTCGTTTTTTTGATGTCGAGTCGAAACGGTTTGACCGATTAACTTGAAATTTTGCACGAATGTTCTTCTTATTAAACGGAATTAATGGTATAAATTTGGTTGGAATAAATTAACCCATTTCGGCCTGGCGGGCTTCCAAAAAATTTTGTGTTTGCGATTTGTGTCCAATTTTACAGGGTGGTTTTGCAGTCGAAAAGAGAGTCTGGCACAAATTTTTGTTGAGTTCGGTTAACCCGTTTGGGCACGAGGGCGCAAAGAATCTTTTTCAATGTTTTTGATGTCGAGTCAAAACCGTTTGACAAATTGACTTGAAATTTTGCACAAATGTTCCTCTTAGCAACCGAAATTAGTTGTATAAATTTGGTTCGAATAAGTTAACCCATTTCGGCCTGGCGGGCTTCCAAAAAATTTTGTGTTTCCGAATTGTGTCCAATTTTTAGGGTGGTTTCGCAGTCGAAAAGAGAGTCTGGCACAAATTTTTGTTAAGTTTGGTTAACCCGTTTGGGCACGAGGGCCCACTGAAGCTTTTTCAATGTTTTTGTTGTCGAGTCAAAACGGTTTGACCGATTGACTTGAAATTTTGCACAAATGTTCCTCTTAGCAACTGCAATTAGTTGTATAAATTTGGTTGGAATAATTTAACCCATTTCGACGTGGCGGGCTTCCAAAAAATTTTGTATTTCCGATTTGTGTCCAATTTTACAAGGTGGTTTCGCAGTCGACAATAGAGTCTGGCACAAATTTTTGTTGAGTTCGGTTAACCCGTTTGGGCATGAGGGCTCAATGAAGCTTTTTCAATGTTTTTGATGTCGAGTCAAAACGGTTTGACCGATTGACTTGAAATTTTGCACAAATGTTCCTCTTAGCAACCACAATTAGTTGTATAAATTTGGTTGGAATAATTTAACCCATTTCGGCCTGGCGGGCTTTCAATATTTTTTTTGGCCGTTTGGACAAGAGTGCGCAATGAAGCTTTTTCAATGTTTTTGTTGTTGAGCTTAAACGAACACTTTTTTCAGCTAATCTTGAACACATTTTTCAGCTAATCTTTATTAGCAAAGCTCACAGGGTTAATTTGATTTTTATCATTTAACCCCTTTTGTCACAAGGGTTCATTAAATTTGATCTCCTTAAAGAGTTCAATCTTTAATATAAATTTGTTTTTCTGTTGAAAAGGTTTAATCAATATGTTAAAAGAAAAACAATTGTTCGAGTAACACAGTTTAAAGTTAACGCAAACATTGCATTATTTCACAAGCTCTATGAAGTTTTCTATAAATTTTATTTTCTTATACGATTAAAAGTATTTTATTGAAAATTTTGTAGCAGCATTTTAATTAAAACCCACAGGGTTAATTTCGTTTTGACCTGTTTGTGCGTTTTGAACAAAGATTCAATGAAATTTTCAGTTTTCTTCAAATGAAATCTAAAAATCAAAAAATTCACTTTCAGATATATAATTCTTAAATACATAGTATTTTAAAACAGTTTTTCCATAAAATAAGTCTACATTTCTCTCATCAAATCATAAAAAAACGAGGAAGAGCGTATTAAAACTTTCAGGTGAGTACTTAACAAAATATAAGTTGAAAAGCAAATTTTTAAACCTTTTCTAAACCATGGTCAAGGTGCACCAAATTGTCAAGAAGCACCATGTATAGAAAAATTAGAGATAATCGTTCAAATTGTTTTGCGAACTGTTTTTTAAAGTTTTTGTTTCGCAATCGATTAAAAGAGCTCGACAAACCTTTTTTTTAAGTATTCCCCTAATTCAAAGAAGTTGTACCTTCTTTCAAAAATTGGATGTAATTTACTTACACATTTTTTTTTGAACAATCGTCGGGTCGGCAGGGGTTAACAACTTCCAAGTCTGTTAGTAAATTGAGCTTCATTTTCAAAGAAGAACACATATACAAAATTTGAAGTTAATCGGTTAAATCATTTCTAATATAGAACTAAGTAACAAAAAAACCTATAAAAAGCTGTTGGGCCACGATGGGTTAACGGAACTCCACAAATATTTTTTTGTGGCTTCATTTATAAGCAAAGTAGTATTTCAAAAAATTGGCTGAAACTTGCTTTTTTACAATTTGCAAGCTTCCGGGCAACGCCGGGTAAATCTGCTAGTATGTTATATAAAAGTAAAACTATAAAAAAAAGCATTTGTAATAGACAATAAGAAAGCTAAATAAAGTATATCAATTTAAAGTATATAATTTTTAGAAAAAAGTTTTTATATGAATTGGTGAACCATCCGGTGGGCGGTAGATACCAGTAATGTTATAATTATCTTTGTTATGTATTAAAGTTATACTAACAAAACTGCTTAATTCATCATAATATTTATTTATTTATTTATTTATTTATTTATTCCGAGCTTAATTATAAATAAATAAATAATATGTTTCATTTGTTGTAAACTTTAGGCAATTGTGTACAAACAGACCAACACCACCTCCACGTCTAGTTTTTCTACAAGATAGTACCTTGTTGTAGTTATTTATATTTATATAATCTTGCTCATTTACCAGAATCCAAGTTTCAGTAATAATAATAATGTGGATTATGTGTTTCAGTTTATCTAATATATGTGTTAAATCATTAATTTTATGTTTAATGCTCCTTGCATTGAAATAAAGAACTTTTAGTGAATTGCTATTTTTAGCACATTTTCAAAAAATTTTGTAAAATTGTGCCTATATAGTTTCCCTCTATCCGTCCGTCTGTCCGTCCGTTTGTTTACAAAAACTTTTGCATCGTTTGAAATAGAGAAAAGACATTTTAACCACGAGTAGGTATTACAAAAAAAATAATTTCGTAGAAGAATTTTTTTCTGTAGCCCCACCCGTTACGGAGCTGCAGCCCCCAAAGTTGGAAAAAGCCCTATATTCAAAATGTTATAACAAGAGTCCTATTAGGTGTATTTCCAATCTGAAAACGGCACAAGATAACTGGTTTTATAAACTTTATAAATTTTTAAAGGGTAACTGTTTAGGGTTGCCATACGGTACTAAAATTTACCATTATGCAAAACTAAATTTTTGCAAAATTTTTGGCTACCCATATCTTCTAAACGGTTCAAGCTAGGGTCTTGAAATTTTGGGAGTAGTTAGATCCTCAGAAATAAGTAGAAGTCAATTCTCAAAATTTTTTTGCCACGTCCCCTGTTTAGCAGCTATAAGGGCTCGAAAATTTTAATTTTGCTATTTTTAAACACCTGCAACTTGAATACCTGTTCAAATTTTGTTTTTGTGATTTACAAAATTTGAAGGTCCAACATTATACTTTAACATTTGTTAAAAAATTGTCTTAAATTTAAAAGGGGTTCTTTAAATTGAAGAAAGGGTCTCTCAGTTTTAACCATTTTTGTTTATATAGTAAAATTCTAAGTGAAATTCCAAATTTTGGTTGAATTCACAATTTAATTGCTTGAACCTAAAAAAGTTAGGGGAAGGGGAGCAGTGAGGATTAGATCCTTGAGAAATTGGTTAACCTTCCCCATAGAAGGGCTATTAGAAATTTAAAATAAAAAATTTCCTGTTTTTATAAGTAAGCAGTAACTTAGTCACCAACGTATATATTTCCTTAATTGAACGTTAATACTGAAGCTTCAACATTATATTCCGATAAAATACTCAGTATGAAACACTATATTATTTTGAAAATGTGCTTTTTTAAAAACCCTTGGTTTTTTTCATCACTTGTTTATATTAATATTACTTATGTTAAATATATTTGATTCTACATGGGTATTAAGAGGTAAATCATAAGACACTTCATTTAACATCTAGATTTGATTCTTCTAGAACACGAACAATTTTAGTTTTTGCATTTTTTCTTATAAATAATTTACCTTCTCTCCCATACATACTCAATTATTTTTTTCTGTTTAAGATCTTTAGTTTTTTTATGCAAATATTTGAAATATGGTGTTAGACTTTCATTTATAAATATTGTTCTCTTTTCAACTATATCATCTGTTTCACCGATATTTTCATTTTTATTTTTAAATATTTCGGTTGTTATAGTTATTTTTTTTATATTTTTCAATAGATTATTTTTAAATTTTAACGTATTGAACTTAACTATGTATTAAATTACACGGCTCACCTGAAATCTTGGGTTTGCCTACCGTGTATATATCCATAATATTTTCGTCAGTAATATTTACACCAGCTTCCTGATATACGCTTTATTACAGATTCAGGATTATTTTGCGCTAGCTTTCTAGGTATCCCATTTATTTCGATCGAGTTTTTTCTGCTTGATTTTTTCCAACCCGATTTTATTATACCCTACACCTATAGAATAGGTAAAGGGGTATATTAACTTTGGTATGGTGTTTGTAACCACCTAAAGGAAGCGAGCTAGATATGGAAAAGTATATATATTTGTGATCAGCGTAACCGCCTTAGTCGATATAGCCATGTCCGTCCGTCCGTCCGTCCGTCCGTCCGTAGGCACGATAACTCAAAAAATAATGGAGCTATCTTGATGAAATTTTAACTGTAGGTTACTAGGACTGAAAGTACGGCGGGGATTGCACATGGGCGAAATCGGCACGTGGGTTCGGATTCTGGACCTTTTAATCGGTTTCAGGGCTAACGAACAAATATAAAAAATCACGATAACTCAACAACTAATGACGCTATCTTCATCAAATTTGTGCTGTAGGTTACTAGAAATGAAACTACTTCGGGAATTGCGTAAGGTCGGGATTGGACTATGGGTTCGGAACCTAGAACTTTTTGATCGAATTGAGGCCAAACGAGCATAATTCCGAAACCAATGAAGATAGAACCTTCAAATTTAGTATCAGGGTGTCCCTTCCTATTTCCTAAGGGTCTTGTGAATTTGGGTCCCATTGGAGTAGTGGGTCGGGGACCAGCCACACATTTCCGAAGACCTTAAAGCATATCTTTAAAATTAATAAAGATAACAACTTGAAAAAATGTAGAAGCTTCCAATTTGCCACAAGGGTGTTCTTTACTATCTCTTGCGTGTTCCCCTAATTTGGGATCAATTGGAGTGGTGGTTCTGTACCCCTCTCAGACCTCCCAAGTTTTAAAGGCTTATAATCGAAATTACTAAAAATAGTTACTTAAAATTAGGATAGACCGTTCAAATTGTGTACAAGGGTTAACTAGTACTATAAGTACAGCGCGGACTATATAAGGGCGAAATCAGCCCAACGGTTCGGATTCCGGACCTTTTAATCGATGTCAGGGCTAAGGAACATATATAAAAAATCACGATAACTCAACAACTAATGAGGCTATCTTCATGAAATTTGTGCTGTAGGTTATTGGCAGCGAAACTACGGCGGTGATTACGTACGGTGCGGATTGGACAATGGGTTCGGAACTTAGAACTTTTTGATCGAATTTAGGCCAAACGAGCATAATTCCGAAACCAATGAAGATAGAACCTCCAAATTTGGTATCAGGGTGTCCCTTCCTATTTCGTAAGTGTCTTTGAAATTTGGGCCCCATTGGAGTAGTGGATCGGGGACCAGCAACTCATTTCTTAGGCCCTTAAAGCATATTTTCGAAATTAATAAAGATAGTAACTTGAAACAAATGTAGAAGCTTCAAATTTGCCACAAGGGTGTTCTTTACTATTTCTTGCGTGCCCCCTAATTTGGGATCAATTGGAGTGGTGGTTCAGAACCTTTCTTAGACCCCCCAATGTGTAAAAGCTTATCATCGAAATTAATAAAACTAGTAACTTAAAATTAAGATAGAGCGTTCCAATTGTGTACAAGGGTTAACTAGTATTGAAAGTATGACGGGACTGCATATGGGTGAAATCGTACCATAATTTCGGGTCCTGGAACCCTTGAAAAGTTCAAGGACTAACAAACATATATCTTACAAACACCATAACTCAAAAAATAATGCCGGTATTTTGATGAAATTTAACAGTAGGTTACTAGTAATGAAAGAACCATGGGAATTGGTTGTGGTCGAGTTTAATTTCGAAGCCAAAGAATATATTTCCTATGTCCTATGTGTCTCCGAAATCTAGACTTAATTGTAGTGGTTCAGCTATGTTCAAAGGTACTTGCTGCATTTATGTAAAATTTATTTTTATATTTAAATGAATTATATGAAAAGGTGTAAATTTTTAATTGTATTTTAGAAATACATTTATTGCATATTTTGCGTTTATAAGCTTTTCTATTAGGTATATAAACTAACCATTTAAAATAATTGCAATTTTTAAAAATTTGGATTATTAAATATATTATGCTTTGATTATCTTTTTATCACAAAATTTAATAATTAGAATTTTTTCATTTTGTAATTGAATTGGAATAAATATATTTTCATTTATTTCAAGTTTGTTTGTTTTTTAATATTTTTAAATAGATAAATTAGTAAGAATTTGTAGTATTTTTTAATAGATAGGGTAATTAGAAAATGTTTTTAGTATTATACAGTTAATTTGGTTAGCTATGTCTTACGATCAAATTAATAACAGCTTCTATGGTGTTAAAATGACTTATGGATATGTCCTTAAATTTGAACCAAATAGGTGTAGGGTATTTCTAAGTCGGTTGCACCGACTGACTGTTTCTTTACTTGTTTTTATCTTATTTGGTTATCTTATTTGAAATAAAACTAAATTATGGTTGAAAAATAGTTAAGGCCCCATAACTTCTAAACTAATGAAAATAGACCCCCCCCTTTCATACAATTTTTTGTTCTGCTCGATATGCCCGATCACCCATTTTAAGGAAGAGCATCGAGTTGGGAACACCCTGTATAATATAAGATTATAAGGAATGAAAATTGTTCGTTAGATAGCAGTTAATTGTTTTGTTTTAATAAACATAAAAATAAAAATAAAACAGATGAGATAATATATTTAAATTACTTTTATTTAACTGAAAAAGCTTTAACAATTTTGCGATGATCAGATGTTAAAATTCTAGAAATAATATTACCAACATTTTCAATGTGTTTTTGAAATCTACTTCTATCACGTGCGTATTGTTGCCAATGACCTTTGCGAGCAGCTCCGTAGGCATAGTTCCATACATGCATGACGTGAATTTCAATATTTGTGTTGAAGTGAACTTTTTTAGTTTTATTATTTAATTTCATATTGTATCATTGTATGTATGAAGGTCTTAGTTTAGAACTTTTTCTTTTAAGAGATACATATATATATTAAAACAATTTTTAACAGCACATCTGAAATTGTGGTTTGATAAATGTATAGGACATGATGTTATAAAGTTATCAATCTTTTCTAATGGCGGCAAAGTTCTGCTTAGATCTTCTATTTTGGCACTGTCAATGTACTTTTGAAGGAAAAGTTTTTTTTGTTCTCCTTTAACATAATTTCTTCCAGCTGGTTCTAAATAATGTTTTATTATACATTTTACATCTAAATATTCAACTAAGCCACTACCCCATTTAAGTCCATTTATTTTATTTTCCCAAAACTGATTGGTATATCTGACTTCTTGACTAAGTTCTTCTGCAGGGTATGGTAGTTTAAAGTGATACACAGTCGAAATTAAATTTCCTTTTTCAAGATGGCTAGTTCTTTTATGAAAATTTGTTAATCACTTCCTAAAAAAAATTTAAGATCAACTTCTAAAATTTGTTTAACCATGTTGAATGTTATCAGTGGAATAACCTTTTCATTATTTAAATTTCTGTTTATATTAATTTTAAGATAGTTTTTATATAAATATGGTTAGTAATATTAGTTTTCACTAATACAACTATGTTGTTTCACCCATTTACTATGATGGTGGCAGCACCATCCTGTTGTGGTAAAACCACTTTTATTCATAATTTAATTAAATTTAAAAAAGAAAATATGCAAATAGAAATTAATAAAATTGTTTGGTGTAATCCAGATAAAAATGCAGTTCCGCAATATATGAAAGATGTTGGATATAGTAAAACTATACCAGATTTTAATGATAATTAAGAACCTTTGTTGATTGTAATTGATGATATGATGTTAAATTCTCATGATAAGAATATGTGTGATTTATTTACTAGAGGTTCACATCATCGGAATTTGTCTGTAATATTTGTAACTCAAAATATATTTCATCAAGGTAAATTTTCAAGAGATATTTCACTTAACTGTAAATATCTAGTACTTTTTAAAAATCCAAGAGATAAATCACAGATATTACCTTTAGCTCGCCAGATTTATCCAAATCAAATCAAAGCATTTGAAAAAGTATATAATGAAGCGACGTCAGACCCATACGGGTATATATTAATAGATCTTACTCAAGACATTAATGATATATTTTGATTAAGAAGTGATATATTTGGAAGAAATTTCTGCTTTTGTACGAGAGAACAATTAGAACAATTTGGGGGAGAATTTGAAACGTTTGAAAACCAATCGTCACATATTGCATCTATTAAAAAGTTCTAAACCGAAATTTCAAAAAATAATAATAAAACATTGTGATGCCGAAGTAATAAAAACTTTTTGTGAAATTGCTTTAAATATTTTAAAAGGTAATTGTAATTTGAGTAAAAAAGCAACAACTCAATTACGAAAATATAAAAAGGAATTGAGATCATTCATTTGCCGTAAAAAATCTATAAATAGCAAAAGAAAAATCATTATTCAACGAGATGGATTTTTACCTACACTTCTTGGTGCACTACTTTCAGGAATAATAGGAAATTTTATAAAATGAATAATACAACATTTAACAAAATGATTATACTAAAACCAGAGGTTTATGAGAAAATGAAACAAAACGCAGGCGTTGAAGTGAATGAGTTGGATAAAGCTATGAAAAAAATTTTGTTAAATAAACACCTGACAGATACACAAAAATGGTACTTATATCGTCAAAATATATTTAAAGTCAGAAACAAAAATAGAGTTCTTCCTCTAAATAAAAAGGAGCAGGTAAAAATTACAGAAACAAAAGGTACTCAAAAGCGTGCAAAACCTATGTATGTAGATGTAGAAACTCAATCAAATGCTCCTGTATATTAAGATGCTGCAACACAAGCTTTTGCTCAAGAAGATCTATATGAAAAAGAAGTTGAGGAAGTATTCGATGACGAAATGGAAGAAGAAATTTTTAAAAAAGCATTGTCTGCTGCTTCAGCTGAAGAACGTCTAAGAAAAAGAAGATCTATTAGAAATAAAAATGTACTAATTTTTGAAACTGATACAGGAGACATAATGTCAGTTCCTTTAGACAGCCCAAGCCCACCAACGAAGAAAGAAAAAAACTATAAATAGCAAAGAGTTAAATAGTGCAGCAAGACGTGTTCTACGGTCAGCAGCAGGTAATACTCAAACAGAACTTAATTTTCCAATACGAAAAAATAAATCAACAAGCTCATGGACAACATACAAGTAAATGATGAATTTTACGTCACTTTACTAAGCGATTCATCCATGAATTATTACCCGGAAAATAAATTGTCGTCTTTTACAAATAAAATGGATAAATACATGATTGATTCAAATTGGTCGGTATTTCTGAAATATATGTTAATAATTTTATACCAAATGTTTACGGTGAAGAGTGGGATAAAGGTACACAAATTTATATCTCAGGTATGAAAAACGATATGCTTGGTGTAGGAACTACATACATACCATACAATTCAAAACAAATGTTATGCGACTGGAAGATATTTTTAATACCAACATTAATTCAAAATGTACGACCATTTCCTGGTTATTCTAGGAAAGAAGTTGTGCGGCAGTTGATTTGGGGAATTTTTAACTTTTTGAATGATGATAAAAACTACAATGCATCAGATAAAAACGAAGATTTTCCTACTACTATCTGTCACCTATACTACTATCTGTTTAAGTAAACTAAAGGTAGATATTAAGATCAGAACAGAATTCGCATATACTTTAGAGGGACTTTTAAAAACATGTTTTCAGCAAGTATTACTTAAGGTAAACGAGCTTAAACAACATAAACCTCGAGTACTTGAAGCTTACATACTTTTAATTAATAGTTTAGGTTTATTTCCTGTAGGAAAACCTGATATGTTTTTTATATATACTGATATTATTAAACCACAGAATGTAGGTGGAAAAGATGTAAGATGTTTAAGAACTATCAACATAGAGAACACTTTTACAGACATAGTGAAGGAATATAACAATATTCAATATTGCAATGTGGAAAAATCATTTGATAGTATTTCGGTATTATTATGTGATAAATATGGTTATAAAATAAATTTTTGCACCAGCAGTATTCCTACAAAAGTTGTATTGCATTTCAAAAAAGTATAAATAAAAGGAATTTAAAAACATTATATATTATTTTATTTAAACATTATGGAGAGAGCATACTATAAATATTATTTAGTTCAATCAGGAAAAGGACTTGACGATATTGGTCCCTTGTTACATTCAGTTGTACCTTACCAAAGGGGGCGAGGGTTAGGAAGCTTTTTCGGTGGACTTTTCAGATATTTAAAACCAATATTTACGTCTGGAGCCAATATATTAAAAAAGGAGGTTATTAACTCTGGTATTAATGCATTGTCGGATATTGCAACAGGTGCAAATTTAAAAGAAGTTGTACAAGATCGAAGTAAAGAGATAATTAAAAATGTAAGACGAGGTGCAGTTCAAAAACTCAATGAAATGTATGGACAAGGGAAAAGAAGAAAACCTATAAAAAGACCACTCATTTATAATTTAAATTATTTTACGTCAAAGCGACGCAAAGTGAGTAACAAAAAGAAACAAAAAGATATTTTTGGTTAAATATGATTGAATGTATGAAGTCTGAGTTGGATATTTTTAGAACACAACCTATTCAGTCCTACAACACTATTGCTTTTTTGGATAATCCATCAGTCATAGAATTTGTTTCATTAGGTCATGGGGATACATATAGGGATCTTTCTTCTGCATATCTAAATGGGATAATGATAAAAACACTGAGGGAAAATTAATTCAACAACCAAGTGTAGTGAATAATCTTTTACATTCATTAATAAAACAATGTAACGTTCAACTAAATGGAAAAAATATATCTCCATCCGATGGAAATTATCATTATAGAGCTTATATTGAATCATTATTAAGTTATGGTACAGATGCTCATTTAGAATGTGCTGGATTGATGTTTGACAAGCCAAATAAAGCCAAATTTGATAATAATGGTTCAAAAGAACGTCAAAAATTGTACCAAAATAGCAATGTAGTAGAACTTATGGGAAAACTACATTTAGACATGTTTAATCAACCAACACTTCTCATAAACAATGTTGATATTCGAATTTTTTTAACATTTGAAAAACCAGACTTTTACTTTTTTGCAGATGATTCTGACGAATCACAACTAAAAATTTTAAAAGCGACATTATTTATGAGACATGTAACTAACCATGTAACTAACAATCCTAGTGTACTATTAGCACATAATACTGTATTGGAAAAAACTAATGCCAAATACAATTATAAACTTGTAGAGGTAAAAAGTTTTACCATTCCACAGAATAGTTAATCAGTATTACTTGATAATGTTTTCATTGGTCAGCTACCAAACACAATAATATTTTGTATCACAGAAAATGTAGGTTATTCTGGAAAAAGATAAAAAAACCCATACAATTTTAAACATTTTGATATTTCACAGTTTGTGTTAAACGTAAATGGAGTTCAAATACCTAATTCAGCAATTGAAACCAGTTTTTGAATGAAAATAATTGCTACACAGGAGCATACAGTAAACTTTTTTCAGGTACTGGAATTTACCACAATGATTAAGTTCATCCATCAGATAACAAAGTCTATGTTTGGTAATGGATTTTTCATGTTAGCTTTTGATTTAACTCCAGATGCATCAGGAAATGAAGTGTGTCAAGGTTTATTAAATCAGGGTACAGTTAGAATGGAGATAAAGCTATTAAAACCACTTACATCTACCATGACTGGTATTGTTTATGGAGAATTTGATGCAAGCTTACAAATTGATAAAAACCGAAATATATTTACAAATCTATAAATACTACACATAAAAATGAATTTAAATATTTGACAAAATGTCGCTGTCTTGTGCACTACTGGATGTAACTTTTTAATTGGAACTCCTTCCTCATCTTCAGCAATTTCTTCTTACACTTCTTCTTCTTCATCTTCCGATTCAACTATATGAAAGGGAGGTAAAAATTCCTCCGTTTCTGTTAATTCTTCATCGTCTATGGTGGACGTAATTTCATTCTCTTGTATCTGGCATTCTGTATTTACATAATCAGTTTCATGAAACGGATATGTTGTAGAATCAGGCTGCATTTTATTGAGTTGCTACTAACAGTCAAAATGGAATTGAAATAAAATTGAAAATAAAAGCCCAGTTATATACTCATGTAGAAAAGTATAAAAGCAAATTAAACTCAATCAGATGATTAGTTTAAACCATGCTTTGGTCTATCATTTTATGTATAATAATTATTATATCATTACTTTAAACATTTTTAAAACAAAATGTCAAGAGCTCAAATAGTGGATGGAATTCATAGACAGGCAAGACGTAAATTTCTTAGAAGAAAATTCAAACAAAAGGGTTTAAGTGACACATGGCAAATTGATTTAGTAGAAATGTTGCCATATGCAAAGTTTAATGAAGGTTATAAATATATATTGACAGTCATTGACACTTTTCCAAATATGCCTATGCTGAACCTGTGAAAACAAAAAATGCTGAAAATGTTTTAAATGCCTTAAAATGCTAAAGTTTTGCCAAAAAATATTCACTCTGATCAGGGTAAAGAATTTTTTAATTCACAATTTCAATATTATATGAAAGAAAAATCAATCAATCATTATCATACATTTAGTGAATTAAAAGCATCTATTGTTGAACGATTCAAACCGCACATTAAAAAATTCTATGTGGAAAAAATTTAGTTTAAACGGGAATTATAATTGGTTACCTGTTATACAAACAATAATAAAAGAATATAATTCTACAAAACATAGTACAACAAAACTTCCTCCAGAAAAAATCACATAGAAAAACGAAAAAAATATACTTAGGAATGTGTATACTGAACCTAAAATTATCCAGAAAAATAAATATAAGGTTGGAAATTTTGTAAGAATAAATAAATATAAAGGTCATTTCGAAAATGGTTATCAGCCAAATTGTTCATCTGAAATATTCAAAGTTGAAAAGATCAATAATACTTATCCTGCTACATATCAATTATCAGACTACACTGACACACCAATTTCTGGAGGCTTTTATCAAGCTGAGCTTACACCTGTAAAATACCCAGATACTTACCTTGTTGAGAAGATTATTAAAAAACAAGGAAATAAAGTATATGTAAAATGGCTTGGATTTGATAACAATCATAATACATGGATAAATAAAAAAGATGTTGTTTAACTATTGAATATTTTATTCTTTTTTTAAATAAATATATATGTACAAACAAATACAAACTCATATTTTATTATATCTTTTGTCTCTTATATCCATATGGTACAAAACTGAAATCTTCTAATATTCGGCGCTTTTCTGATCTTGGTTGATATCGCTTAGTTTCAGTTGTTGTAAACACCTCATGTTTTTTGGTCCTTTTAATATTATCGGAAATTATGAATATATCTGTTGTGTCTTGAAAATTTAATAAACTGCATTTCCTTGGCTGTTGTTGTTGTTCTATCTATGTTTATTTTTGACATAATACGGAATATGGCAATCTTCACAATAATAGCTACAACAAAAGAAAGCTGTAAGAGAAGTAATAACATTGTAATGATTTTCGTGATAAAGTAAGTTGATGCTTTTCCCATCATTATTTCTCTTCTTCTTGCTTTTACATATTTGTACACAACAATTTTATGTTTATTAAAAAAACTTTGAAATTTCTGCAACTCTTGCATTCCACAACCTTCAGTTGGAATTGAAACTCCAGAATTATTTACTAAATATATTGCCGATAAAATTTGAAGCTTTTCTGTATCATTTAATATTTTTCTATATTCAGACAAGTTTTCAACTTAAGCTATAGCAACAACTAGTGCACGCGGAAGACATAGGTTGTCTTTATTTTTTATGCGGATGATTGATGATTTTCGTAGACATTCATCAGTATAGTTTATATATTTCGATGTGGATTTACCTAATCCAGTTGGTAATTTAACCTGTGTAGCGATAATGCAGAAGGTATCTGTACTTAATCCTATAAATTGAATATGAAAATATTATTAATAATAATAAAACGAAAAAAAAAAAAACATGTTTATAATTTTCCTTCGGAATTGCTTTAAAATACTTTAGATATAATATCCCAAACATCCAGAAATTGTAGTTCGCTGGCTGTTTTGAAATTTATGAATGCAGGGCCACGTTCCTCAAAATTTTCTCCGCAGAAAGTCAATCCTATTTTATCTGTAGAATTTATATCACTAGTTATATGTTTTATAATGTGATATATTGCATCTTTGATCCAGCTGGCGGGTTCAACATTAGCTGGTACCGGTCTTATAGTAAATTTAATTTTACGTCCATGTAAGTTAAATCTCTTAACGATTTCTGTACGGTCGCTTTCACATCTATAGCGCGTTATATTTTCTGATAAGTTCAAAAATTTTTGTAGAAAACTTATTTAGACATTGTTTCCGTTTTAAAATTAAATCAGATACTGATACATTTAAATTATTCTTTTCTTCTTATAAACATTCTAAAACCGAAAAATACTCTACAACAATGTATTCAGAATTTAATCAGTTATATTTTCTTTTTATTCCTATAATCTTGTCTTAAATTAACGATAGAAATTTGTAAAGCATAGCTGTATGCAAAAGATATTTCAACAAAGTATTTTACGTTATTCTTATAATAGAAATAGAAATAGAAAATTAATCGAAAGAAATAAAAAATTCTACAACAATGTAATCGCAATGCACTTTAGTCAATTATATTTCTTCTAAGTAAAATTAAATTCTAAACTGAGCAAAATAAAAAAATTATAGCCTACAAATTAAAGGAATTTAAATTAGTATTTTGCAACATTGTATTTGATTGTCTATACTCTATGTTATTTCAATAAATTATAGTACTACGAAAAAGCAATCCTGTTTCTAACTTCTATTCTTCTGTCCGCTGTAAATTAGTATAAATACATCGAAATTTTTGTACAAGAGTTGCATTTAAATTTAAAATTTAAATCATACAACATGGCACAAGAATTCCTAAACTTACATAGCAACAACAACAACAACAGCCAAGGAAATGCAGTTTTTTATTGGCCTTTAATGAAAAGGCTGAAAAAAATACTTATTTTAAAAAACATTTTTAAAAATTGAAAAAATGGAGCCAAATAGACTCCATAATTTATTTGTATAACAATGAAAAGGGGAATTTACTCTTAGAAGAAAATTTAACTTTTCCGCTTGGTGGTAATCGCTAAACGGAAAAAGTAATTAAATAAAATTTTAATTCTAGTTATGTCAAAAAAAAACAAAAAAAAAAAAAATTATAAATAAAAATTAAATAAAAATTGATAAAAACAAAACAAAACTGTTATTATTTTTAAGTTTCAGATAATCAGGAAAAATAAAAAACTTTTTCTTTAAAGTTACAATCTACAGGTGACATAACATAAAATAGATATGAGAGAACATGCCTTTTCATTAATATTATGAAAGATACATTTTATTAACTTATATCTTCTGTACCATTTTTCTTTTCAAGATTATTCACCTACTTTTAGCATAACTTGACCTACTTCCGGGGGACTTGGTCATTAATCAAAATGTAGGTCAATATGTCGTTATGAAAGATACATTTTATTAACTTATATCTTCTGTACCATTTTTCTTTTCAAGATTATAATACATCTAACTAGTAAATTTAAAAGCACTTCTTTGATTTCAGGTTTATACTTTTCATATTAAAGATGCAATGCACCTAAAAATTTATATTTAAGAGATGAACAAATAATCTAAACAAATTTTTATTTTATTTGTATGTTGATTATAGGTACCAAAAGCAATTAACCAGTTTTGATTTTTTCATTCCTTACAGAAAAAGATGACTTTTTTCTTCTACTTATTACATATAATATATACTAAGCAGAAAACAAGTTTTATATTTTAATGAACTTGTGACTTTAAATTTTTTTTACTGGATTTTACAAGCTAATTTGCATACGTACTCTTTTAAATAAAAATTTTATAAGAAAATATTTTTACTTACTACTTTTACATGATTCCCTATTACAATATAAACAACAAGAGTTGTTAAACTTACTCCTAAACCTGTCTGACCTAATTACCGGCACCGCCGACGTCAAGATCACATACTTTTAACATAACTTGACCTATTTCTGGCTTTACCTACTTCCGGAGGACTTGGTCATTAATCAAAATGTAGGTCAATATGCCAAACTATTTCTATCTCTTTCTGTCACAGAATTCCCATGACAGAGTGCCAGGTTTACTACTAAAATAGAAGAAAATAGATAACAAAAAATAATTAAAAAAAAAAAAAAAAATTTGACCCAGCCTGGATTCGAACCGAGACATTTTAACTACAAGTCGCATGTCCTAACCACTACACCATGAATCGATTAATAATTTAACTACATTTTGTTAGTTTTATATTTGGTTTCTATTTAGTTATTAATTTTGAACATATTCATATAATTTCAAAAAAGTAGTATGGTAGCTACCCGAAGCCTTTGTCCGATTTTAACCAAAAACAATAGGGAACCTACAAATTGTCTAAAAATTACTTTGTGAAAGTTTCGGAACTATAGCTCTTATAGTTTTTGAGTTATCGTGCTGACGGACGGACGGACGGACACACATAGCTAGATCGATTCACTTTTCGATGCTGATTCGATACGTACCCTTGACACTATATCTAGCTCGTCTATTTCAATGCGTTACAAACGGAGGAGTAATTTTAATATACCCGATGTTCATATATCTATGCACGGGTATAAAAAACAATATTATTTACATTACATTTCCTTTAAAGCATAGTGTCCTAAAGTATAAGATTTTACATTGTCACCTGATATATATCTTTTTTCATCTGAACTACTTGAAGCTATTTTGTTAAGATTCATCGTATAAATAGTGTGTAATTTCGATCTTAAAACTTTCATATTTCTATAAATAATCAAATTAGGAAATAAATAAATTTTTTAATTCTTTATATTTAAGTCATTTACAACATATTTTTTAATCTCTTTAGCTTTTTTAATACTTTCATTTTCTAAAGTCTGAAGAAAATTCATTTTTGGCCTTAAACCTATAAATGCAGTAATTAATTATCATTTCATCTTTAAATGGACCGAATACTTTATTATTTAGCTGAGGAAAGTTATATGGGTTATATTTTTCATAATCTGACGTATTAAAGTATTTAATCAGATCTGGTTTTATGTCTTGTAAAATTATAAGTATCTATATATTTAAGGGTCAAATTATTTTCAAACATTAGTTTCATATAATTATAGTGAAAAATATACAATAAAGTTTTAGATTGGTCTAAAATTGTGATTCCTATATAAATCGGTTTGTTATAATGTATTGTAGTTTTCTTTAACTCTATAGCTACTAGATTAGACTGAAAAACTGAGACACACACACGGAATTATTCATTAATTTAAAAAAGTTTTTTTTCAAAGGTATTTTTAATAGTTTTTCTGTATTCAGTATTTAAATCGATATCAAAACTCTGTGTATTTTTTTTTTAAACTAACCCGTTTTCAAGGCATTGGTTGAGATTTCTATAATGGATTACATATTGTCTTTTGTTATTTAAATTGGTTAACGGTTTTCTTGCTTTTCCTGTTGGAGGAATACTATTTTCAGGGCAAAAAGGTAAATCAATCGTGAATGTTCTCTGGATAATCTAAACCTACTTCTAATATATAAATAAAATCCAAATTATCATAACATGGTTGTCTACGATTATGCTAATAATAAAAATATAATTTTTGAAAGTGAAAACAATGGCAAAAGAATTAATTTCATTTTAAATCACTTTCACGTTCTTATTTCGATGACAGCGCTTTTTTGCTAACCATTACTGTGAAATATGTCATAATTGTGGACTTATCTGTATTTCTTGTTGGCAGTCTCCTGCATGTAATAATATACCTAAAACTATTAGATGCAACATATGCAAACTATCATTTCGAAATGGAAATTGTTTTGAAAATCATAAAACAGTTACTACATGTCAAAAATTTTACAAATGCTTAATTTGCTTTAAGCATATTTTAGAAAGATTGCTTCACCACATATATGTGATACTATTTTGTAAAAAATGTAAGAAAAGTGTAGAAAAACAATCAATTTCGTTATATTAATGTAGATAAGCGCAAACCCAAAATCAATGATTTTGTGTTTATTTTTTACAATTTAGAAACAATGCAAGAAAAAGCGCTAAATAAAAACAATAATGATGATATTAAAATACCTGTACCTAATTTATATGTACTTAGCTCAAAATGTCATCATTGCATAAAAAAAGACAAGTTAAATTTTTATTCTAAATGTGGTTTTAGAGCAACAATTTTTGACACAAATGTAATTTCAAATTTAGTTGATTACATTTTTAAAATGACTTAAAAATTTAAACAAGTTGTTTTGATAGCTCATAATGGACAAGATTTGATTACCAGTTTATTTTAAATGAATTGATGCATAAAAGTGAAATAGAGCCAAAATTAATCATGAGAGGCACAAAAGATATTCAAATGCAGATTAAAAATATAAGGTTTTTAGATTCTATGAATTTTCTTCTAATGCCACTAAGTCAACTTCCAAAAGCTTTCTATTTAACAACTAATTTAAAAAAAGAGTTATTTACCTCATTTGTTCAATACAACAGAAAATATAATTTGGATCAATACCACTTATGCATTACTATTGTCCTGATACAATGACAGAAGAAAATCGAAAAATGTTTATTGATTGGTATGAACAAAGCAAAAATACCGAGTTCAATATGAAACGTGATTTGATAGATTATTGCAAAAATGATGTACGTAATTTAACTGAAGCCTGCATTAAATTTTTCTGAAATAAAAACTTCTATTGGAAGAAAATAATGTATGTACTTTCACTGAGACTACAATCATTGCTTCAGCGTTCAACTTAGTTTTTCGAAGAAACTTTTTTAAACTAAATATAGGATTGATACCCTAAAAAAGGTTACAGATTAGCAGACAATCAATCAAAAATTGTTCTTCATTTGCTAATTTGGGAAGACGATCAAAGAAAAATTAATATTCAACATGCAGCAAGGAAAAAAGAAGCAATTATAAAAAATATTAAAGTATATGGTTTTTGTTCAGAAACAAAACAAATTTTTAAATTCCATGGGTTCTATTTTCATGGCCTTCCAAAATGTTTTCCATATAAGAGGAATGAATCAATACAAGGGAACAAACACTCTTGATATCAGATTTAAAAATACCATAACAAGGACAGAATGGTTAACATCATTTGGATATCAAGTGATTGAAATGTGGGAATGCGATTTTAGAGAACAATTAGTAGAAAAAGAAAATGAAGTGTCATATCTTATAAATAACCCACTTTTGAAAAACGTTCCTTTTGAACCGATTTTTTCACACCTTTAGCTTTTTAATATTTTTATATATGTAGGTTTGAATAAAATACTTCATATAACGGAGTCCAACAAACTCAAATATAATTTCGCCATTCAATTCATCCTTAAAATGTCCCAATTGGTTTTTGTTTAACAAAGCCATACGGATTTGTTTTTTTGATTATCAGTAATATCAAAGTAGGATGATAAGTCTGGCTTTATATCGACGTATAAGTCCTCGGTATGTATTTTGTACATTAAGCTGTCAGTATCTGTATAACTTAATTTAATTTTATTTCCAAATTTCGGTATTATATATTTATAACGATTATAAGCTTTTAAAACTTGGGAGGTCTGAGAGGGGTACTGAACCACCACTCCAATTGATCCCAAATTAGGTGAACACGCAAGATATAGTAAAGAACACCCTTGTGGCATATTGGAAGCATCTACATTTTTTCAAGTTGCTATCTTTATTAATTTTAAAGATATGCTTTAAGGTCTTCGGAAATGTGTGGCTGGTCCTCGACCCACTACTCCAATGGGGCCCAAATTTCCAAGATACTTAGGAAATAGGAAGGGACACCCTGATTCCAAATTTGGAGGTTCTATCTTCATTGGTTTCGGAATTATGCTTGTTTGGCCCAAATTCGATCAAAAAGTTCTAGGTTCCGAACCCATGGTCCAATCCCGAACTTACGCAATTCCCGAAGTTGTTTCATTACCAGTAACCTACAGCACAAATTTGATGAAGGTAACGTCATTAGTTGTTGAGTTATCGTGATTTTTTATATATGTTCATTAGCCCTTCGATCGATTAAAAGGTCCAGAATCAGAACGCATGGGCCGATTTCGCCCATATGCAATCCCCGCCGTACTTACAGTCCTAGTAACCTACAGTTAAAATTTCATCAATATAGGTCCATTATTTTTTGAGTTATTGTGCCTACGGAGGGACGGACGGACGGACGGACATGGCTATATCGACTCAGGCGGCCACGCTGATCACAAATTTATATACTTTTCCATATCTAGCACGCTTCCTTTAGGTGGTTACAAACACCATACCAAAGTTAATATACCCCTTTACCTATTCTATAGGTGTTGTGTATAAAAACAGATGTTTTTTTTATGTGACGTTTTTGAAAAATTTCGAAATTTGTAAAAACATTTACAACTTAGAGCCATCCTAATGTATACCGTATGATACAGATGTATAATAAATACATGGGTGAAAAAAAACAACGAGAATTTACCTTTAACCAAAAATTTTGCATAATATAAATAAAGCAAGTAGAACAAAAAATGTCAACAAAAATACTCTTTATTTTTTCTTAAAACCATTGCCCCATATGCTATATCTTTCTCACTACTTTCTTCCACTTTTCATAGAGTTTGCCTTTATAGTTTTTCTAGGCATCAAAAAATATGAGCAATATGTATCAAATATAAAAATAATACGATTATTAAACTTTAATGACAAAATACAAGCTTATATAGAAAAATTTTAAAAATAACTTCTGTTTTAATTTATTTACATAATTTATTTATTTATTTATTCCGAGCTTAATTCAAGCAAGTTACAAAATTTACATTAAATTAATAAACTAAAATTAAACATTAAAAAAACAAAAAAGAAAGTAAAGATTATAGAAATTAATAATTTAATAATTAATTTTACATAAAAAAAAATTTTTAAGAAAAAAAAAAGTGTGAAAAAAAAGTTAAAAATTATACTAATTATATTTAAAAAAAAAACAAATGATTGACAAACAAGTGACTTTTGAAATGATTTGATTATTAAAAGAATATACATAAGAAATTGGACTTAAGCGGCGTGTAAAACTGATTGAAGCACATTTGGTAACATTCAGTTGGAGATTATTGTTGGAACACCAATTGTAAAAACGATTAAGATCAGCTTGTAGGGCTAATGCATCCTCCAAATTTACAATTTTTTTGAAAAGTTTCATATCATCGGCATAAATTTTAATGTGACTATTAATTATTAAAGAAGAAACATCATTAATAGAAATAATGAAAAGTAAAGGTCCAAGATGGCTACCTTGAGGCACTTCTGTGGGAGCTGCAAACTCAGAAGATATCGAGGATCTAAAAGAAACACTATATCTACGATCAGAGAGGTAGGAATTAATCCAATCTATAAAATAAGTCGGAAATCCTAATTTATTTAGCTTAAAAATAATAACATTATGTGGAAGAAGATCATAGGCTTTGCTAAAATCTGTATATATTACATCTGTTTGGAAGCCATCTTCCATATTATTAATAAATGTAGATGTAGATTCAACAAGATTAGTAACGGTTGATTTAAGCTTTACAAAACCATGTTGGAAGGCGATAAAAAACAAGTACAATGATCATAAATAGAATCAAATACAATTAGTTCAAAAAGCTTAGGTATAGAAGAAAGTTTAGCAATTGGACGATAGTTAGTAACATCGTTTTTAAGATTTTTTTTATGAACTGGCTTAATTATGGCAGTTTTCCAAATAGAAGGGAAGATACCAGAAGCTAAAGAAGAATTAAATAAAGAAGAAAGAGGACCAGATAATGAAGATGAGCATTTATTTAAAAATATGTTAGGGATGCCGTCAATCCCAGGACTAGTGTTAAAATCAAGTTTTGTCAAATAGTTAAATACCAAATTAGAGTCAATATGAATATTACCCAGAGTAGTATTAGGAAAGTTTGATAAATGCAAAAAATTATCTTCATTTAACGAGAAAGCGGGCAAAGAATAACTAATTGAGAAGAAATCACGGAAAAATTCTGAAATAACATTAGAATCTATACTACTAGAATTTTTATAATTCATACACATTGGATATTGATCACTTTTTCTTTTGGAATTAACAAATTTCCAAAAGAGTTTTGGATTATTTTTAATATTTAAAGACATATTTTGCACATAATTAGAATATAAATTATCAGACATTGTTTTTAATTCATTAAATAAATTTATGAAAACATTAAAGTCATAATTATTATTGCTTTTAATAAATTTACGCCAGGCTTTATTTTTTCTATTTTTTAATTTTTTAAGACTTTTAGTAAACCATGGCGGACCGGATTTATAACTATTGTCTACAACTAACGGAACATATTGTGAAATAATAGAATGAACAATTTTATAGAAATGATTAACTGCATCATTTAAATTAAAAGAGGTTAAAAATGAGAAATCATAACAACTTAAATAGTTATTAATAGCATCAAAATTGGCTTTATGAAAGTTAAAACGATAAGAAAGTTCAGAATCAATAATTGGAGGTATGGGAAAACAGAGAGACGAACAAATTGGAGGATGATGCTCATCAATTTCAACTAGTTCAAATGGACAGTTAATAATAGTAAAATTTATCCAATTTGTCGTAAATAAAAGATCTAACTGTCTACCACGATTATTACAGATTGAAGATACTTGTTGAAAATTAAAAGAATTAAAAGAGTTAATTACAAAGCACTCCGTATTACTAACTAATTCGTATGGAATGAAGTAGGAATCCTCATCGTGCGGAACCCATTTAATGTTAGGAAGATTAAAGTCACCACAGAGAATTACATCATCATTAACATTAAGTTTACTGACTATTGAATCAATTTCTAAAATATATTTAGTATACACTTCGATACTAGATCCTGGAGGAATATAACAATTTATAATAATAACATTTTTTAGTTGTAGTTCAATTTTAACAGCAATTACTTCGATAATATCGGTAGGATCACATTGAGAAAGTAACAATTGCGATGAACAAAAAGTATTTTTAACAGCTATCAATACACCACCACCTTTAGGAACATTATAAGATAAACTACAATCATATCTATCTTTCCTATAAACAGTGTAAGAAGAAGAGAAAATTTCAAGATTATTTATTAAAGAAGTTAGCCAGGTTTCTGTTAAAACGAATAGATCAAAATCTAAAGCAGTAGAATTTAAGAAAACTTTTTTAGTTTTTGTGCGTAGACCTCTTACATTTTGATAATAAATAGTTAATTTAAAAGATTTATTATTAGGATGAGTGGGTTCCGCAAGACTAATATTAACTAGACTTTTTCTCGCTTGGAAGGGAACGAAAGTACTTATCATGATTTTCTCTCACACGTTGAAGATAGTTAATTCTATTAGATGAGATATGTGAGGCAAAAGATTTCAAGTCAGTTAGAGCATTTTCAGCTGAAATATTATATGTTTCATGATATTTTACAAAAATATTACGTAAGTCCTTAATATCAGTAGGAAGTCCTTCCTGTTGAATAGCTATCTTAAGCGATGTGTTTGTTTTACCACCAATACAAACATCATTTGATTTATCGTGAAGATATGCAAGGTAAAGTCTAACATTATCATAAATTTTACTGTCCCTTAGTCTAGCTAAAACGTACCTACTGTTACTTTTTACTTTCATGAAGAGCTTTTTGAGTAAGTTTTACAACAGGCGGTAAAAGAGGATCTAAAATTGGTGGAGTTGTATTTGAGTTAGATAATAAAATATCCTCAGAATTAGCTAATAAGGGATTAGCTTGTGATTCAGGATGTAAAGATAAAGAAGTTGATCTATTAATTTTATTAGAAGAAGATTTTGCTACAGTTAAGCTAGAAGGTTTACTTTGGGGCATGATAGTTTCACCTTGAGCAAAATTTTGGTATTTATTAAATTTATTTGATACAGACTTTTTGAATTTTGTAAATTTATTTTTTGGATAAGAATCGCTAATTTGTTTGTTATTACCTGATTTGGTAAGATCATTTGAGTTACTGGAAATGATGTTTTTAGAATTATTTTTTATATTAATATTCGAAATAGGAATAGTATTAGTATCAGTTTGTGCAATAATATCAGATTTGTTAGGATTAATTAGTGTTTTAGTATTTGAAATATCAATTGATTTAGAAAAATTAGTAGGAGGTATAGGAAAAGATAAATCAAGTAAATTTGTTAAATTAGATTTAGTGTTTAAAGAGGATTTGTAATTTAATTTAGAATTTCTTATTGTACAACCTGTATTAGTGTCTTGTAAAACTGTTTCCATATTTTTGTTTAGGTTACCTTTGACCTGAGGCTTACTTAATTCAATAGCTGCACCAATTTTATTCCATATATTGACGTTGCTTGGATGTTGTAAAATTCTCATAGAATAAACAGAACCAGAGATAAGAAAGCATAAATATTTCATTTTGTTCTTCTTTATACGGTTAGGTGTTAAATTAGTTCACACTACCGAACCAATGTTAAATTCTTCTTTTATAAATTGAGTTAACTTATTTTCATCAAACGAGCAAGGAACGCCCTTTACAAAAGTAGACGAATAGTTACTATCTTTGACGATTGATGATTTATTACAATCCATTAGCTTGGTGATTCTTCCACTCCATTCATCATTAGTCCATTGGGTCCCAAATTTATGTAAAATTGCAAAATCTGTTTGCACGCTTTTAACGCAATTTGTAGGAGAATCAAGTAGTGTATCAACTTGAATTGCCTTATCAGAAGTTTGTATTTTACTGCTATATTCGGAATTTTGAGCTTGTGATCTAGAATTATGCAGTTCGGTACAAAAATTATGTAACATTTCAATATTAGTGCTGGCATAGTCCTGGTGAACCGTATTAATATGCTTAATAACAGCTGCTTCCATACGTTCAAAATTTTTAGGAACTGCAAAAATTGATGAAGCACTGCTGGAACCAGCTTCTAACGACTTGGAAATATTCTCAAAATTTTTAGTAAATTGAGCAGAAATTTCAGTTAATAGCTCAGTTTTTAAGTCGTTAAACTCATTATTTGATGTATGATTAGAACCGGTAGATTTCTCCGCCATTGTGTTACATAATAAATCAAATGATTTAGCCATATCGTTGAATGAATTGCGATTTGAATCAATTACCAAAATAGCTTTATTTAATAAGCCGGTATTCCTATCGTTCATATCAGCTATGGACTTACTAAGGTTGTCGAACATATGTCTTAAAACCGATTCATGATGCTGACAGTCATCACATATAAACCAATTTTGTAAAGAAGGGTGGTACCAATCCCTACTGGCTCAAATACAAACACCATGTAACTTACGTTTGCAGAACGCTTTACAAACCACAAAATTAGATTTGTTATCAGAAATTGTACAATTAGCAAGATTACATTTGAATTCCATAATAAAGTTTATTTTTAAATTTAACTTAACAAAAAACCAAAAAGTTATGAATTCAGCAGAAATAAACGAAAAAAATGTTCAAAAAAGTTTTTAAAATGTTTAAAAATTAAATTAAATGCCTTTAAAATTAAGTATCACTTAATAAAAAAAATAATTTCAATAATGTAATATGATACAGTTGGCAAAAAAAAAGTTTGGAAATATTATCAATATAAAAAAAAAAAACTACAAGGCAAATTAAATTAAATGCTTTTAAAATTTAAGTATCACTTTTAATAAAAAAATTCAATAATGTAATGACACAGTTTAAAAGAAAGAATTAGTTAACTTAATTTTTATTTATATTTTTGTTTTTTTGTGATTTTATTTATTATATTAACGAAAATATAATTGCACTGCGGAAATTAATAATTAATAAGTAATAAACTATTAAAATAAAATTAATTAAAGCGCGTGCAGTGTATAGGTCAACAAATAAGTTAAGACTCGGTTTTCTTTTATTATGGTTATTATTATTATTTTATTATGGCTAATGGTTTTCTTTTATTATACCCTACACCTATGAAATATTAAAGGGTATATTAACTTTGGTATGGAAATTGGTATTAGATATGGAAAAGTATATATATTTGTGATCAGCGTGACCTGCTGAGTCGATATAGCCATGTCCGTCCTTTCGTACGTCCGCCCGTAGGCACGATAACTCAAAAAAAATGGAGCTTTCTTGATGAAATTTTAACTGTAGGTTACTAGGTCTTAAAGTACGGTGGGGATTGCATGTGGGAGAAATCGGCCGATGGGTTCGGATTCTGGACCTTTTAATTGTTCTAAGGGCCAAGGAATATATAAAAAAAATAAGGATAACTCAACAACTAATGGAGTTACAATCATGAATTTTGTGATATAGGTTACTAGTAATGGGACTATTGCGGTGACTGCGTACAAACAAGTTGAGACCGTGGGTTCGGATCCTAGAAGTTTTTGATCGAATTTAGGCCAAGCAAGCATAATTCCAAAACCAATGAAGATAAAACCTTCAAATTTGGTATCACAGTGCTTCTTCCTATATCCTTAGAGTCCCGGAAATTTAGGACCAACTCGAGTAGTGAGTCGGGGACCATCCACAGAGTTCTGAAAGCCTTAAAGCATATCGTTGAAATTATTGAAAAAAATAGCTTAAAATTCAGATGAAAGGTTCCAATTGTGTACAAGGGTTCACTAGTATTGAAAGAACCGCGCGGACTGCAAATAGGTGAAATCCGACAATGGGTAATTCTGGAACTTTTTCATCGAATTTAGGCCAAACGAGTATGATTCCCATCCAAAGTAGTTAGAACCCTCAAATTCGGTATCTGGATGTCCCTTTCTTTTCCCTTAATGTCCTCGAAAATTGAAACTAATTGAAATAGTCGGTCGGGGACCATCCACATAGTTTCGAAGACTGTAAAGCATATTTTCGAAAATAAAAGATATAGTAACTTCAAAAAAATGTAGAAGCTTCAAATTTGGCACAAGGCTTTTCTTTACTATTTCCTACGTGTTCCCTATATGCGATCAATTGGAGTGGTGGTTCAGGCAACTCTCTTAGATCTCTAAAGTTTGAAAGGCTTAACATCGAAATTAATAAAAATAGTAACTTAAAATTAATATAGAATGTTCCAATTGTGTACACGTGTTAACTAGTATTGAAAGTATGATTGAGACAGCATGTGGGCGAAATTCTACCATGGTTTCGTGTTCTGGAACCTTTGAAAAGTACAAAAGCAACAAACCTATATCTTAAAAACACCAAAGCTCAGAACTAATTACGATATTTTGATAAAATTTATATTCTAGTTTACTGGAAAGGAAAGTTCCATGGAATTGGTTCTTGCTGGTCTCAGATTCTAGAAGCTTTTGATTGAATTGAAGTCAAACTAGTATAATTTCGAAACCAAAGAAGATAGAATATTATATTTGGCGCACATGTGTTTCTTCTTATTTGTTTTGTGTACGGGAAATTTTGGATGAATTGGAGTAGCTGTTTGCGTACCACCCCCACTACTCTCAAGACCTTAAAGCATAATATATTCGAAATTAATAATAAAAATAAAAAAATCAAATTTGATACATTATTTCCTATTTCCGTTTTTATTTAGCACTTTTATATTTTTAAATGGCTAAGAGTTTTACTGTTAAACATATTATGTATTATATTTTATAAATTAAAAACTAAATATCTTTTTAAAAAACGACGAATTTTTTCTTGTTTTTAATTTTTATTATATCATGTCTATATTTTATTGAATTACTAGCAGATTTACCCGGCGTTGCCCGGAAGCTTGCAAATTGTAAAAACGCAAGCTTCAGCTAATTTAAAATATATACTAAATACTACTTTGCTTATAAATGAAGCCACAAAAAAATATTTGTGGAGTTCCGTTAACCCATCGTGGCCCAACAGCTTTTTATAGGTTTTTTCGTTGCTTTGTTATATACATTAGAAATGATTTAACCGATTAACTTCAAAATTTGTATATGTGTTCTGAAAATGAAGTTCAATTTACTAACAGACTTGGAAGTTGTTAAACCCTGTCGACCCGACGATTGTTCAAAAAAAAATTTGTAAGTAAATTACGTCCAATTTCTGAAAGTATAGGTACAACTTCTTTGAATTAGGGGAATGCTTAAAAAAATGTTTTGTCGAGTTCTTTTAACCGATTGCGAAACAAGAACTTTAAAAAACAGTTGAACGATTATCTCTAATTTTTCTATACATGGTGCTTCTTGAGAATTTGGTGCTCCTTGACGATAGAGTTGAGGATGTTAGGTTTCCGGCGAATAATGTTAACTGAATTAAAATGACTATTGGTCAAATGGGGATACTAAGTTTGCCATTATGTCATTATACTATGTCAATAGTAGTTTTCTTGAATTGCCAACGTTTGAATAAAATATAGTCGATGGTTTAGAAAAGGTTTAAAAATTTGCTTTTCAACTTATATTTTGTTTAGTACTCACCTGAAAGTTGTAATACGCTCTTCCTCGTTTTTTTATGATTTGATGAGAGAAATGTAGGCTTATTTTTTGGAAAAACTGTTTTAAAATACTATGTTTTTAAGCATTATATATAAGAAATTGAAATTTTTGATTTTTAGATTTCATTTTAAGAAAACTGAAATTTTTATTGAATCTTTGTTCAAAACGCACAAACAGGTGAAAACCAAATTAACCATGTGGGTTTTAATTAAAATGTTGGTACAAAATTTTCAATAAAATACTTTTAATCGTATAAGAAAATAAAATTTATAGAAAACTTCATGGCGTCGTCGTGGAAAACGGGTTAATCGAACTTAACTAAAACTTTTTGCAGCCTCTCTTTAGACTGCAAAATCAACCTGTAAAATTGGACACAAATCGAAAACACAAAAATTTTTGAAAGTCCGCCAGGCCGAAATGGGTTAAATTATTCCAACCAAATTTATACAACTAATTGCGGTTGCTAATAGGAACATTTGTGCAAAATTTCAAGTCAATTTGTCAAACGGTTTTGACTCGACATCAAAAACATTGAAAAAGCTTCTTTGCGCCCTCGTACCCAAACGGGTTAACCGAACTCAACAAAAATTTGTGCCAGACTCTATTGTCGACTGCGAAACTACCTTGTAAAATTGGACACAAATCGGAAATACAAAATTTTTTGGAAGCCCGCCACGTCGAAATGGGTTAAATTATTCCAGCCAAATTTATACAACTAATTTCGGTTGCTAAGAGGAACATTTGTGCAAAATTTCAAGTCAATCGGTCAAACCGTTTTGACTCGACATCAAAAACATTGAAAAAGCTTCATTGGGCCCTCGTGCCCAAACGGGTTAACCGAACTCAACAAAAATTTGTGCCAGACTCTATTGTCGACTGCGAAACCACCTTGTAAAATTGGACACAAATCGGAAATACAAAATTTTTTGGAAGCCCGCCACGTCGAAATGGGTTAAATTATTCCAACCAAATTTATACAACTAATTGCAGTTGCTAAGAGGAACATTTGTGCAAAATTTCAAGTCAATCGCTCAAACCGTTTTGACTCGACATCAAAAACATTGAAAAAGCTTCATTGGGCCCTCGTGCCCAAACGGGTTAACCGAACCCAACAAAAATTTGTGCCAGCCTTTCTTTTCGACTGCAAAACCACCCTGTAAAATTGGACACAAATCGGAAACAAATAATTTTTTGGAAGCCCGCCGGGCCGAAATGGGTTAATATTTTCGAACCATCTTTATACAACTAATTCCGTTTGCTAAGAGGAAGATTTGTGCAAAATTTCAAGTCAATCGGTCAAACTGTTTCGGCTCGACATCAAAAACATTGAAAAAGCTTCATTGCGCCCTCGTGCCCAAACGGGTTAACCAAACCCAACAAAAATTTGTGCCAGCCTCTCTTTTTGACTGCAAAACCACCCTGTAAAATTGGACACAAATCGGAAACACAAAATTTTTTTGGAAGCCCGTCGGGCCGAAAGGGGTTAATTTATTCCAACCAACTTTATACCATTAATTCCGTTTAATAAGAAGAACATTCGTGCGAAATTTCAAGTTAATCGGTCAAACCGTTTCGACTCGACATCAAAAAAACTAAAAAGCTTAAAACAGCTCTGGAGCCGCAACCTGTTGACTTATAAAAATGCGAAATAGCCTATGTCACCCCCCGGGCTCCCAAAATTATTCCATTAAAATTTTGTGACAATCGGACCAGTGGTTTTCACGTGAATCCTGGACAAACAAACAAACAAACAAATTTTCTTCTTTATATATTAGAAGTCGATGGTTTAGAAAAGGTTTAAAAATTTGCTTTTCAACTTATATTTTGTTTAGTACTCACATGAAAGTTGTAATACGCTCTTCCTCGTTTTTTTATGATTTGATGAGAGAAATGTAGGCTTATTTTTTGGAAAAACTGTTTTAAAATACTATGTTTTTAAGCATTATATATAAGAAATTGAAATTTTTGATTTTTAGATTTCATTTTAAGAAAACTGAAATTTTCATTGAATCTTTGTTCAAAACGCACAAACAGGTCAAAACCAAATTAACCATGTGGGTTTTAATTAAAATGTTGGTACAAAATTTTCAATAAAATACTTTTAATCGTATAAGAAAATAAAATTTATAGAAAACTTCATGGCGTCGTCGTGGAAAACGGGTTAATCGAACTTAACTAAAACTTTTTGCAGCCTCTCTTTAGACTGCAAAATCAACCTGTAAAATTGGATACAAATCGAAAACACAAAAGTTTTTGAAAGTCCGCCAGGCCGAAATGGGTTAAATTATTCCAACCAAATTTATACAAATAATTTCGGTTGCTAAGAGGAACATTTGTGCAAAATTTCAAGTCAATCGGTCAAACCGTTTTGACTCGACATCAAAAACATTGAAAAAGCTTCATTGAGCCCTCGTGCCCAAACGGGTTAACCGAACCCAACAAAAATTTGTGCCAGCCTCTCTTTTTGACTGCAAAACCACCCTGTAAAATTGGACACAAATCGGAAACACAACATTTTTTGGAAGCCCGCCCGGCCGAAAGGAGTTAATTTATTCCAACCAACTTTATACCATTAATTCCGTTTAATAAGAAGAACATTTGTGCAAAATTTCAAGTTAATCGGTCAAACCGTTTCGACTCGACATCAAAAACATTGAAAAAGCTTCATTGCGCCCTCGTGCCCAAACGGGTTAACCGAACCCAACAAAAATTTGTGCCAGCCTCTCTTTTTGACTGCAAAACCACCCTGTAAAATTGGACACAAATCGGAAACACAACATTTTTTGGAAGCCCGCCCGGCCGAAAGGGGTTAATTTATTCCAACCAACTTTATACCATTAATTCCGTTTAATAAGAAGAACATTTGTGCAAAATTTCAAGTTAATCGGTCAAACCGTTTCGACTCGACATCAAAAAAACGAAAAAGCTTAAAACGGCCCTGGAGCCGCAATCTGTTGACTTATAAAAATGCGAAACAGCCTTTGTCACCCCCCGGGCTCCCAAATTTATTCCATTAAAATTTTGTGACAATCGGACCAGATGTTTTCACGTGAATCCTGGACAAACAAACAAACAAACAAACAAACAAACAAATTTTCTTCTTTATATCTGTGTCTACAAGCGATAACCGCTTATGTCTGAAATTGAGAAACTGAGTAAAATCAATTTTAAAGTTCAAATCAATTTTTGAAAAAAGTTTAAAAGATAAATGAGAAAAAGTTTATATACATCGAAAGAGTAGTTAGAAGCTGATTTATTTTTAGTTTTAAAAATTATTAATAAGTTATTTTTTCCTTAAAAAAATAAAAAAAAAAAAGTTAAGCGTTTATAGTATACTTATTTATATATCATTTACAAAATTATATAGATTTAAGCCTTTATTGCAAACAGACGTTTGTTCCTCTTGCCAACTTATCTTGATTTAATTCATTGTTGTAAATTTTAAACTATAATATAAAGCTATATAAGTTAATATGTAAACAGTTTTTTTAATTTTTTTTACTTCTTTATTTTTTTTATAATAAGTATTTCATATATTCAAACAAAAAATTGATAAGTAAAAATAGCATTTATCTTATTCTTCAATTCATTTCTTTAATTTAAAATGGACTAAGTATAAATCAGAAAATAAAAATCATTAATATTTCAGTTCAATTAAATTTAAATTTTACAACTTAGATATTAGATAGTTATAAATATGACATTTAAATCTTATAAAATATTAATAGAGTATAACAAAATGTGAAAAATATAAAGTTTATTTTACTCTTCATCAGACTCTTCATCAATAAGGTCTGGATGGATATCAGGAGCATCTTCAGTTCGTAGATTGTTATAAAATTGATGAAAACATGGATCAATAAATTGCAGTAGTTGTTGAAGATCAGCTTTTTTATTTGCAGATATTTTAACTGTTTCCTCAAATTTGGGAATAGAGTCCACTTTTATTGGAAAGCAACCCCATTTTAAAATATTTAGTATTTTAAATGATTCTTCCTCTATCAAAGAATGTTTATAAAATATTTTCCCAAAATCATTTTTGCAATATCGCAGCCATTTAACACTTTTCCAATAAAATTTTTCATTATGAATATTCCGGTTCCCGTTCCGCCAAACAAATTTATCTTTTAAAAAATAAGAAAAATTAAAAAAATCTTCTTTTTGCATTTCCTTTACAATATATTTTTTTTTCAAGCCAACAGAGCGTACAAAATTGTACCAATCGTGAGGATGAAATATTTTTGCGTCAGTTCTTTTCATTTTTCTTTCTATCGCAGCATGAGCTGTATCACATTCCATGTGTGTATGTCTGACTTCCAAAAATTTATGATCTATAATTTCGAGGTTTGGCAGTAGTTGAAATGCCATTGAAAACATTGTTGAGATAAACGAATTTTTGTTTTGACCCACACAAGAGTCACTATAAAATATCAATCGTTTTACGTTAGAATTATTTTCTAAACTTTTTATATGACTAAATAAGCATGAAGAGATTTCATTGCCACCTCGGCCAGCTAAGGCCTCGTGCCACATATAACAGTACGGTTGATTACTTTCACAATCGTAAACTGTTAAATTATATGTCCAAAGTTTTCTTTTGTAAAATGATATTGAGTTTTGCAAGTACGGTGTTGCTAAGCATTGCTGAAGGTCGAAGGTATAGGTTTTAATTGTCGAATCTTCAGAAGCTAAAAGTTTGTCATTTCTTTTTGATTCGTAAGCTACTTCAGTTTTATTATGGTGTAAAGTGAGTTCAGTTTCAAATTCATTTAAAAGGTTGGTATTATTTTCTTTTTTAGATACGTCGATTTTTGCTTTAAGCGAATCGCATGTTGAACAGGTATCAATCTGAGGTTTCTTGAATTTTATGTTCATTGCTAAAATAAAAATAAAACTTAAAGGGATTTTACTAAAATAATATAAAAGTATTCTTACTTTTGAATATTTTAGTGTAAGATGTAAGAGAAATTGGACGAGACCTATACCTTTCACAATACAATTTATGCATTTCAAGTAATGTTAAACTAGAGTGGAAATATTTGCAAGTTTAATCTCTTCTTGAGTAGTGACTTTCATAGCTTGGAAAGCTATTTATATGTTCTTTTATATTGCTAATAATATTCTCACTTAATTTATTCGCTCCTCCACGTGAACCCCGATGATCGACGAATTCAACATGAGGATGTTTTAATTTCTTTTGAACAACAGTTTTTAAATAACTTTCCGTTTCATTTAAACACTGCCTGAAACATTTTTGGCATACTCTAGTTTTTACGCTTTCGTATTCTAAAAAATATTCAATGTGATATTGACGATTGCGCGGTTTATTTAAATTTTTATTTCGAGAAATGGTTTTTGTATCACTTATATTAATTAAATTATTAACAAATAAAATTCGTTGGTTATAGGATCCAAGAGACCAGTATTTATCAATTATATCCTTTTGAGTTGCTTCGCTAATTCTGTGTTGACATTTTCTACGACAATTTGAATTTATTGACTTAAATTTTCTTGCTGGTACAAAATTCCCTTTAACATTTATATAAGAGTCACCCATGTTACGAGCTATTTTTGATTTTTTTTTTGAATAAGTAGCTTGAGCATTATTTATGATTGGATCTTCTTCATTTGTAGAAATTTGAGCTGGCAATTTTAAAAGATTAAATTCAATATGCTGGCCCAACCTCACTAACTCTTCATCTTCAACTTCTTCACCAATTTGAGAAGAACTACTTCCAGGAATCTCAAAATTTGGATCTCTAACATAATCATCGTTATCAAAATCATCAATAATAGTTGCATCTGTATTTAAATCGTGGTTTTCTAAAAATTGATTTGAAATTTATGAATTTAAATTTTTAAATTTTAAAAATTTTAAACTATTTCAAGAAATTTATGAAACATTCTTACCTTTGTCTTTAACTAAAAGTTTATTTTCATTATGCTTTTTAGCAAGTTCCAGTATTTTTAAAGTACGTTTTGACATTATTCTTCGAAAAAAAATTTTTAAGATTATGCACACAAAAAGATCAGCTTTTATAATAAAATTTAATTCCCAATATAGTAAAATTATATAATTTTTAATTTATATTCCAAAAAAATAGCCGACTGTAACACGCCACATAAAAACTTAAACTAAAAATCAGTATAAGAGAACACTCATCATAACAACTTTGTTTCAGTTAAGATCCCGTTAGAAAAATATCGCATGTTCAATGTCTTATTTCGAAATAACATTTTTATTGTGACAAAAAAAATGTGCAATAAAAACTTATTTCAAAATAAAATTTTATTTATTTGAATTCAAAATGTACCATAAAAGCTTATTTGAGATAAGAGATTATGATTTTTCTTATATTTTGTGAGAAGTTTTTTCTTATGTTTTTTCGCTAGCAATAATAAACTAAAACTAAATAAGTTTTTATTGCATAAAGAGAAGTATTATTAGCGAAAGTTTATATCTATTTAAGTTACTATTACAAATGTGATTAAGAGTTTTAGCGAGTTCAGTGATAATGGTTTTGTAAATAAACTTATTATAATGTATCGTAGATGAACCAAAATAAGTGGGTATAGACAATTTGGTATAAGGAATTACGTGGTACATTTAATTCGATTTTTTCTTATGTCGACTTAAGCGGTTATCGTTTGTAGACACAGATATATTAGATTACCATAGGTAATAATATATAATTAAGAAATTGTGTACGTTACTTAAGTTGTAAAATTTATTTTTGTATTAAAATTAATTATACTAAGAGTTATAAATCTATCATTGTACTTCCGAAATACATTTATTGCATATTTTGATTATTGAATTTTGTGATAAAAAGCTAATGAAGGAATTAATGGTTTTAACTAACATTAAAAATCATAAAATTATATACTTTTATATTTGTATTATTACAAATTAATATTTCTCTCGAAAAATTTTGAGTTTAATTATATAGAACATTAATAAATAAGTAAATTAAGAGAATGGTATAAGTAAATTAAGAGAAAAAAAAAAAATAATAATAATAATAATAATAATAGTACTAATATAACAACCAATATTGAATATGCCTAGCAAACACTAGGATCGGTTTGCAGTAGGCCAATCTCCTGCTCAAACTTAAATCTAAGAGGATTCAAGAAACTTCAACAAGCCTCGGATATAATAGAAATGGAAATTTAGGCACAACCTTTGGCACGAAAATAAGGACACAAATCGCACAATGGAATGTAAGAACTCTTAGGGAAGCATCAAGACTTGCACAGCTAGAGCAACAAGTGGCTGCGTATAAAATAAGTATTCTAGGCATTAGCGAGCTAAGATGGAACAAGCAAGGCGAACTAAAATCTGACAATGGCAACATAATCCTATTCAGTGGCAAAGATTCAAGAAGTGAGGGCGGAGTAGGAATACTAATCGCGAAAAATATAAGCCAGTCACTAGTCTCTTGGAAAGCAATCTCTGATAGAATTATCATTGCTCGATTTAAGGGTAGAATTAGACACACAACAATCATTCAATGCTATGCACCAACGGAAAACGCAGAAACAGAAGAGAAAGATGATTTCTACAACCAAATAAGCAGCACACTCAGCAGCATTAGCAGAGGGGACCTAGTAATACTTATGGGCGACTTCAATGCTCAGGTCGGCAATAACAACTTAAATCTAGAAGATGTCATAGGTAAACATGGCTTAGGATCAAGGAATAACAATGGGGACAGATTAATAGAAATATGTCAAACAAACAATCTGGTAATAGGTGGTACTATATTCCCGCACAAAAACATTCACAAATATACATGGACTTCACCAGGCGGTAGAGTAAGAAATCAGATAGACCATATATGTGTGAGTAAGAAATGGAGGAACTCCCTCATGGACGTAAGGAATAAAAGAGGTGCAGACATACATAGCGACCATGAATTAATAACTGCAGACCTCCAGATCAAGTTAAGGAGAAACACAAGTAATAGCACACAACGACCCCCAGCCAAAATAAACCTAGCGCCACTTAGGGACCCAATTGTAAGAGCAAGCACCACTGCAGCCATACAAGACACCATGCGACAAAACATCCAGCAAGCGTGGGAAGAAACATCCAGGAATCTGAGACAAACAGCTACAAATATTCTGGGCACCAACCTAAATAATAACAGAAAGCCATGGATCTCAGACCAAACATGGGACCTAATCAAGCAAAGGTAACATTTCAAAAACCAGCTAAACACTGACAGCTCGGCCGTTATAAGGGAACAATACCTTAACACCTCGAAACTGGTTAAGAAAGCGGCGAGAACAGACAAAAGGAAGCATCTTGGAAGAATTGCTAGAGAAGCTGAAACTGCAGCAAACAAATACGACATGAGGGCAGTATATAACACCATTCATAGGCTGACAAATCAAACATGCAGAGTCAATCAGCCAGTTAAAAGTCGTAACGGTGAACTAATAACAAGTGTAAATGAACAGACGCAAAGGTGGAAAGAACACTTCCAAGAAATCAGCAATATACAACAACCAATAACAAATGAGCAACCGCAAAGAGATACTATTCAACACAGCAACATAATCAACAACATAAGCGACTCTAACCCATCCATACTGGAAATCAAAGACACCATCCTGAGGCTGAAAAGCAACAGGGCAGCCGGAAGTGACGGTCTACCAAGCGAAATCTTAAGACTTGATCCGCAAACAGTAGCCGAACTTATACAGCCCCACATAACAAATACATGGGAAACAGAAACAATTCCTACGGTATGGAAGGAAGGAGTAATAATTAAGATCCCGAAGAAAGGAGATCTATCTGATTGCAACAATTGGAGAGGTATCACACTACTCAACACCATATATAAAATCCTAGCCGGGATAATACAAACTAGACTCCAAGGCGCAATGCAGAACATGCTCAGAGATGAACAAGCTGGATTTCGACCAAACAGAAGCTGCCTAGACCAAGCAAACACCCTCAGAATGATCGTAGAACAATCACATGAATGGAGGTCACCGCTATGTCTAATATTCGTTGACTTTCAGAAAGCTTTCGACTCCATCCACAGAAACGCAATATGAAGATCACTTGAGAATAGAAATATACCAGATAAAATAATCAACATTATCAAGAACATGTATGTCAATTCGAAACTAGCAGTATCACATAATGGAAACATCAGCAATTCATTTACAACTAATGTTGGTGTTAAGCAAGGATGCCCCCTCTCGCCACTACTGTTCACCATCGTACTAGACGACATTATGAGAGAAATCAGTTGCACAGAAAGAGGCATAAATTGGTCAGATGATAAAATCTTAGAAGACCTTGACTTCGCAGATGACATCTGTCTACTATCACATAGCCAAGAAGATGCACAGTCCAAATTGAATCACTTGCAACAAGTAGCGCGAAACGTTGGATTAGAAATAAACATCAATAAAACCAAAGCAATGCACATACACCTTCCAAATGATAATCCAATCAAGCTAGATGGCCGCAACATAGAGTGCACAACTAACTTCTGTTATCTGGGCAGTATCATCACGCCAACAGGCGGCACCAGTGAAGACTAAGTTAATGATATTCAAGTCATGTGTAATATCTACATTAACATATGGCAGCGAATCATGGTTGCTAACTAACTCCATCAAGAATAAACTACAAGTCTTCATCAACAAACATCTTAGAATAATATGCCGAATATTCTGGCCCGAAAGAATTAGGAATACAGACTTGTGGGAGTTAACAAATGAAGAGCCAATAGTGAAGCAAATTACCAGAAGAAAATGGAAATGGATTGGACACACACTAAGGAAAAGTGAAGATTGCATAACAAGGATGGCGCTATGTTGGAACCCTCAAGGTGGGTCCAGAACAAGAGGAAGACCCAGAACAACATGGAGGAGAACAGTACTAGATGAAATAAGCAGATGCGAGAGCTCCTGGAACGAAATAGAAGCAGTAGCAAGAAATAAAGAAGAATGGAGACTTCAAGTTGAAGCCCTATGCTCCCTAGTGGAGTAACAGGAAAAAAAAAAAAAAAAAAAAAAAAAAAATTAAGAGAATAAATTTAAAAATTATTGAAAATTAAAATAATTAACCAAGGGTACTAAATCATTCAACAGTAAGTGAACTACAGCTAAAAATCCTGAAAAGGAGTAATTGCTGCATGTGAGTAAAATTTTATTGAATTGGATAAAAGTTTTAAATATGTAATTTTGTAATTGCATTTCACTAAATCATTCTATTTTAGTAGAATAATAATATTTTTAAATAGATAAATTAGTAAGAATTTGTAATATTTTTTAATAGATAGTGTAATTGGAAAATGTTTTTAGTATTATAAAGTTAATTTGGTTAGCTATGTCTTATGATCAAATTAATAACAGCTTTTATGGTGTTAAAATGACTTATGGATATCTCATTAGATTTAAAGCAAATTATACTGACCAACTCGACTGACTCTTTCTTTACTTGTTTTTTATTACTTTTCTCAAATAAAACTTATTAATTATTTATAATTTCTTATACCTAATATGGAATTTTGAATTTGCCGACTGTATCAAACCATTGAACAAAGTATCAAACTATTAATATCCTCGTACAATATTTGAGTTAATTTTTTTTTTTTTTAATGAAGATGTGTATGTAAATGAATACCAAAAACTTTCATATTTAAGTTTTAAAAACTTCAATATTTAAAAAAAAAAATTAAATTATAATTTTTTTGAAAGTTAAAAGTGTTTAGTACAACTGATTAGTCATTAGAGTACAAACAGTGAAGAAGTCTGCAAGTAGTAGACGAAATCAGAAATTATAACGAAATACGCGTATCTGTTAAGTTAAGCTAATTTGGTTAAATTAAAAGGAAACTACTCGAGTTTTTAAAAATAATAATTAATATTTTACCCAAACGATCTAAATCATAAAATAAAATTAAGAATATATTTTAAAAATTTACAACTGATTAGTAGTTTTAAGAATTTTAACAAATAATTTTTGTTGTTGTATTAATATTTTAAATTATATATTTATATAATATAAGTTATATTATAATATGAATTATAATTAAGATATAATATATTAAAAGATATATTTTATGTATTCAAAAAATAATTTCCAAATCTTACATAACTTTTAGAAAAACTAATTCTTTAAAGTTTTAATATGTAAGTTTTTAAAACATTATATGTTGACAAATCAGGGTAAATTACATTAGTCTTTCAATATGGTAACACCAGAAACTATATCGGCTTTTAATATTCAATATGATCAATAGACGTGTTGATCAAAACTAGTGTATTGAAATGTATGTTTATGCTTATTTACATACAAGTTAAGTTCTTATTGCTCCTGTTCACAAAAAAAAATAAAAACCTAAAACCTAAAAAGTTAAAAATTCCCTTTTTTTTAAATAAAAGATTTTTTTTTATAATTTTAAGCTTGACTGCTTTATTCCACGATTAAATTAACATTAATTAATAATAATTTTAATTTGGATAATTCCACTTGCATTTTTGCTGACTCACGTGTTTATTCCGCGTGATTTCGAAGTGTGTGAAATTATGTTGCAAGTAGTTCACAGTAAAATTAATGCGTTGGCCAAATTATGAAGTTGTGAATTTGAAATATGATCTTATTTAAATTTTGAAATAATTTTTAGTTAATAATTATTAACTCCTCCCCTCTTAAGTAAGACCAAATGTCCCCATTTGGCTGTTGGTGATTAGCTTTCTTCCCGGAACACATGGTTTTTGTTGTATGGCTGTCTTCAAGGGAAGTGCTGTCTCTGAAGTTCTTTTAGGTTCTTGATAAATGACTTCGGTGGTTGATTCTTTTAAACCCTTTTTACTGTCGATTACCGACTTTGTTTCCGCTGCGTTATTAATTATTAACTTGGTCCTTCTTCTCTGTGTTATAATATGGTAAGCGATAACCAATATTATAATTATGGATATTGGTCCGTAGTTTACGATAGTTTCTGTAACTCTATCAAATTTGTTAGATTTCAATATCTCTATCTCTTTTGTGTTATTTATGTGAATTTCTTTTAATAACTCCAATGATAAATGCTGATGCTATTCGTTTTTCGTGAAGTGCGGTTGCAGAATTGCTGGCCATATTTTTGCGATAGAAACTTCTTTTGAAGTGAAGATTTGGCTGTCAACCTGTATAGTAGCATTGTGAAATTTGATGAGATAAGTTCCGTTCAGCCTTTGAAGTTCATCGTTGGTTAATATTGGTCTATCTATTGGGATAGAGGTCTATTTCCTCTACTGTTGAGACGTGATGATTATTTACCAGATCGCATGTAGAATGTTTTCCTTGGAGTAAGTTTTTAATGCAAGTAGAATTATCTAGGTTTACAATATCATGTTTTTTACAAATTGAAATATTATTTATTTTTTTACAATTTTTTTCTATTCCATACAATTCATTTTTGTTTAACAATATTTGTTCATTTTTTATTTTTACAATTGTATTTAATTTTTATTGGTTTTATTAACAATTTTTTATAAATATTCTTAGTAGTTAAGGGAATTTCTATAAGATAGAATAAGCAAGTTCCGTTCGTTATTATTTTTATATTTGATAAGTCGAGAGCTTCTTCGGCGTTGGCATAAGGAAAATTTTCGTCGTCTAATATTTGGGTGCGAATTTTTATTTCTGTTTTTGATAGTAAAATAGGATTTATTATATTATGCTTAGCCCAATGAATTGCGTATTTAAGGTTAATTATTTCTTTTATTAACCAATAAAAGTTTAAGTTTATATTGAATTCTGAAGACATGTTGGTTAATTATATTATTTTCTATAGAAATATTTTTTAAGATTTGGTTACTAATATGGGTTATATTGTTAATTCTATCATTAAAAATTTTGTTAATGATAGTTTGTTTATTGTTATTTTCTAGTAAATTGTGCATCCTTTTTTTTATCATAACGAAATCGTCATGATCCGGTGTTCCTGCTATCCATTTCTATTATGTCTCCGAACTCTATTCCTATTATGTAGGATCCTGTATAATCCAGTATTTACACTTCCGCTAAACTTGTGCTCACCAGAAATCTATAATGCAGGAAAATAATGGTATTAGGAAAAAGAGTGAGAAACAGAAAACAATTTTTTTGACAGAATTAATTTTTTATGATTTTAAATTGGATTTGTGGACAATTCTTCCTGATTGAGTGAGAATTGTTGTATTTTTATTTTCTTGGACAATTTCTTTTTTAGATTCAAATGTTAACTTTGAACCCAATCTTTTATTATGTTTCACATATACGATATACCCCTTTTTATATTGTTTAATTGTTGTTTTATTGTGAAACTTCAAATCCTTTTCTTGTTTAAGCTTTAGTTTTTCTATATTCATGAGGCTAGTATTTTCAAACTCCCTTGGTGTAATGTTAGGTACTCGACCTAAAAATAGTTCAATTGGCTTTTTGTTGGTAACAGAATGGATAGAGAAATTATATTCATTCACCGCTCTTTGCATTAGTTCATCGAAATTCCTATATTCTTTTTCTGCTCTTAAGCAACGTATAATTTCAGACAATGTCGAGTGGAACCTTTCCACCTGACCATTTACTTCACTCTTGTATGGCGGTACAGTATAGACTTTAATCTTCAATTCATCCTCCATCATGCTCTTAATTGACGCAGAGTTAAGAGACCTTTCGTTGTCTATGGCAACGTATTCGGGTATGCCGTAGTAAAATAATATGTCTCTTAACGCCAGTCTAATGTCTTCGGTTGATCTACTCTTTATGGCTCTTACCTGAGCGAACTTGGTAAGTTTATCTATTGCGGTGATGCAGAGTTTTGACTCTGTTGAGTAAATATCTTTGTGTACGGTGTGTCCTGCGTAGTTGGGTATTGGAGTATTCAGTATTTCTGGTCTATTGGGGTGGCGGTAGTATTTGTTTTCCTTACAAATTGAGCAGTTTTTTAGTAAGTTATTTGTTTTTCTAGCCATTTTCGGAAAGTAATATTTCTCAATAATTTTTTTTTTTTTGCTTTTGCATTTCGATGGGCACGTCTATGAGTTGTGATAATGATTTCTTCCTGTTCCATTTCGTTTACAATGTCTTTGATCATTATTAGTGAGAATCTTATTTTATAACTTCTAAAATGTGTTCCATAAACTTGTTGAATTTTCCCCATAATACTTTCTTCTTTTAATAACGTTTAATATATTTGGATTTAAATGCTTTTTTAAAATGTCTACTAAATCTTTCTCTGAAAATTTTATTTTAGTTATTAAGTGTCTGTTGTAGCTCGGAAATGGATTTACTAATTTGTAATCTTCTTTATTATTGAATTCCAAAATTATTTGGTTGCGAAATGCATTGATAGGTGTGTCAACGAATTGTGTGTACTCATGAAAAGAGCTTTCTGCACTATGTTGAGTGCTAGATAAAGTGTTTACTTGCGATTGTGGTACAAGTCTGGATAACGTATCTGCCACCACATTAGTGTAACCTGGCTTATATCTCAACTCGTGGTTAAATTCTTCTATTATCGCCTTCCACCTTTTCATTTTACTGTTAGAGTTTTTGTTACTTAAGGCGTATGTAAGTGGTTGGTGATCATTAAAAATCACTACTTTTCTTGCTCCATACAAATAATTTCTTAAAGAAGTTAGTGCCCAAACAATGGCTAATAGTTCCTTTTCGTTCGTTGCATATGCCTCTTCAGTTTTGGATAATGTCCTGGATAAAAAGATAATAGGTCTCTTGCCTTGGGACAACACTGCTCCAATTGCATAATTAGAGGCGTCCGTTGTTAATTCGAAGCCTTTCTCAAAGTTTGGGTAGCTTAAAATTACTTCCTTAGAAATAAGAGGGTTTTTCAGCTTAAGGAACGATTCTTTTGCTTCCTCATCTAGGATTATTGGTGTATTTCGTGACTGGGATTTGGACACACGTCCACCCTCCCCTCTTAAAACGGATGTCAGGGGTTTCGCGATTTCTGCCCAATCATAGATAAACCTTCTGCAATACCCTGACATTCCTAAAAAGGACCTGAGTTCCTTCAAATTTTTTGGTGTCGGCATACCGCAAATTGTTTGGACTTTTTTTGCGTTCGTTTTTATTCCTTCTCCTGTAACGATGAAACCGAAGAACTCTACCTCCTTCTTGAGGAATTCACACATGTCCAATTGCACTTTCATGTTCGCATTTTCTAACGTTTGGAATATGTCCTCCAAAATCCTAAAATGATCTCCATCATTTTCGCCTAGTATGATTATGTCATCAATGTAGACATAACATTTATTACCAATGGTTTGTCTCAGGATGTCATCAAGAGCCCTTTGGAACTGTGATGGTGCATTCTTCAGCCCGAAAGGAAGTCTGCTAAACTCATACTCCCGTTATTGATAGAAAAAGCAGTTATTTCTATATCGCTTTCCTTAAGAGGTACTTGGTGGAATCCGTTCTTTAGGTCAATAACTAAAAATACTTTACTTTTCCCTAAATTTGCCAATACTTCAGCTATCTCGGGTATATGGTATTTATCTGGTATCGTGATTTTATTAATTTTCCTGTAGTCTATCACCATCCGGTACTTCTTCTTCCCTGACGCATCCTACTTTTTCGGTACTACCCATACCGGCGAATTGTAGGGCAATCTAGATGATCTTATGATCCCGTCATCTAATAATTGTTGGACTTGGTTTTCTATCTCAATTTTTAGTGCCATTGGGTACGGATAAGATCTTATATAACCGGGTCTTCTGTTGTTGTCTTGATTTCCGCTTGTACCATAGTGGTATAAGTAAGTTTTTCATCAGGATCAGCGAATAAGTTACTATATTTTTCCACGATTTAATTTTTTGTTTCTGTAATATACTAAGATGATTAATGCGAAGTTCTATTTTATTGACAGATTCTGAGGCATGTTGTTTTATTGAAATCCTTATGTTTTTACTAATTCTAGGTAGTTCTACATTTCGTTGGTATAAATTATTGCATCTAATTCTTTCATACTATCGTTTCCTATAATACCATCAAATAATGTTAGGTTTGATAAGATATAGAATTTTAATTTTTGTAACTTAGGGTTTAAAATGTTTATAAAGGCATGATGTGTAACAGCAATGTTTCCTCCAATTGAGCTTGCTTCAAAAATTTCTTCATTTGGAATTGGGTTTTCTATTAATCGAGGGTGTATGTAGTTTTTATTAGAGCCTGTATCTATGAGAATTTTTAAGACTTCCCCTGTCCCCGTTGTATGCTCAATATAGGGGAGCGAGGAGGTCTTTAATCTAAAAAAGGATTTTTGTTGTTTTGGTTGGAGCTGTTGAAGTTTTTGTTATGACTGCAAGAACATTGGTCGCATTTTTTCCTTGTATCCTGTCTATGTTGACTTTCATCTTCCTTTTTATTGGGCTTAATGTAGTTAATCCTTTGGATCTTATTGCTACAGTAATTCTGATTTGGATTTGGTCTTTTATTATTATTAAAATTTTTAATTTGGGTATAATTAGTTCTGTAAGGGTTTCGATATTGTTGGGATGCCGGTTCCACTTTAGTTTGTGAATTAGTTGATATTTCATTTTGAGGTATATCCTGATTTTGTGCCCATGCAGTTTGTTGCGGCTTTGGATAGAAACGTTGTTGAGGATTTGGATAAAAACGTTGTTGTTAATTTGGAAAATAACGTTGTTGTTGATTTTGTTGGTTAAAATTGTTTCTATAGTAGTTTGGATTGTAATGATTCCTATTTGATTGGTTTGGTTGATAAGTATTATTTCTTGTTGGATTATGTTGATTAAAGGTACTCTAGGATATTTTTGTTGATTTGGTTTATTCCTTGGAACTGCTAGTTTGTGTTGTTTTGGCTTTCTTTTTCATAGTTTCAATTCTTAAAATTATATGCAATGCATGTGGCAAACTCTGTGGTTCTCTAATTTCCAGTAGTTCGGGTAAATTATTATTTAATCCTTGGATAAAAGTGTCCAGTGCCTTACCCCTATAACCGTAGTAGAATATGAGTCCTGTGATAAATCCATGCAACCAATTTTTTCCAGTATCAAAGTAAGGTGTTTGTAGACTTCTTTATAGAAATCCTGTATACTTTCATTGCCTTGGTTGAGGTTCGAGAGATCATTCTCTAAAGTTTTCAGATCTCTTTTATCGGCATAATGCAGATCCAAGCACTCGACAATTTTATTCCAGATCAAAGGAGTATGGAAAGCTTCTAGCGCTTCTTCGGCACTTCCCACTATCTTGTCTCTTATGGCATCAAGAATTCCAAAATATTTGGAGGTCCCTCTAAGATGCCTATAAATATTAAGAATCTTTTCGGCTCTTTTTTTCCATGCTCCGTAGCTTCCTTTTTCACCGGAAAATGTCCGTAGTTTTTCCACCATATACGGCATTCTTTCTAAACATTCCAGTGCACCCTCTTCTTCCATATTAAAGTCTTCATCCCAGTCTTCTTCTTGTGGTTGCGGCTCGCTAAGCCCCTCTTTTAGTGCCCTCCTAGTCTCAAATTGTACCATTTCTCTTATGGTATCAGATCTCAGATCTTCATTTGGCTGGGTACCACTTCTAATACAACTTATTTGGGGAAGGTCTTCTGGGGTGGATGTCATTATAAAAGGTGTGGTCGGTCTTTGTGCTTCCATCTTATAAGATTTCAACTCTAATTTAGTTAAATGTACCCTAGATTAAGAATAAAATTGTGAGGTGAATCAAATATATGGGCGCAAGACGAATTTAAATTCAGAAATCCAAAAAATTTTAGTTAAGAAGAATCGAGAGATGTCAAGAATATAGAAAAAAAATTTCTAAAAATTCAAAATTTATTCAATATAAATTTATAGGTATTGAAGAAATTTATTTATTATTCCTTGCTTGTTCTATCCTGCACAATTTTGAAGATTTTCAAAAAATTTCTATTCCTTTTTATTTTATTTATTTGGATCAAAATTTGACAAAATTAATAGTAAGTAATAATTAAAGTGATCAAAACAACCTGTAAAAATTTACACAAGTTTAATGTAATATTTATAAAATTTATATAAATTCTGTAATCAAGAAAAAATTTCTAAAATTTATGAAATTTATTTATTATTTTATTTTTATTTACTATATTTATTTTATTTGATTTATCTTAAAATAATTTATTTTCTAAAATTTTAATTTATACCTTGCTTTTATAATTTAAAAAATGTTTAATTTTAATGCTTATAATAATTATAATTTCAAAATTTAAATATTTATTTTAAGTAATTAGTTTCTGTACAAAAAGGTTCTATTTTATTTTCAATAAAAAAACTTTGATTTACAATTTTCCCTAAAAAAAAAATTTTCCTTTTGAGAAAAGTCACGCAAATTTATAATTTAATTTTTTATAGGAGTTTAAATGTTTTAAATGTTAAATAATTTTTCTTACAATAATTAATTTAAATAAAAACATAATATTTTTTTATTGTATTTTGTAAAAGATATTAATAAAAGTTCGTTTTTAGCACATTTTCAAAAAATTTTGTAAAAATGTGCCTATATAGCTTCACTCTGTCCGTCCGTCCGTCCGTCCGTCCGTATGTTTACAAAAACTTTTACACCGTTTGAAATAGAGTAAAGAAATTTTAACCATGGGTAGTTTTTGCAAAAAAAATAATTTCGTAGAAGAATTTTTTTCTGTAGCCCCACCTGTTACGGGGCTACAGCCCCCAAAGTTGGAAAAAGCCCTATATTTAAATTGTTATAACAGGAGTTCTGTTACATATATTTTTAATCTGAAAACGGAAAATGATAGCTGGTTTCATAAACTTTATAAATTTTTACAAGGCAAATGTTTAGGGTTGCCATACGGTACTAAAATTTAACATTACGCAAAACTCAATTTTCGCAAAATTTTTGGCCACACATATCTTCTGAACGGTGCAAGCTAGGGTCTTGAAATTTTGGGATAAGTTAGATACTCAGAAATTAGTAGGAGTCGGTTAACAAAATTTTTTTGTCAAGCCCCCTATTTAGGAGCTATAAGGGCTCGAAAATTGAAATTTTGCTATTTTTAAACACCTGTAACTTGAATACCTGTTCAAATTTTTTTTTAGTGATAGACAAAATTCAAAGCTCTATAATTATATTTCAACATGTGTTAAAGGTTTTTCTTAATTTTGAAGGATGACGAAGTTACAGCCCCTGCAAATTCCAAAAAAGCCCTATATTTAAATAAGATTAACAAGAGTTCTATTAGGTTTATTTTCAATCGAAAAACGGTGTTAGAGAGCTGCTTTTATAGGCTTTACAAAAATATGTCGCCTAAATGTATAGGGTTACCATACGGTACTAAAATTTATCATTATATAAAACTCAATTTTTGCAAAATTTTTGGCCCCACATATCTTCTAAACGGTTCAAGCTAGGATCTTAAACATTCCAGTGCACCCTCTTCTTCCATATTAAAGTCTTCATCCCAGTCTTCTTCTTGTGGTTGCGGCTCGCTAAGCCCCTCTTTTAGTGCCCTCCTAGTCTCAAATTGTACCATTTCTCTTATGGTATCAGATCTCAGATCTTCATTTGGCTGGGTACCACTTCTAATACAACTTATTTGGGGAAGGTCTTCTGGGGTGGATGTCATTATAAAAGGTGTGGTCGGTCTTTGTGCTTCCATCTTATAAGATTTCAACTCTAATTTAGTTAAATGTACCCTAGATTAAGAATAAAATTGTGAGGTGAATCAAATATATGGGCGCAAGACGAATTTAAATTCAGAAATCCAAAAAATTTTAGTTAAGAAGAATCGAGAGATGTCAAGAATATAGAAAAAAAATTTCTAAAAATTCAAAATTTATTCAATATAAATTTATAGGTATTGAAGAAATTTATTTATTATTCCTTGCTTGTTCTATCCTGCACAATTTTGAAGATTTTCAAAAAATTTCTATTCCTTTTTATTTTATTTATTTGGATCAAAATTTGACAAAATTAATAGTAAGTAATAATTAAAGTGATCAAAACAACCTGTAAAAATTTACACAAGTTTAATGTAATATTTATAAAATTTATATAAATTCTGTAATCCAGAAAAAATTTCTAAAATTTATGAAATTTATTTATTATTTTATTTTTATTTACTATATTTATTTTATTTGATTTATCTTAAAATAATTTATTTTCTAAAATTTTAATTTATACCTTGCTTTTATAATTTAAAAAATGTTTAATTTTAATGCTTATAATAATTATAATTTCAAAATTTAAATATTTATTTTAAGTAATTAGTTTCTGTACAAAAAGGTTCTATTTTATTTTCAATAAAAAAACTTTGATTTACAATTTTCCCTAAAAAAAAAATTTTCCTTTTGAGAAAAGTCACGCAAATTTATAATTTAATTTTTTATAGGAGTTTAAATGTTTTAAATGTTAAATAATTTTTCTTACAATAATTAATTTAAATAAAAACATAATATTTTTTTATTGTATTTTGTAAAAGATATTAATAAAAGTTCGTTTTTAGCACATTTTCAAAAAATTTTGTAAAAATGTGCCTATATAGCTTCACTCTGTCCGTCCGTCCGTATGTTTACAAAAACTTTTACACCGTTTGAAATAGAGTAAAGAAATTTTAACCATGGGTTGTTTTTGCAAAACAAATAATTTCGTAGAAGAATTTTTTTCTGTAGCCCCACCTGTTACGGGGCTACAGCCCCCAAAGTTGGAAAAAGCCCTATATTTAAATTGTTATAACAGGAGTTTTGTTACATATATTTTCAATCTGAAAACGGAAAATGATAGCTGGTTTCATAAACTTTATAAATTTTTACAAGGCAAATGTTTAGGGTTGCCATACGGTACTAAAATTTAACATTACGCAAAACTCAATTTTCGCAAAATTTTTGGCCACACATATCTTCTGAACGGTGCAAGCTAGGGTCTTGAAATTTTGGGATAAGTTAGATACTCAGAAATTAGTAGGAGTCGGTTAACAAAATTTTTTTGTCAAGCCCCCTATTTAGGAGCTATAAGGGCTCGAAAATTGAAATTTTGCTATTTTTAAACACCTGTAACTTGAATACCTGTTCAAATTTTTTTTTAGTGATAGACAAAATTCAAAGCTCTATAATTATATTTCAACATGTGTTAAAGGTTTTTCTTAATTTTGAAGGGTGACGACGTTACAGCCCCTGCAAATTCCAAAAAAGCCCTATATTTAAATAAGATTAACAAGAGTTCTATTAGGTTTATTTTCAATCGAAAAACGGTGTTAGAGAGCTGCTTTTATAGGCTTTACAAAAATATGTCGCCTAAATGTATAGGGTTACCATACGGTACTAAAATTTATCATTATATAAAACTCAATTTTTGCAAAATTTTTGGCCCTACATATCTTCTAAACGGTTCAAGCTAGGATCTTAAACATTCCAGTGCACCCTCTTCTTCCATATTAAAGTCTTCATCCCAGTCTTCTTCTTGTGGTTGCGGCTCGCTAAGCCCCTCTTTTAGTGCCCTCCTAGTCTCAAATTGTACCATTTCTCTTATGGTATCAGATCTCAGATCTTCATTTGGCTGGGTACCACTTCTAATACAACTTATTTGGGGAAGGTCTTCTGGGGTGGATGTCATTATAAAAGGTGTGGTCGGTCTTTGTGCTTCCATCTTATAAGATTTCAACTCTAATTTAGTTAAATGTACCCTAGATTAAGAATAAAATTGTGAGGTGAATCAAATATATGGGCGCAAGACGAATTTAAATTCAGAAATCCAAAAAATTTTAGTTAAGAAGAATCGAGAGATGTCAAGAATATAGAAAAAGAATTTCTAAAAATTCAAAATTTATTCAATATAAATTTATAGGTATTGAAGAAATTTATTTATTATTCCTTGCTTGTTCTATCCTGCACAATTTTGAAGATTTTCAAAAAATTTCTATTCCTTTTTATTTTATTTATTTGGATCAAAATTTGACAAAATTAATAGTAAGTAATAATTAAAGTGATCAAAACAACCTGTAAAAATTTACACAAGTTTAATGTAATATTTATAAAATTTATATAAATTCTGTAATCAAGAAAAAATTTCTAAAATTTATGAAATTTATTTATTATTTTATTTTTATTTACTATATTTATTTTATTTGATTTATCTTAAAATAATTTATTTTCTAAAATTTTAATTTATACCTTGCTTTTATAATTTAAAAAATGTTTAATTTTAATGCTTATAATAATTATAATTTCAAAATTTAAATATTTATTTTAAGTAATTAGTTTCTGTACAAAAAGGTTCTATTTTATTTTCAATAAAAAAACTTTGATTTACAATTTTCCCTAAAAAAAAAATTTTCCTTTTGAGAAAAGTCACGCAAATTTATAATTTAATTTTTTATAGGAGTTTAAATGTTTTAAATGTTAAATAATTTTTCTTACAATAATTAATTTAAATAAAAACATAATATTTTTTTATTGTATTTTGTAAAAGATATTAATAAAAGTTCGTTTTTAGCACATTTTCAAAAAATTTTGTAAAAATGTGCCTATATAGCTTCACTCTGTCCGTCCGTCCGTCCGTCCGTCCGTATGTTTACAAAAACTTTTACACCGTTTGAAATAGAGTAAAGAAATTTTAACCATGGGTAGTTTTTGCAAAACAAATAATTTCGTAGAAGAATTTTTTTCTGTAGCCCCACCTGTTACGGGGCTACAGCCCCCCAAAGTTGGAAAAAGCCCTATATTTAAATTGTTATAACAGGAGTTTTGTTACATATATTTTCAATCTGAAAACGGAAAATGATAGCTGGTTTCATAAACTTTATAAATTTTTACAAGGCAAATGTTTAGGGTTGCCATACGGTACTAAAATTTAACATTACGCAAAACTCAATTTTCGCAAAATTTTTGGCCACACATATCTTCTGAACGGTGCAAGCTAGGGTCTTGAAATTTTGGGATAAGTTAGATACTCAGAAATTAGTAGGAGTCGGTTAACAAAATTTTTTTGTCAAGCCCCCTATTTAGGACCTATAAGGGCTCGAAAATTGAAATTTTGCTATTTTTAAACACCTGTAACTTGAATACCTGTTCAAATTTTTTTTTAGTGATAGACAAAATTCAAAGCTCTATAATTATATTTCAACATGTGTTAAAGGTTTTTCTTAATTTTGAAGGGTGACGAAGTTACAGCCCCTGCAAATTCCAAAAAAGCCCTATATTTAAATAAGTATAACAAGAGTTCTATTAGGTTTATTTTCAATCGAAAAACGGTGTTAGAGAGCTGCTTTTATAGGCTTTACAAAAATATGTCGCCTAAATGTATAGGGTTACCATACGGTACTAAAATTTATCATTATATAAAACTCAATTTTTGCAAAATTTTTGGCCCCACATATCTTCTAAACGGTTCAAGCTAGGATCTTAAACATTCCAGTGCACCCTCTTCTTCCATATTAAAGTCTTCATCCCAGTCTTCTTCTTGTGGTTGCGGCTCGCTAAGCCCCTCTTTTAGTGCCCTCCTAGTCTCAAATTGTACCATTTCTCTTATGGTATCAGATCTCAGATCTTCATTTGGCTGGGTACCACTTCTAATACAACTTATTTGGGGAAGGTCTTCTGGGGTGGATGTCATTATAAAAGGTGTGGTCGGTCTTTGTGCTTCCATCTTATAAGATTTCAACTCTAATTTAGTTAAATGTACCCTAGATTAAGAATAAAATTGTGAGGTGAATCAAATATATGGGCGCAAGACGAATTTAAATTCAGAAATCCAAAAAATTTTAGTTAAGAAGAATCGAGAGATGTCAAGAATATAGAAAAAAAATTTCTAAAAATTCAAAATTTATTCAATATAAATTTATAGGTATTGAAGAAATTTATTTATTATTCCTTGCTTGTTCTATCCTGCACAATTTTGAAGATTTTCAAAAAATTTCTATTCCTTTTTATTTTATTTATTTGGATCAAAATTTGACAAAATTAATAGTAAGTAATAATTAAAGTGATCAAAACAACCTGTAAAAATTTACACAAGTTTAATGTAATATTTATAAAATTTATATAAATTCTGTAATCAAGAAAAAATTTCTAAAATTTATGAAATTTATTTATTATTTTATTTTTATTTACTATATTTATTTTATTTGATTTATCTTAAAATAATTTATTTTCTAAAATTTTAATTTATACCTTGCTTTTATAATTTAAAAAATGTTTAATTTTAATGCTTCTAATAATTATTTAAATTGTACCATTTCTCTTATGGTATCAGATCTCAGATCTTCATTTGGCTGGGTACCACTTCTAATACAACTTATTTGGGGAAGGTCTTCTGGGGTGGATGTCATTATAAAAGGTGTGGTCGGTCTTTGTGCTTCCATCTTATAAGATTTCAACTCTAATTTAGTTAAATGTACCCTAGATTAAGAATAAAATTGTGAGGTGAATCAAATATATGGGCGCAAGACGAATTTAAATTCAGAAATCCAAAAAATTTTAGTTAAGAAGAATCGAGAGATGTCAAGAATATAGAAAAAAAATTTCTAAAAATTCAAAATTTATTCAATATAAATTTATAGGTATTGAAGAAATTTATTTATTATTCCTTGCTTGTTCTATCCTGCACAATTTTGAAGATTTTCAAAAAATTTCTATTCCTTTTTATTTTATTTATTTGGATCAAAATTTGACAAAATTAATAGTAAGTAATAATTAAAGTGATCAAAACAACCTGTAAAAATTTACACAAGTTTAATGTAATATTTATAAAATTTATATAAATTCTGTAATCAAGAAAAAATTTCTAAAATTTATGAAATTTATTTATTATTTTATTTTTATTTACTATATTTATTTTATTTGATTTATCTTAAAATAATTTATTTTCTAAAATTTTAATTTATACCTTGCTTTTATAATTTAAAAAATGTTTAATTTTAATGCTTATAATAATTATAATTTCAAAATTTAAATATTTATTTTAAGTAATTAGTTTCTGTACAAAAAGGTTCTATTTTATTTTCAATAAAAAAACTTTGATTTACAATTTTCCCTAAAAAAAAAATTTTCCTTTTGAGAAAAGTCACGCAAATTTATAATTTATATTTTTATAGGAGTTTAAATATTTTAAATGTTAAATAATTTTTCTTACAATAATTAATTTAAATAAAAACATAATATTTTTTTATTGTATTTTGTAAAAGATATTAATAAAAGTTCGTTTTTAGCACATTTTCAAAAAATTTTGTAAAAATGTGCCTATATAGCTTCACTCTGTCCGTCCGTCCGGCCGTCCGTATGTTTGCAAAAACTTTTACACCGTTTGAAATAGAGTAAAGAAATTTTAACCATGGGTAGTTTTTGCAAAAAAAATAATTTCGTAGAAGAATTTTTTTCTGTAGCCCCACCTGACACGGGGCTACAGCCCCCCAAAGTTGGAAAAAGCCCTATATTTTAATTGTTATAACAGGAGTTCTGTTACATATATTTTCAATCTGAAAACGGAAAATGATAGCTGGTTTCATAAACTTTATAAATTTTTACAAGGCAAATGTTTAGGGTTGCCATACGGTACTAAAATTTAACATTACGCAAAACTCAATTTTCGCAAAATTTTTGGCCACACATATCTTCTGAACGGTGCAAGCTAGGGTCTTGAAATTTTGGGATAAGTTAGATACTCAGAAATTAGTAGGAGTCGGTTAACAAAATTTTTTTGTCAAGCCCCCTATTTAGGAGCTATAAGGGCTCGAAAATTGAAATTTTGCTATTTTTAAACACCTGTAACTTGAATACCTGTTCAAATTTTTTTTTAGTGATAGACAAAATTCAAAGCTCTATAATTATATTTCAACATGTGTTAAAGGTTTTTCTTAATTTTGAAGGGTGACGAAGTTACAGCCCCTGCAAATTCCAAAAAAGCCCTATATTTAAATAAGTATAACAAGAGTTCTATTAGGTTTATTTTCAATCGAAAAACGGTGTTAGAGAGCTGCTTTTATAGGCTTTACAAAAATATGTCGCCTAAATGTATAGGGTTACCATACGGTACTAAAATTTATCATTATATAAAACTCAATTTTTGCAAAATTTTTGGCCCCACATATCTTCTAAACGGTTCAAGCTAGGATCTTAAACATTCCAGTGCACCCTCTTCTTCCATATTAAAGTCTTCATCCCAGTCTTCTTCTTGTGGTTGCGGCTCGCTAAGCCCCTCTTTTAGTGCCCTCCTAGTCTCAAATTGTACCATTTCTCTTATGGTATCAGATCTCAGATCTTCATTTGGCTGGGTACCACTTCTAATACAACTTATTTGGGGAAGGTCTTCTGGGGTGGATGTCATTATAAAAGGTGTGGTCGGTCTTTGTGCTTCCATCTTATAAGATTTCAACTCTAATTTAGTTAAATGTACCCTAGATTAAGAATAAAATTGTGAGGTGAATCAAATATATGGGCGCAAGACGAATTTAAATTCAGAAATCCAAAAAATTTTAGTTAAGAAGAATCGAGAGATGTCAAGAATATAGAAAAAGAATTTCTAAAAATTCAAAATTTATTCAATATAAATTTATAGGTATTGAAGAAATTTATTTATTATTCCTTGCTTGTTCTATCCTGCACAATTTTGAAGATTTTCAAAAAATTTCTATTCCTTTTTATTTTATTTATTTGGATCAAAATTTGACAAAATTAATAGTAAGTAATAATTAAAGTGATCAAAACAACCTGTAAAAATTTACACAAGTTTAATGTAATATTTATAAAATTTATATAAATTCTGTAATCAAGAAAAAATTTCTAAAATTTATGAAATTTATTTATTATTTTATTTTTATTTACTATATTTATTTTATTTGATTTATCTTAAAATAATTTATTTTCTAAAATTTTAATTTATACCTTGCTTTTATAATTTAAAAAATGTTTAATTTTAATGCTTATAATAATTATAATTTCAAAATTTAAATATTTATTTTAAGTAATTAGTTTCTGTACAAAAGGGTTCTATTTTATTTTCAATAAAAAAACTTTGATTTACAATTTTCCCTAAAAAAAAAATTTTCCTTTTGAGAAAAGTCACGCAAATTTATAATTTAATTTTTTATAGGAGTTTAAATGTTTTAAATGTTAAATAATTTTTCTTACAATAATTAATTTAAATAAAAATATAATATTTTTTTATTGTATTTTGTAAAAGATATTAATAAAAGTTCGTTTTTAGCACATTTTCAAAAAATTTTGTAAAAATGTGCCTATATAGCTTCACTCTGTCCGTCCGTCCGTCCGTCCGTCCGTCCGTATGTTTACAAAAACTTTTACACCGTTTGAAATAGAGTAAAGAAATTTTAACCATGGGTAGTTTTTGCAAAAAAAATAATTTCGTAGAAGAATTTTTTTCTGTAGCCCCACCTGTTACGGGGCTACAGCCCCCCAAAGTTGGAAAAAGCCCTATATTTAAATTGTTATAACAGGAGTTCTGTTACATATATTTTCAATCTGAAAACGGAAAATGATAGCTGGTTTCATAGACTTTATAAATTTTTACAAGGCAAATGTTTAGGGTTGCCATACGGTACTAAAATTTAACATTACGCAAAACTCAATTTTCGCAAAATTTTTGGCCACACATATCTTCTGAACGGTGCAAGCTAGGGTCTTGAAATTTTGGGATAAGTTAGATACTCAGAAATAAGTAGGAGTCGGTTAACAAAATTTTTTTGTCAAGCCCCCTATTTAGGAGCTATAAGGGCTCGAAAATTGAAATTTTGCTATTTTTAAACACCTGTAACTTGAATACCTGTTCAAATTTTTTTTTAGTGATAGACAAAATTCAAAGCTCTATAATTATATTTCAACATGTGTTAAAGGTTTTTCTTAATTTTGAAGGGTGACGAAGTTACAGCCCCTGCAAATTCCAAAAAAGCCCTATATTTAAATAAGATTAACAAGAGTTCTATTAGGTTTATTTTCAATCGAAAAACGGTGTTAGAGAGCTGCTTTTATAGGCTTTACAAAAATATGTCGCCTAAATGTATAGGGTTACCATACGGTACTAAAATTTATCATTATATAAAACTCAATTTTTGCAAAATTTTTGGCCCCACATATCTTCTAAACGGTTCAAGCTAGGATCTTAAACATTCCAGTGCACCCTCTTCTTCCATATTAAAGTCTTCATCCCAGTCTTCTTCTTGTGGTTGCGGCTCGCTAAGCCCCTCTTTTAGTGCCCTCCTAGTCTCAAATTGTACCATTTCTCTTATGGTATCAGATCTCAGATCTTCATTTGGCTGGGTACCACTTCTAATACAACTTATTTGGGGAAGGTCTTCTGGGGTGGATGTCATTATAAAAGGTGTGGTCGGTCTTTGTGCTTCCATCTTATAAGATTTCAACTCTAATTTAGTTAAATGTACCCTAGATTAAGAATAAAATTGTGAGGTGAATCAAATATATGGGCGCAAGACGAATTTAAATTCAGAAATCCAAAAAATTTTAGTTAAGAAGAATCGAGAGATGTCAAGAATATAGAAAAAGAATTTCTAAAAATTCAAAATTTATTCAATATAAATTTATAGGTATTGAAGAAATTTATTTATTATTCCTTGCTTGTTCTATCCTGCACAATTTTGAAGATTTTCAAAAAATTTCTATTCCTTTTTATTTTATTTATTTGGATCAAAATTTGACAAAATTAATAGTAAGTAATAATTAAAGTGATCAAAACAACCTGTAAAAATTTACACAAGTTTAATGTAATATTTATAAAATTTATATAAATTCTGTAATCAAGAAAAAATTTCTAAAATTTATGAAATTTATTTATTATTTTATTTTTATTTACTATATTTATTTTATTTGATTTATCTTAAAATAATTTATTTTCTAAAATTTTAATTTATACCTTGCTTTTATAATTTAAAAAATGTTTAATTTTAATGCTTATAATAATTATAATTTCAAAATTTAAATATTTATTTTAAGTAATTAGTTTCTGTACAAAAGGGTTCTATTTTATTTTCAATAAAAAAACTTTGATTTACAATTTTCCCTAAAAAAAAAATTTTCCTTTTGAGAAAAGTCACGCAAATTTATAATTTAATTTTTTATAGGAGTTTAAATGTTTTAAATGTTAAATAATTTTTCTTACAATAATTAATTTAAATAAAAACATAATATTTTTTTATTGTATTTTGTAAAAGATATTAATAAAAGTTCGTTTTTAGCACATTTTCAAAAAATTTTGTAAAAATGTGCCTATATAGCTTCACTCTGTCCGTCCGTCCGTCCGTCCGTCCGTATGTTTACAAAAACTTTTACACCGTTTGAAATAGAGTAAAGAAATTTTAACCATGGGTAGTTTTTGCAAAAAAAATAATTTCGTAGAAGAATTTTTTTCTGTAGCCCCACCTGTTACGGGGCTACAGCCCCCCAAAGTTGGAAAAAGCCCTATATTTAAATTGTTATAACAGGAGTTCTGTTACATATATTTTCAATCTGAAAACGGAAAATGATAGCTGGTTTCATAAACTTTATAAATTTTTACAAGGCAAATGTTTAGGGTTGCCATACGGTACTAAAATTTAACATTACGCAAAACTCAATTTTCGCAAAATTTTTGGCCACACATATCTTCTGAACGGTGCAAGCTAGGGTCTTGAAATTTTGGGAGAAGTTAGATACTCAGAAATTAGTAGGAGTCGGTTAACAAAATTTTTTTGTCAAGCCCCCTATTTAGGAGCTATAAGGGCTCGAAAATTGAAATTTTGCTATTTTTAAACACCTGTAACTTGAATACCTGTTCAAATTTTTTTTTAGTGATAGACAAAATTCAAAGCTCTATAATTATATTTCAACATGTGTTAAAGGTTTTTTTAATTTTGAAGGGTGACGAAGTTACAGCCCCTGCAAATTCCAAAAAAGCCCTATATTTAAATAAGTATAACAAGAGTTCTATTAGGTTTAGATTAGGTTTATTTTCAATCGAAAAACGGTGTTAGAGAGCTGCTTTTATAGGCTTTACAAAAATATGTCGCCTAAATGTATAAGGTTAACATACGGTACTAAAATTTATCATTATATAAAACTCAATTTTTGCAAAATTTTTGGCCCCACATATCTTCTAAACGGTTCAAGCTAGGATCTTGAAATTTTGGGAGAAGTTAGATCCTAAAAAAATAGTAGGAGTCAGTTAACAAAATTTTTTTGTCAAGCCCCCTGTTTAGGAACTATAAGGGCCCGAAAATTGAAATTATGCTATTTTTAAGCACCTGTACCTTGTATACCTGTCCAATTTTTTTTTTATTAATATACAAAATTTAAAGGTCCAACATTATATTTTAACATATGTTAAAGGTTTTTCTTAAATTTAAAAGGGGTTCCTTAAATTGAAGAAAGTGTCTCTCAGTTTTACCCATTTTTCATTTTTGCTTAGATAATAAAATTCTAAGTAAAATTCCAAATTTTTGTATAATTCACAATTTAATTCCTATATCCTAAAAAATTAGAGGATGAGGGGGGGGGGGAGTTGAAGTTAGATTCTTGAGAAATTAGCAGTAGCAGTACTGTTAGCAGTAAATTTTATAAGTCAGTAGTAACTATTTCCAACTAAATATTTCCAAAGTTAAACTCAGTATGTAATACAATATAATTTTGAAAATGTGCTTTTTTAAAAACCCTTGGTTTTTTTTCATCACTTGTTTTTTTTTCTTAAAAGAATTTCAATCTTAATTTAATCTTAAACAAATTTATCTTTTATTTTTTTACGGTAATTATAACAAACAAATTTATTTTATTAATAAACCTAATTTTTTAATTTAATGATTATAAAATAAAATTAAAAATTATTCGATCTTAATTTAATCTTAAAAAAAATTATCTTTTATTTTTTTACGGTAATTATAACAAAAAAATTTATTTTATTATTAAACCTAATTTTTTAATTTAATGATTATAAAATAAAATTAAAAATTATTTAAATGCAATTTATATTTTAACAGCAATTATTATTTATTCAAAAGTTTTTTTTTTTTTTACTATTCTATTGCTATTTTTCCTAAAATTCATTTTTAATTGGAGTTTTATTAAGATTTTAATTTCTTTTTTTTTTGTTTTTAAAGCATTTTTTATTTTTAATTTTTATTTTAATAAATTTAGTGCTTTTTGTTTTTTATATATTTTGTTTTTTGTAGAAAAAATTTTTTTTTTTTTTTTTTATTTAACCTTTATTTTAATTAAAATTTTTGTTTTATAAAATTTGATATTTAAATACAAAATTAATACAAAATTTTAATTTATTAGTAGTGTTAGTGATTTGGTTAGTATTTTGTTATTTATGTTAGTAAATGATCTAGCTAGATTTTTTTATTTTATATATTTTTTTATTAAAAATTTCTCCTCTATGGTAAAATTTGTTAAAATTTTTATCTCCTCTATGAGGGTATTTATCAAAATTTATTCTCCTCTATGAGGATATTTATCAAATAATAATTTATTCTCCTCTATGAGGATATTTATCAAATTCTTTTTTTTTTCTCCTCTATGGGATACTTTTTATCTATTTGAAAAATATTTTACTATTTATTTAGAAATTATTTTCTCCTCTATGAGGATACTTTTTATCTATTTGAAAAATATTTTTTATAATTTTATAATTTTTGTTATATTTTTGGTTTTATATTTATCTCAAAATTTCTTTAATATTTTTCTTATGAAATTTGAGTAATTAACTCTGTAAGTTAAATGAGTGTTCAGACTTACGTGGTAATTATGAACTGGAGCATCAAGGAGCCGTCTGCAGTCTTTTATCCCAACGAATAGGTGGCTGTTACTATCACTTGTGTGATTTTGGCAGTAATTACCGTTCACCCAGACACAAGTGAACTTTAAGCTTTAAGCCTTTGGCAGTAATTTATTACCAAATCAACTGTACTGCAACTCCTGTTTGTCCTGTGGTTAAGTCCTACTAAGGGGCCTCTTTCCCTACTCTGTAGTTGAGATAATTTCAGTTTTCACCTACTTGCTGCTCGTATACAAAACTGTTGTTCTTCTAGTGATTTCTTGATTTTAGCTAATTTCCTTTATAAAGAACCCTTCTTTTTTTTTTTATACTGTTTTTTTATTTTGGTTTTTTGTTTTTTTTTATACCCTACACCTATAGAATAGGTAAAGGGGTATATTAACTTTGGTATGGTGTTTGTAACCACCTAAAGGAAGCGAGCTAGATATGGAAAAGTATATATATTTGTGATCAGCGTGACCGCCTTAGTCGATATAGCCATGTCCGTCCGTCCGTCCGTAGGCACGATAACTCAAAAAATAATGGAGCTATCTTGATGAAATTTTAACTGTAGGTTACTAGGACTGAAAGTACGGCGGGGATTGCATATGGGCGAAATCGGCCCATGGGTTCGGATTCTGGATTTAATCGATGTCAGGGCTAACGAACAAATATAAAAAATCACCATAACTCAACAACTAATGACGCTATCTTCATCAAATTTGTGCTGTAGGTTACTAGTAATGAAACTACTTCGGGAATTGCGTAAAGTCGGGATTGGACCATGGTTTCGGAACCTAGAACTTTTTGATCGAATTTAGGCCAAACGAGCATAATTCCGAAACCAACGAAGATAGAACCTCCAAATTTAGTATCAGGGTGTCCCTTCCTATTTCCTAAGTGTCTTGTGAATTTGGGTCCCATTGGAGTAGTGGGTCGGGGACCAGCCACACATTTCCGAAGACCTTAAAGCATATCTTTAAAATTAATAAAGATAACAACTTGAAAAAATGTAGAAGCTTCCAATTTGTCACAAGGGTGTTCTTTACTATCTCTTGCGTGTTCCCCTAATTTGGGAACAATTGGAGTGGTGGTTCTGTACCCCTCTCAGACCTCCCAAGTTTTAAAGGCTTATAATCGAAATTACTAAAAATAGTTACTTAAAATTAGGATAGACCGTTCAAATTGTGTACAAGGGTTAACTAGTACTATAAGTACAGCGCGGACTATATAAGGGCGAAATCAGCCCAACGGTTCGGATTCCGGACCTTTTAATCGATGTCAGGGCTAAGGAACATATATAAAAAATCACTATAACTCAACAACTAATGAGGCTATCTTCATGAAATTTGTGCTGTAGGTTATTGGCAGCGAAACTACGGCGGTGATTACGTACGGTGAGGATTGGACAATGGGTTCGGAACTTAGAACTTTTTGATCGAATTTAGGCCAAACGAGCATAATTCCGAAACCAATGAAGATAGAACCTCCAAATTTGGTATCAGGGTGTCCCTTCCTATTTCGTAAGTGTCTTTGAAATTTGGGCCCCATTGGAGTAGTGGATCGGGTACCAGCCACTCAGTTCTTAGGCCTTTAAAGCATATTTTCGAAATTAATAAAGATAGTAACTTGAAACAAATGTAGAAGCTTCCAATTTGCCACAAGGGTGTTCTTTACTATTTCTTGCATGCCCCCCTAATTTGGGATCAATTGGAGTGGTGGTTCAGAACCTCTCTTATATCCCCCAATGTGTAAAAGCTTATCATCGAAATTAATAAAACTTGTAACTTAAAATTAAGATAGAGCGTTCCAATTGTGTACAAGGGCTAACTAGTATTGAAAGTATGACGGGACTGCATATGGGCGAAATCGTACCATAATTTCGGGTCCTGGAACCCTTGAAAAGTTCAAGGACTAACAAACATATATCTTACAAACACCATAACTCAAAAAATAATGACGGTATTTTGATGAAATTAAAACTCTAGGTTACTAGAAATGAAAGTACCATGGGAATTGGTTGTGGTCGAGTTTAATTTCAAAGCCAAAGAATATATTTCCTATGTCCTATGTGTCTCCGAAATCTAGACTTAATTGTAGTGGTTCAGCTATGTTCAAAGGTACTTGCTGCATTTATGTAAAATTTATTTTTATATTTAAATGAATTATATGAAAAGGTCTAAATTTGTAATTGTATTTTAGAGATACATTTATCGCATATTTTGTGTTTATAAGTTTTTCTATTAGGTATATAAACTAACCATTTAAAATAATTGCAATTTTTAAAAATTTGGATTAATAAATATATTATGCTTTGATTATCTTTTTATCACAAAATTTAATAATTAGAATTTTTTCATTTTGTAATTGAATTGGAATAAATATATTTTCATTTATTTCAAGTTTGTTTGTTTTTTAATATTTTTAAATAGATAAATTAGTAAGAATTTGTAGTATTTTTTAATAGATAGGGAATTAGAAAATGTTTTTAGTATTATACAGTTAATTTGGTTAGCTATGTCTTACGATCAAATTAATAACAGCTTCTATGGTGTTAAAATGACTTATGGATATGTCCTTAAATTTGAACCAAATAGGTGTAGGGTATTTCTAAGTCGGTTGCACCGACTGACTGTTTCTTTACTTGTTTTTTTTTTTTTTTTACTTCTTAATGATCACCTTTTGTAAAAAAAATTTTCTTATGTTTTTTATTTTATTTTAATCTCTTATTTATTTATTTTAATAATAATTTTAGTTTTTTTTTTGTTTTGTAATTTAATTTATTTTATAGTTTCTTAGTCTTTTAATTTTTTTGTCAATTTGATAATTTATTATTCCTTTGTTAATAAGTTAAAATGGGAAATATTTTATTTTTTATACTTTAATCATTCATCACTATTCTCTTCAGTTTTTATACCTTAACGGTCCCTGCTCGGGCGCCAGTTAAGTTCTTATTGCTCCTGTTCACAAAACAAATAAAAACCTTAAAAAAAGTTAAAAATTCCCTTTTTTTAAATAAAAGATTTTTTTTTATAATTTTAAGTTTGACTGCTTTATTCCACGATTAAATTAACATTAATTAATAATAATTTTAATTTGGATAATTCCACTTGCATTTTTGCTGACTCACGTGTTTATTCCGCGTGATTTCGAAGTTTGTTAAATTATGTTGCAAGTAGTTCACAGTAAAATTAATGCGTTGGCTAAATTCTGAAGTTGTGAATTTGAAATATGATCTTATTTAAATTTTGAAATAATTTTTAGTTAATAATTATTAACTTACATAGTGTTTATATTTTAATATGATTTTATGTTAAAAAAAAACACTGAAAAATGGTGTAGGTCATTTTTTCATAGTATTATTTTCAATGAATGGGATTTTATTTATTGTGAAATAGCCTATTAAATTGTGGTTTCTAGTTTCAAAGTAGTTAAAAAGTTAAAGCCAAAAAGAAAAATAAAAATTTAAATTTGAGCGGTAACTTGTCGTTTTATTTTCATAAATTTTAAGTAATAAATTATTAATTTTCCAACAAACTTTTAGTAGATTAGATTTTCAATACTTTATACAGAGACATAAATTAAAATTTACTCTAAGTCATCTTTTTTTTAATTTAAAATTTTTAAGAATTTCTAATTTATCTTTTTTTTTTCACACCCTTCAATTTGTCACCGGAACATTGAATCTTGAAGTGGAACAGGTGGATCAGCTTGTGTTAAATAATGAAAAATATTAAATAAGTTATTTTTGTTTATTTTATTACACATTTAATTTTGTTATGTTTTACTAGAATAAAAGTTTTACGTTTGTTTTGTTTTTATAGTTTTATGTTATATTTTGTACATAGATTCTTTGTTTTAAGAACCTACATAGTAGCTTCATGTTTATAATTTTTTTAATTTCGTTTTTTAAAGGGTTTTTTATGCCGAATTGCACGTTATTCATTTAATCGAATTTTAAAGTGATTGTGTTTTTATTTTTTAATTAAACCAAATTTTTCAGATATAATTTTACTTTTCCCATCTCACCTATTTAATTTTATTTTTCAACAAGTATTCAATTTTATATACGATGTACGGAATTTTAATTGTACACACTAAATGTCCAATTTTCATTTTGTTGAAATTCCTTAATATAGTCTATTCTTAAAATTCATTTGGTAGCAAAAAACAAAATCGCTTGTCTGCTCTTCGCTATGATGTTATATTATTTTAATACCTAAAGAGGTAAAATGAATATTTTAAAAAGAAATATTTGATTGAATATTAGAAAAAAAATATTTATTCATTCATACATACATATACTTAGTATTGTATTATTTATATTTGATTAGTTAAGCTGTTAAATATATCCTAGTATCGCCCTGTGCTCGGAATTCGAGCTATTTTTGCTTTTAAGTTAACATATAAAATTCGTTTTCTGTAAATATTATTAGACTATACATAATAAAAATTATGCCAACAGTGTTGTCAACAATTCTTGCGCTTTAAATTTACTTAAAAAAAATTTATAATTTTTCTTAATTATTAAAACGTTGTTAAGTATCGATTTTTGAGGTTTATTTCTATAGCTTAAGCCGCTTTAAAGAGAGGATAAATTGGTGTAGTTAAATTAAATTAAAATTCTAAATACATATAAATATTATTCTAATAAATACATATTTCTAAACATATACGTATATTTATTGAAGTCAAGAACCCAAAATTCGAGTTAATGCTGTCCTTCATATAACAAACTGTACTTTTTTCTAAACATTTTAGTACGATATGAACTATGTTGTACGTATTCTGTATCCTAATTAAAAAACTCTACGAATACATAATATGTACAACAAAATTTAACATATCATAATTCATAAGTTTAGTATTTAGTATTATATTATATTGAAGCTGCCAAATAATAGTACAAATACTAGTCAAGTTGACCGAAGTCTTTTTTTAAATCTCAATCTTAAGATTTATAGCAAAAAAAAAAAAGTTTTTCAATAAATCAAAAAATAAATTTTTCCTACACTTTTTTCATTTTTAAATTTAATAGCTAGATAGGTAAATTTTTACTACAAATGTATGCCTATTTAAAGTTCTGAAAACATGCGAAAAATGATTTTGAATTCCTTAGTTTACTTTATACCTTTTTGTCTAGTTTATTTATTTAATACTTCCTAAGTTTTTTATAGACAAAAATATATTTCTATACATGGTCATGAGCCAAGACTCATAAGTTTCTTAAAACAAATAAATATGATTGCTTTTATTCCTTCATGAGGAGTAAACTCTTTTCTACTCTCAACTATTGCCAGCTACTCCAGCCCTTGTAAAAGAGTATATGACAGAGTAGATAAATAATTTCCGGCAGATGGCTTTAATTAAAATTCTCTTGAATTGGTTATGTTAAATCATATTTTTTATTTGATAACCAATTAGCACTTACCCCCTTCATTTTGAAAAATATTCTTTATATTTATATCAGCAATAAACCTTAATTTTTTCACTTTATTAACATTTAAATACTATTAAATATAATTAACTTCTCAAATGACAGGTAGTTTTAAAATGTCAAATATATATATGACGATTAATCTGACAATTATGTACTCCTGAAACAAAAATTAGCGTTCCATTTACAAACTACGCCTATCTAATCTTCATGTACACTTTTTGATATATAAAATTCATTCGTTTTGTCAAAGCAAAACTAAAAATAGTTTTTTTATTATAAACGAGGAAGAGTGTAGTAGAGTAGACTGTGTCAACTCTGGGATACCCGTATGACTGTAACATATACATTATATCATCTGGTTAATTACTTTTGGCAAAATTTAAAAGATACAGCTTTATTAAGTTTAGTATAAAGCTCATATAAAAGAAAGGGTTGTATGGCAGCTACTCGAACCCTCTGCAGTAGACCAACCAAATTTTTCTGTAACTTTGGCCATTACACTAAACTATTTTTGGCAAAATTTCAGACACCCATCTTCATTAGATGTAGTGTAATGCTCATATAAAAGAAGGAGTTGTATGGCAGCTACTCGAACCCTCTGCAGTAGACCAACCAAATTTTGCAGAAACTTTGGCCATTACACTAAACTGTTTTTGAAAAAGTTTGAGACACCCAGCTTCAATAGGTATAGAGTAATGCTCATATAAAATTAGAAGTTGTATGGCAGGTACTCGAACCCCCTGCAGTACACCAACCAAATTTTGCAAAAACTTTGGCCATAAAACTAAACTAGTTTTGCCAAAATTTCAGACACCCAGCTGTAATAGGTACTTTTATAAAAAAGGAAGTTGTATGGCAGCTATCCGAACCCATGGACCAAAATGGCTGGATTTAAATAGCGATGACGGCTATTGCAAAAAAACGAATTTTGGAACAGACAGATGGACGGACATACATAGCTAAATCGATTTATTTTTCGATTCTGATCCGATCCATACACTTGAGTCTATATTCGCTGCTCTAATGTAAATTTATGTACCTATTTATTTCTCAATTTTTTGACAGACATTATACGCTGTACGCTTTTATTTAGGTTAGGACCTAAGGAACAAATAACTTTTTTTGAGAAAGATAATTTTTTTAGTTTTGCAAACATATTGTACTGTAGGTATTTTTAATTTATTTGAATATTTAAATAAATTTTTTTTTTAGTACCTACTGTATTGTAATAAATTGCAAAAAAAAAACAAACAGTACTTTTCGGTTATAACGACCATGATGGGACGGAAAATATTCGTCGTAATAAACCAATGTCGTTTTAAAAGAATGCTGTGAATTTTTGAAAAATTAGTATAAGACTTGAACATTGTAGAATGTGCTGATTCTAGAATGGACACTTCGAACTCATTTGCTAAAATTTTATTTGATGTGTCAGCCTCAAGCCTATGTAAGTATAGTGCTTTTTCTTCTATTGCAATTTTTTTTGTATTTTTGATGCGTTATTATGATTTTTTTTATATTCAAAACTAAATAAATAACACTTAATTAATCGCCAAGCAACATTATTAGATATAATAAGTTAAAATAAAATAAAAATCTATGTAATAAAAAACTTACATTTTTAGGTAAAATTTAATTTATTATCAAAAAGTGTAAGGTTTATTATAATTAAAATTGAACCGAGTTCGTAATAAATGAAAACTACTGTATAAACCAAATGTATTGCTTTCGTTTCGAACAGAACTCAGTTTTTTCGTTCACTTTTTAAGATAAAGAAAAAAAAAACAAAAATTTTAAACCAATTTCAATCTCCTTGTTCATTGAACATTTGAACTAAACAAAAAAAAGAAAGACATAAGTCGTTGCATATAATAGTTTGATTGAGATGCGATTTACAACCGAAAATGAATTACATTTACACAGAAAGTCGACGCATAATATTAGAGTCATAAGCCTAAACTTTTAACATCGTGACCGTTAAATTCAAATTTACGTCAAATTAAAGACGGGTTTTCACCGGAAAAAACGCAATATTCTAAAAAAAAAATATCATTGCCTTTGAAAACAAAAAAAATCTTTCTTTTGGTTGTTTTTTTATTAAAATTGGTCTCATAGTTCACCCGAAAAATGGATGTTTATATTTGTATGGGAAAAAATAAGCCGATTAAATATTATGATTTACTTTGGTATTTGGTATTATCAGTATTATATTGAAACACACAAACTCATTAAAAACCAAGTAAAGAAACAGTCAGTCGGTGCAACCGACTTAGAAATACCCTACACCTATTTGGTTCAAATTTAAGGACATATCCATAAGTCATTTTAACACCATAAAAGCTGTTATTAATTTGATCGTAAGACATAGCTAACCAAATTAACTTTGTAATACTAAAAACTTGGGTCCCAAATTTCAAAGACACTTACCTAATAGGAAGGGACACCCTGATACCAAATTTGGAGGTTATATCTTCATTGGTTTCGGAATTATGCTAGTTTGGCCTAAATTCGATCAAAAAGTTCTCAGTTCCGAACCCATTGTCCAATCCTCACCGTACGTAATCACCGCCGTAGTTTCATTACCAATAACCTACAGCACAAATTTCATGATGATAGACTCATTAGTTGTTGAGTTATCGTGATTTTTAATATATGTTCGTTATCCCTGACACCGACTAAAAGGTCCAGAATCCGAACCCATGGGCTGATTTCGCCCTTATACAGCCCGCGCTTTACTTATAGTACTAGTTAACCCTTGTACACAATTTGAACGGTCTATCCTAATTTTAAGTAACTATTTTTAGTAATTTCGATTATAAGCCTTTAAAACTTGGGAGGTCTGAGAGGGGTACAGAACCACCACTCCAATTGTTCCCAAATTAGGGGAACACGCAAGAGATAGTAAAGAACACCCTTGTGACAAATTGGAAGCTTCTACATTTTTTCAAGTTGTTATCTTTATTAATTTTAAAGATATGCTTTAAGGTCTTCGGAAATGTGTGGCTGGTCCCCGACCCACTACTCCAATGGGACCCAAATTCACAAGACACTTAGGAAATAGGAAGGGACACCCTGATACTAAATTTGGAGGTTCTATCTTCGTTGGTTTCGGAATTATGCTCGTTTGGCCTAAATTCGATCAAAAAGTTCTAGGTTCCGAACCCATTGTCCAATCCTGACCTTACGCAATTCCCGAAGTAGTTTCATTACTCGTAACCTACAGCACAAATTTGATGAAGATAGCGTCATTAGTTGTTGAGTTATCGTGATTTTTTATATATGTTCGTTAGCCCTTTGATCGATTAAAAGGTCCAAAATCCGAACCATGGGCCGATTTCGCCCATATGCAGTCCCCGCCGTACTTTCAGTCCTAGTAACCTACAGTTAAAATTTCATCAAGATAGTTCCATTATTTTTTGAGTTATCGTGCCTATTGACGGACGGACGGACATGGCTATATCGACTAAGGCGGTCACGCTGATCACAAATATATATACTTTTCCATATCTAGCTCGCTTCCTTTAGGTGGTTACAAACACCATACCAAAGTTAATATACCCCTATATACTTTTCCATATCTAGCTCGCTTCCTTCAGGTGGTTACAAACACCATACCAAAGTTAATATACCCCTTTACCTATTCTATAGGTGTAGGGTATAATAAAATGAATGTACCATTTCCATAACTTTTTATACCCTACACCCTATAGAATAGGTAAAGGGGTATATTAACTTTGGTATGGTGTTTGTAACCACCTAAAGGAAGCGAGCTAGATATGGAAAAGTATATATATTTGTGATCAGCGTGACCGCCTGAGTCGATATAGCCATGTCCGTCCGTCCATCCGTCCGTCCGTAGGCACGATAACTCAAAAAATAATGGAGCTATCTTGATGAAATTTTAACTGTAGGTTAATAGGCCTGAAAGTACGGCGGGGATTGCATATGGGAGAAATCGGCCCATGGGTTCGGATTCTGGACCTTTTAATCGGTTTCAGGGCTAACGAACAAATATAAAAAATCAAGATAACTCAACAACTAATGACGCTATCTTCATCAAATTTGTGCTGTAGGTTACTAGTAATGAAACTACTTCGGGAATTGCGTAAGGTCGGGATTGGACCATGGGTTCGGAACCTAGAACTTTTTGATCGAATTTAGGCCAAACGAGCATAATTCCGAAACCAATGAAGATAGAACCTCCAAATTTAGTATAAGGGTGTCCCTTCCTATTTCCTAAGTGTCTTGTGAATTTGGGTCCATTGGAGTAGTGGGTGGTGGACCAGCCACACATTTCCGAAGACCTTAAAGCATATTTTTAAAATTAAGAAAGATAGCAACTTGAAAAAATGTAGAAGCTTCAAATTTGGCACAAGAGTGTTCTTTACTATTCTCTTGTGTGTTCCCCTAATTTGGGATCAATTGGAGTAGTGGTTCTATACCCCTCTCAGACCTCCCAAGTTTAAAAGGCTTATAATCGAAATTACTAAAAATAGTTCCTTGAAATTAGGATAGACCGTTGAAATTGTGTACAAGGATTAACTAGTACTATAAGTACAGCGCGGACTATATAAGGGCGAAATCAGCCCAACGGTTCGGATTCCGGACCTTTTAATCGATGTCAGGGCTAACGAACATATATTAAAAATCACGATAACTCAACAACTAATGAGGCTATCTTCATCAAATTTGTGCTGTAGGGTCCTAGTAATGAAACTACTTCGGGAATTGCGTAAGGTCGGGATTGGACCATGGGTTTGGAACCTAGAACTTTTTGATCGAATTTAGGCCAAACGAGCATAATTCCGAAACCAATGAAGATAGAACCTCCAAATTTGGTATCAGGGTGTCCCTTCCTATTTCCTAAGTGTCTTGGAAATTTGAGCCCTATTGGAGTAGTGGGTCGGGGACCAGCCACTTAGTCCCGAGGACTTTAAAGCATATTTTCGAAATTAATAAAGATAGTAACTTGAAACAAATGTAGAAACTTCAAATTTGGCCCAGGGTGTTCTTTACTATTTCTTGCGTGCCCCCCTAATTTGGGATCAATTGGAGTGGTGGTTCAGAACCTCTCTTAGAACCCCCAATGTGTAAAAGCTTATCATCGAAATTAATAAAACTAGCAACTTAAAATTAAGATAGAACGTTCCAATTGTGTACAAGGGTTAACTAGTATTGAAAGTATGACGGGACTGCATATGGGCGAGATCGTACCATAATTTCGGGTTCTGGAACCCTTGAAAAGTTCAAGGACTAACAAACATATATCTTAAAAACACCATAACTCAAAAAATAATGCCGGTATTTTGATGAAATTTAACACTAGGTTACTAGTAATGAAAGTACCATGGGAATTGGTTGTGGTCGAGTTTAATTTCGAAGCCAAAGAATATATTTCCTATGTCCTATGTGTCTCCGAAATCTAGACTTAATTGTAGTGGTTCAGCTATGTTCAAAGGTACTTCCTGCATTTATGTAAAACTTATTTTTATATTTAAATGAATTATATGAAAAGGTGTAAATTTGTGATTGTATTTTAGAAATACATTTATTGCATATTTTGTGTTTATAAGCTTTTCTATTAGGTATATAAACTAACCATTTAAAATAATTGCAATTTTTAAAAATTTGGATTATTAAATATATTATGCTTTGATTATCTTTTTATCACAAAATTTAATAATTAGAATTTTTTCATTTTGTAATTGAATTGGAATAAATATATTTTCATTTATTTCAAGTTTGTTTGTTTTTTAATATTTTTAAATAGATAAATTAGTAAGAATTTGTAGTATTCTTTAATAGATAGTGTAATTAGAAAATGTTTTTAGTATTATACAGTTAATTTGGTTAGCTATGTCTTACGATCAAATTAACAACAGCTTTTATGGTGTTAAAATGACTTATGGATATGTCCTTAAATTTGAACCAAATAGGTGTAGGGTATTTCTAAGTCGACTGACTGTTGCTTTACTTGTTTTTTAAGAAAATAATAATAATATAACAATGTGTAGGATGACAAAGGTATATGTTTTTTCTAATGTATAAAATCATTTTTACTCTTTCGTGGGGCATTGGATTTCACAAAATATAGTACGAGATTTTTTAGCCTACATTACATGTTTCACACTAATGGTTATAGCAAAAAAGCGCTGTCATCGAAATAATAATGTGAAAGTGATTTAAAGTGAAATTAATTCTTTTACCATTGTTTTTACTTTAAAAAATTATATTTTTATTATTAGCATAATCGTAGACAACGATGTTATGCTAATTCGAATTTTGGTTATATATTAGGAATAGGTTTAGATTATCCAGAGAACCTTCACGATCTACACAATGATTTACCTTTTTGCCCTGAAAACAGTATTCCTCCAACCGAAAAAGGAAACCGGAAATTCCTTCAACAATATGTAATCCATTATAGAAATCTCAAACAATGTCTTGAGAACGGGTTAGTTTAAAAAAAATACCCAGAGTTTTGAAATTTAAACAGGGTGATTGGTTAATGAAGTTTATCGATTTAAATACTGAATATAGAAAAATTTTTAAAAACACCTTTGAAAAAAAACTTTTTTAAATTAATTAATAATTCCCTGTTTGTGTTTTTGTGTCTCAGTTTTTGAGTCTAATCTAGTGGCTATAAAGTTAAAGAAAACTATAATACATTATAACAAACGGATTTATATAGGAATCACAATTTTAGAATAATCTAAAATTTTATTGTATATTTTTCACTATAATTATATGAAACTAATGTTTCAAAATAATTTAACCCTTAAATATATAGATGCTGATAGTTTTACAAGACATAAAAACAGATCTGATTAAATATTTAATACGTCAGATTATGAAAAATATAACCCATATAATTTTCCTCAGCTAAAAATAAGTATTCGGTCCATATAAAGATGAAATGATAATTAATTTCTGTATTTATAGGTTTAAGAACCGAAAAATGAATTTTCTTCAGACTTTAGAAAATGACAGTATTAAAAAAGCTAAAGAGGTTAAAAAATATGTTGTAAATGAGAGTTCTCATTCGAGCGTTGTTGGGGTGACACGTATCTCGAGAGCATTGATAATAAAAGGGAAAAAGATTTATAAAAGGAAATAAGAAGAGGTTTTTTAGTTACATTACAACCTTTTATTTTTTTTTTTATTTGAAATTGGATAGAGTTGAATTAAAATTTCAATGTTCTATTTGCAAAAATTTTATACACGCTAAATGTGCAAATTTACTGCAAAGCGACATTGAGTATATGGAGAAACACAAAAATTTTGTATGCAAGAGGTGCAGTGTTGAAAGGCGTAAGTCTTTGCAGTCTAATTACTTATATAATAATTTAAAAAATAATACACCAACCACAAGTAATAGTGTATCTTCTGTTTCATCTGCTGAAGTTAATGTTATTGGAGTTTTCTCTCAAAATGAGAACGAGCTAACAGTAATTAACACAAATAATGAGAGAGTTTTAAATAATGAAAAGAATGAAATGGAAGAAGATAAAAAATATACTATGGAAATGGTGTATAATAAATTAGTAAAATTAGAAAAAATAAATAGTGATTTCTTAAACTCAATTAATTTACTAAAAGAAGAGAATGCAGCATTAAAGTTCAAGTTGTGTAGTTTGGAAAGCAGATTGAATTGGGTGAATCAAAAAAAGAAAGAAAAATTTATTGAAATAGATGGTGTTCCTGATGTAAATAATGAAAATGTCAAACAAATAACAAATAAAATTTTTGCTGATGGTTTATCATTGAATATAATTGAAGATCAGATTGAACAATGTTTTGTTAAACGTAGAAGCATAAAAACTCAGAATAATAATTCTAAGGTAAAAAACACTATCTACTTTAAGTTCTCTAACTACAACATAAAAAAAGAGGTTATGAAAAAAAAAGCACTTGTTTATAAGAACTTAACATGCAACCTATTTGATGATGACTTGAAGAGTTCCAGTAGAATATTCATTAACAACAGTTTGACAAGTTACTCGCAGGCACTTTATTTGGAAGCCAAGAAAATAACAAAAGATAAAAATTTTAAATATTTATGGTTTAATTACTCTAATTTATTGTGTAAAAAGGATGTTGGTGGTGATGTTATTATATTAAAATCATTTGCAGATTTAAATAAAATTAAATAGTTTCGTTGTTTTTTTCTAGCTTTTGCTAAAGTAATCCTTAATGAATCTAGATGTAAATGGTTTTTTTAATGACATAACCACCTTTTCCTTAAATAACAAAAATTGTGAAAGTGTTTTCCAAACTAGCTCTAATTTTGAATTATATAAAAATTTTTTTTTAGTTCAACAAAATATCAGAAGCCTGAGACTGAATTTTGATGTGCTTGTCTCTAATTTGGAAATTTTTGCTAGAAGGCCTGATATGATTTCTGATGAAAATATAATATTATTTAACATGTTTTATTACAGTGTATTAAAAAAATTAGGAACTTATTAATTTTTTGTATGAACTTCTGAAATTTTAGGACTAGATGAATGATATTATACTCAAAATTTGGGGGATAAAAAAAAGGAATAGCGGACTCAAAAAAAAATTATTTATTATTTATTTATTATTTATTATTTTTTATAATATTTTTTGAATAAACAAGCTTTAAATGATTTTTTTTATTTAAAAATAGGAAATTTTTAATTTCCCGGTCCAATAAATCCGGTCCTGAGGGGTCCAGAAATCTCGTTGATAAATTTTTAAACATAGGGTTCCAATTTTATAAAATTAAATTATTTAGGCCCCCAGCAATTTTTCTAAGCCCCATATCTCCCAAACGGATGGGAATAGACCCTACCTCTAGAAGCATTTTTTGTTTGTTTTGAACCCTAGAATAACCCCTAGTTCTATGGCAGGTTATTAGCGAAACACCCTGTATTTATCATTTATAACTGCACTTAATTATCAATTTCAATTTTTGTTTTACTTTGTTTACTATTAAACTAGAATTTGTATCAATTTTACTATATGGCTTTATTTCGTAAAATTTTAGAAAATGATATGGCTTTATTTCGCGCCACCAAATTTTCTTAGTGCAGATGTAATGAAAATTTCACTTAATATTAGAAGTCAAACTTATTCGTTTATTTGTGTTTATCGATTTCATAAGTATAATTTTAATGTGTTTTTTGAAGAATTTAAGTTTTTTTTTAAATAATGAACGTTCGTCTAATTTGATAATATTAGGTGATTTTAATTTTGATATTTTAGGCAATAATGAAGAGGTTTATAATTATCTAAACTTATTAGCCGTTAATGGATTATCGTCGGTTATTTCCGAGCTTACTAGGTCTTTGTCTGGTAAATGTTTAGATCATATTTATGTTCGTTTTGGGAATATTACTCTTAATATGTGTGAAAATAAAAAAGGAAACAAAAATGATGTAAATAATTACAGACCCTTCTCACTACTTTCATTAATTTCTAAAATTTTTGAGAAATTGATAAAAAAACGAATTTTGAGCTTGTTGAACAGAACAAACTTCTTTAGCACAATTCAATTTGGTTTTAGAGAGGGAAAATCTACAGAGGATGCCTTACTGGATCTGTGTTCAAAAATCATTTCTAATTTAGAAAAGAAAAAAAATACAGCCAGCTTATTTGTTGAAAGTACAAAAGCTTTTGATATGGTGAACCATCGATTGTTTTTGGAAAAAATTGATAAAGCTGGATTTAGAGGGTTTGTTCTTAATTGGTTTGCTTCATATCTAAATTTGAGAAAACAAAGGGTAAAAGTTAATGACAGCTACAGTAATGTTGGAATTCTGCAGAATGGTGTACCACAGGGCTCAGTTTTAGGTCCCATTCTGTTCTTAATCTACATAAACTCACTTTTTACTCAGAACTTCAAGGGAAAGCTAATTGCTTTTGCAGATGACATAGGCTGCGTCTATGGAGCAAATTGCCCGCTTAATTTAACAGCTGAAATAAACCATGACTTGAACTTACTCAGATCCTGGTTCGCTAGACATAAACTTGTTATTAGTAGCAAAACTAAACTTATGTTCTTCAGTTTTTCTTCTCAAGGAGTTATTGGAGCCGATATGGTCTTCCATGCTACGGAATGCAAAAGATTCCCTTTAACGGCTAACTACTGTTCTCACAGTAATATGCAAAAGTCCTACTGCGATAATGTTGCGTGCAGCACGAAATGTTTTATTATAGAAACAGTACAAGTGTTCAAATATTTAGGTGTTATCTTGGATTGTAATCTGAGTTGGTCCTCTCATATTGATACCTTGAAACAATACTTTCGTTCAATTCTGAGATATTTTTTTTAAATTAAATAAGGTGTGTTCGGAGGATGTGTTAAAAACCATTTATTATGGGATATTTCATTCGAAATTTCAATATGGTCTGTCTTGTTGGGGCGGTGCTACCTATTATAAAATACAGCCTCTTTTAGTTTTGCAAAAATATGTAATCCGTAAAATTTGTAACAAAGATCATATTTGCCCTAGTCTGCCCCTGTTTGTTTGTTTAAACATTTTACCTTTGAGACATTTATATTGTTACAAGGTTTTGAAAATATTTTTTGTTAGGTGTGGATACTTAAACAGTAGAATTTCTAGTATATACCCTCTTCGAGTGAACGACAACTTTCTGGTTATTGTTCCTACTTTTCGCACCACATCTTATAAACACTTCTACAATGTAGCATCTTGCATTTTATTTAACAATCTTCCTATATATATTAAAAAAATAAGGATATTCAATTTGTTTTTAAAAGAAATTAGAAACTGGCTTTTGCAAATGGATTAAGATGATCTAAATCGTATACTTTACTCAAACTAAATTCAATGTTAAACATAATTGAGGAATCAAAAGGAGCGGGTTTGGAAGACACTTATAATATACTTTTTATCTTTTTATATATATATTTTTTTTTCTTAAATTTTGTACTTAAATTTTAAATTATAAATTTTATATTCTTTATAGTATTTTCCTTTTTACATTTTTTCTTATTATAGTTTTTCTTTTTTATATAATTCTTAATATTCTAAACTTTGAAATTTTTTTTTATTTTTCCTTTGTTATAACTTTATTTTTCTTTTTAATATTAAATTTTGTTGTTACTTTTTTATACACATCACCCCTCTGTTTAACTGATATTAATTAACGTTTGGAATTTTAATTTAATGAAGTGGGTTTAAAACTATTTTTCCTGTAAAATAAAAAATCCACTAAACTCTCAATAACTTTTTTCATTTATTAAATATATATTTAAATTATGAAATTTTTGTGTTAAAAATCTTTGTATAATATTTAATTTACACTAAGTAATTTTTGAACTTTAAATATTTTTTAGATTGTAAGAATAGAGTTTTAAGATAATGTGAAAAGTATTTGAGAATGAAATAATAAATAATAAATAAAATAATAAAATAAATGTACTTATTTCTTACTACATATGAATATATTAATTTCAAGGAAAATAAACACTATGAAGACAAAAAATAATTATTTTGTATTTAAACAAACCAAACTAGTGTAAGCTTGTTACTATTTGTTTCAAAACTTTTTTAGTTAATTTTACAATTAAATAAAAAGTTACTTTTAACTTGAACTTGATCACGTTGTCTATTTGTATTTCATGATCAAAGCTTATATTATTATTTATTTCATTGTTTATTTATTTCAAAAGTTTTTTAGTTAACTTTATAATCAAACAAAAAATTTCCATCGGTTTTTTAAACTTTTCAATTTTAAAATGACAATTGGCACCTTATTTTTCAAACATAATGGACGAGCTAATAAACTTTTAATTGAAAACTAACTTTTAAAATTTTTAATAATTTTTCAAATAAATATTAAATTAAGTTTGAGCTTGAGTCATTTTGTATTTAAATCAAACTAGGTTAAGCTTGTTATTATTTGTTTCAAAACATTTTAGTCAAATTTACAAATATGTAAATAAAAAATTTCCATGGCTTTTTTAAACCTTTCAGCTTTATTTTCAAACATAACGGACGAGCTTTATTAGTTTTGAATTCAAACCCAAACTTTAAATTTTTCAAATAAATATTAAATTCAGTTAAAAGTATTTATGAACCTGAACTTACATCTGTTAAATTTCCTTATGTTTACCTTGTAAAAAAAATAATAAGAAAAAAAGGAAATCAAGTTTTGGTTGGCTTTGATAAAAGTTATGATTCACGAACAAATAAAAAAGATATTATTCAATGAATAATAATTTATAAACTTGGCTTTTTTAAGCCTTTCAGCTTAATTTTTAAACGTAACGGACGAGCTTTTTTTGCTTTGAACTTAAACCAAAACACACGAGCCTTATTAGTTTTGATTTCAAAATCAAACTTTAAGTTTTTCAAATAAATATTTAATTAAGTTTAAAACTTTCAGATTTGAATTTAAAACCAAACTTTAAATTTTTCAAATAAATATTAAATTAAGTTTAAGCTTTTCTGCTTAACTTTCAAACGTAACGGAAGAGCTTTATTAGTTTTGAATTTAGAGATTTAGAGCTTTTTATCCAGAAACCCCATATCTATACTACTACTTCTGCATTTGTTGGAGAATTAAGTTCCGAAAAGGTATTTGGTTTTATGTTTTAATGGTATGGAAATTATTTCAATTTGCAATCATTTTTAAATTTATTCTCTTAATTAACTTATTTTGTAATATTCTATAGAATTGAACTCAAAGTTATTCGAACGAAATATTAATTTGTAATATTATAAATATAAAAGTTTATATAATTTCATAGTTTTTAAAGTTAGTTAAAACCATTAATGCTTTCATTAGCTTGTTATCATAAAATTTAATAATCAAAAAATACAATAAAAGTATTCCTAAAATACAATGATAAATTTTGAACAGTTTCATATAATTAATTTTAATACAAAAACAAATTTTACAACTTAAGTATCGTACACAATTTCTTAATTATATATTAACTATGGTAATAATTCAAGCTGGGTGGCACAGTGGTTAAGTGCCGACCTTTCATGCAGAAGGGCCCGGTTTCGAATTCTAGTGAAAGTGAAAAAACTTTTCTGGTTTTCGACTCGACTCAGTTACCATTCGCCATTGGGTTCAAATTAATGGCATAATCAATAATTAATAATTATAAATCTTTAATAAAAAATACTTTAATATAAAAATATAAACAAATGCAAAATATAAACAAATAATTTAATTAAATAATATAACTCGCAGATATAGAATACCATATAAGTAAAATATAAAATATTACAATATAAACAAAAAATAGAATTGTAAATATTGAAAATCTAAGACGTTTCTACATGTTATAAGGCCTAGTACTATCTCATGTTTAAATTGTATGTGGAATTCAATAAGACCAATTCTCATAACACGAATATAATATGACCCCCTGTTCCAACATGTACCTATGGTATAGACAGGCTTATTAGCCTAACAGTTGAACAGTTAGCGCTTAAAAAAAAAAAAAAAAAAAAATAAAATATAGATATGGTATAATAAAAATTAAAAATATATTTAGTTTTTAATTTATAAAATATAATACATAATATGTTTCATAGTAAAACTCTTAGCCTTTTAATAATATAAAAGTGTTAAATAGGAACAGAAATAGGAAATAGTATATATATCAAATTTAATTTTTTTTATCTTTATTAATTTCGAATATATTATTCCTTAAGGTTTTGGGAGTAGTGGAAGTATATAAATTTCATCAAAATAGCGTAATTAGTTTCTGAGTTTTGGTCTTCGAAATTATGTGGATGGTCCCCGACCAACTATTTCATTAGGTTCCAATTTTCGAGGACACTATGGGAATAGAAGGGGATACCCTGATACCGAATTTGGTGGCTCTAACTTCTTTGAGTTCGGAATCATGCTCGTTTGGCCTAAATTCGAAGAAAAAATTCCAGGATCCGAACCCATGGTCGGATTTTGCCCATATGCAAACCGCGCCGTTCTTTCAATACTATTGATCCCTTGTACACAATTGGAACATTCTATCTTAATTTTAAGCTATTTTTATACCCGTATGACTATATAGTCAAAAGGTGTAATAAATTTACCATTACGTTTTGGATGCAGAGAAGGAGGGGGGGTAGGTATAGACTCAAATGTATGGATCGGATCAGAATCGAAAAATAAATCGATTTAGTTACGTATGTCCGTCTGTCCGTCACCATTATTACTCAAAAACTAAAACAGCTAGGATCTTGAGATTTTTGCATATTTTTGCAATAGCTGTCATCGCTATTTAAATCCAGCCATTTTTGTTCCTGGTTTGGGTAGCTGTCATACAACTTTTTTTTTAATAGGATATTACGTTCAATTTTGCAAAATATTGCTTGCTCAAAGTAAACAGGTTTGTTGAGTTCCGTTAACACATTGTGGCACAGCAGCTTTTTACACATTTTTTAATTTAAGAGTAAAGCAGAAAAGGTTTGACCACTTACTAATGTAAATTTTGTATGCGTACATGTATATACTTATCATTCCTACGATTAATCAAAAAAAAAATTTTTTTGTAAGTAAATTACGTCCAATTTTTGAAAGTAGGTAAAACTTCTTTAAATAGGAGAATCTTTAAAAGAATGTTTTGTCGAGTTCTTTTAACCGATTACGAAACAAAAACTTTAAAAAATAGTTTGCAAAACAGTTTTAACGATCATCTCTAATTTTATATACGTTTTTCTTCTGCTTCTTGACAATTTGGTGCTGCTTGAATTTTTATTGTTATTATTTAATAATTATGAAAAGTTTCAAGTGAAATTTGATAAATTTGTTGAAGAATTGCTAGAATAATCCCTAAAAAACTCGTTTTAAAAAAATTGCTTTATTACATTTTAAAATTAGCATGTAACTTTTTTCAATAACATGAACTTAAATTAAAACTCCATTGAGAGGTCGAAAGGGTATAATAAATATGCTATTATGTCATTATACTAAGTAAAAGCAGTTTACTTGAATTGCCAGAGTCTGAATACAATATAGTCGATGGTTTAGAAAAGGTTTAAAAATCTGCTTTTCATCTTATATTTTGTTTTGTACTTACCTGAAAGTTTCACTACAAACTTCCACGTTTGTTTATGATTTTATGAGAGAAATGTAGGCTTCTTTCTTGGAAAAACTGCTTTAAAATACTATGTATTTAAGCATAATATATACGAAATTGAATTTTTTTTTTGATTTTTAGATTTTATTTGAAGAAAACTGCAATTTGACACCGAAATTTTTTTTTTAAAAAACAACAACTGCAAAGTAGATGAAAAACAAAGACTTACGAAAAAATGTAGAAAAGGAAAATGTTAAGTTATTTAAATTTAAAGATATTATTATTCGGATTGTTTATTAGCTTTATTTTTATTATTATTAATATTATCTCATTTAGCTTTTGCACTATTTGAGACTATTTGAGAGCAAAACAAGTAAAGAAACAGTCAGTCGGTGCAACCGACTTAGAAATACCCTACACGTATTTGGTTCAAATTTAAGGACATATCCATAAGTCTTTTTAACACCATAAAAGCTGTTATTAATTTGATCGTAAGACATAGCTAACCAAATTAACTTTATAATACTAAAAACATTTTCTAATTACACTATCTATTAAAAAATATAACAAATTCTTACCAATTTATCTATTTAAAAATATTAAAAAACAAACAAACTTGAAATAAATGAAAATATATTTATTCCAATTCAATTACAAAATGAAAAAATTCTAATTATTAAATTTTGTGATAAAAAGATAATCAAAGCATAATATATTTAACAATCCAGATTTTTAAAAATTGCAATTATTTTAAATGGTTAGTTTATATACCTAATAGAAAAGCTTATAAACGCAAAATATGCAATAAATGTATTTCTAAAATACAATTACAAATTTAGACCTTTTAATATAATTCATTTAAATATTAAAATAAATTTTATATAAATGCAGCAAATACCTTTGAACATAGCTGAACCACTACAATTAAGTCTAGATTTCGGAGACACATAGGACATATGAAATATATTCTTTGGCTTTGAAATTAAACTCGACCAGAACCAATTCCCATGGTACTTTCATTACTAGTAACCTAGAGTTTAAATTTCATCAAAATACCGGCATTATTTTTTGAGTTATGGTGTTTTTAAGATATATGTTTGTTAGTCCTTGAACTTGTCAAGGGTTTCAGAACCCGAAACCATGGTACGATTTCGCCCATTAGCAGTCCCGTCATACTTTCAATACTAGTTAACCCTTGTATACAATTGGAACGTTCTATCTTAATATTAAGTTACTAGTTTTATTAATTTCGATGATAAGCTTTTACATATTGGGGGTCCAAGAGAGGTCCTGAACCACCACTCCAATTGATCCCAAATTAGGAGGGCACGGAAGAAATTGTAAAGAACACCCTGGACCAAATTTGAAGCTTCTGCGTTTGTTTCAAGTTACTATTTTTAGTAATTTCGAAAATATGCTTTAAGGTTCTCGGAACTGAGTGGCTGGTCCCCGACCCACTAGTCCAATGGGGCCTAAATTTCAAAGACACTTACGAAATAGGAAGGGACAGCCTTATAACAAATTTGGAGGTTATATCTTCATTGGTTTCGGAATTACGCTAGTTTGGCCTAAATTCGATCAAAAAGTTCTCAGTTCCGAACCCATTGTCCAATCCTCACCGTACGTAATCACCGCCGTAGATTCATTACCAATAACCTACAGCACAAATTTCATGAAGATAGGGTCATTAGTTGTTGAGTTATCGTGATTTTTTATAAAAGTTCGTTAGCCCTTCGATCGATAAAAAGGTGGGGTAGGTTCGAACCCATGGGCCGATTTCGCCCATATGCAATCCCCGCCGTACTTTCAGTCGTTGTAACATACAGTTAAAATTTCATCAAGATAGCTCCATTATTTTTGAGTTATCGTGCCTACAGACGGACGGACGGACATGGCTATATCGACTCAGGCGGTCACGCTGATCACAAAAATATATACTTTTCCATATCTAGCTCGCTTTTTTTTAGGTGGTTACAAACACCATACCAAAGTTAATATACCCCTTTACCTATTCTATAGGTGTAGGGTATAAAAATTAGTATTATTAATTAAGTGAGGTTTTGGAATAAAGGTTAACTTGCGTTAATACCAAAAATTAGAAAATTTCATTGAATCATTGTACAAAACGCGTAGACAGGTCAAAACCAAATTAATCCTGTGGGTTTTTATAATTAAAATGCTGATACAAAATTTTCAATAAAATTCTTTTAATCGTTTAAACAAATAAAATTTATAGAAAACTTCATGGCGTCGTCGTAGAAAACGGGTTAATCGAACTAAATCCCAAAACTTTTTGCAGCCTCTCTTTTGTGACAATCGGACCATTGGTTTTCACGTGAAGACAAACAAACAAACAAACAAATTTTCTCCTTTATTTATTAGAGTACACTACCAATAATAATGCTGTAGGTTTGAAATTTTGTCAAAAGTAAATAACCGGATGATGTAATGTTTATATTACTGTCATACGGGTATCTCTGAATTGACATAGTGTACTCTACTACACTTTTCCTCGTTTTTTTATACCCTACACCTATAGAATAGGTAAAGGGGTATATTATCTTTGGTATGGTGTTTGTAACCACCTAAAGGAAGCGAGCTAGATATGGAAAAGTATATATATTTGTGATCAGCGTGACCGCCTGAGTCAATATAGCCATGTCCGTCCGTCCGTCCGTCCGTAGGCACGATAACTCAAAAAATAATGGAGCTATCTTGATGAAATTTTAACTGTAGGTTAGTAGGACTGAAAGTACGGCGGGGATTGCATATGGGAGAAATCGGCCCATGGGTTCGGATTCTGGACCTTTTAATCGATCGAAGGGCTAACGAACACATATAAAAAATCACGATAACTCAACAACTAATGACGCTATCTTCATCAAATTTGTGCTGTAGGTTACTAGTAATGAAGCTACTTCGGGGACTGCGTGAGGTCGGGATTGGACCATGGGTTCGGAACCTAGAACTTTTTGATCGAATTTAGGCCAAACGAGCATAATTCCGAAACCAATGAATATAGAACCTCCAAATTTGGTATCAGGGTGTCCCTTCCTATTTCCTAAGTGTCTTGGGAATTTGAGTCCTATTGGAGTACTGGATCGGGGACCAGCCACACATTTCCGAAGACCTTAAAGCATATCTTTAAAATTAATAAAGATGCCAACTTGAAAAAAGCTTCCAATTTGCCACAAGAGTGTTCTTTACTATCTCTTGTATGTTCCCTTAATTTGGGATCAATTGGTGAGTTGGTTCAGTACCCCTCTCAGACCTCCCAAGTTTTAAAAGCTTATAATCGAAATTACTAAAAATAGTTACTTAAAATTAAGATAGACCGTTCAAATTGTGTACAAGGGTTAACTAGTACTATAAGTAAAGCGCGGGCTGTATAAGGGCGAAATCAGCCCATGTGTTCGGATTCTGGACCTTTTAGTCGGAGTCAGGGATAACGAAAATATATTAAAAATCACGATAACTCAACAACTAATGAGGCTATCTTCATGAAATTTGTGCTGTAGGTTATTGGTAATAAAACTACGGCGGTGATTACGTACGGTGAGGATTGGCAAATGGGTTTGGAACTGAGAACTTTTTGATCGAATTTAGGCCAAACTAGCGTAATTCCGAAACCAATGAAGATGGAACCTCCAAATTTGGTATCAGGGTGTCCCTTCCTATTTCCTAAGTCTCTTTGAAATTTAGGCCCCATTGGACTAGTGGGTTGGGGACCAGCCACTCAGTTCCGAGGACCTTAAAGCATATTTTCGAAATTAATAAAGATAGTTACTTGAAACAATTGTAGAAGCTTCCAATTTGCCACAAGGGTGTTCTTTACTCTTTCTTGCGTGCCCCCCTAATTTGGGATCAATTGGAGTGGTGGTTCAGGATCTCTCTTAGGACCCCAAATGTGTAAAAGCTTATCATCGAAATTAATAAAACTAGTAACTTAAAATTAACATAGAACGTTCCAATTGTATACAAGGGTTAACTAGTATTGAAAGTATGACGGGACTGCATATGGGCGAAATCGTACCATGGTTTCGGGTTCTGGAACCCTTGACAAATTCAAGGACTAAAAAACATATATCTTAAAAACACCATAACTCAAAAAATAATGACGGTATTTTGATGAAATTTAAACTCTAGGTTACTAGTAATGAAAGTACCATGGGAATTGGTTGTGGTCGAGTTTAATTTCAAAGCCGAAGAATATATTTCCTATGTCCTATGTGTCTCCGAAATCTAGACTTAATTGTAGTGGTTCAGCTATGTTCAAAGGTACTTGCTGCATTTATGTAAAATTTATTTTTATATTTAAATGAATTATATGAAAAGGTCTAAATTTGTAATTGTATTTTAGAAATACATTTATTGCATATTTTGCGTTTATAAGCTTTTCTATTAGGTATATAAACTAACCATTTAAAATAATTGCAATTTTGAAAAATTTGGATTATTAAGTATATTATGCTTTGATTATCTTTTTATCACAAAATTTAATAATTAGAATTTTTTCATTTTTTAATTGAATTGGAATAAATATATTTTCATTTATTTCAAGTTTGTTTGTTTTTTAATATTTTTAAATAGCTAAATTAGTAAGAATTTGTAATATTTTTTAATAGATAGTGTAATTAGAAAATGTTTTTAGTATTATAAAGTTAATTTGGTTAGCTATGTCTTACGATCAAATTAATAACAGCTTTTATGGTGTTAAAATGACCTATGGATATGTCCTTAAATTTGAATCAAATAGGTAGGGTATTTCTAAGTCGGTTGCACCGACTGACTGTTTCTTTACTTGTTTATAAACTACGGATGTCATAATTTTCATTTTAACAGTGTTGTATTTTTCAAAACTATAATGAAAATGAAATATACATATTTATATATTTTTACATATATATAACCTACGCAGCTACAAAAATTTAAATTTTTTTGAGTTATCCGGGAAACGGACGAACGGAAGTATATAAATCGGCTCAAAAGGTGCCGGTGATCAAAAATAAATATATACCTATCTATATATAGATTGCGTCATATTGGTGATTACAGAATACAATCATCGTACCAAAGTTATTTTACCCCTATGTGAATAGTAGTTTGTATTTAATTCGTTGCAATATTTAGTTTTTACAATGTTTTAACTTAACTTCTTAAATATTTAACATAATTGATGTTTTATTTACAGTGGCACCCAAGCATTACTTGTGATGAAAATACTCGTCAACTTACTGAAAACGGACAAGAAAACTTAGCAGGAGTACCTATTGACAATGAATCAATTAAATTATGTCCAATGTGTGGTATACCAATTGAAAAAGACGAAGGATGCGCACAAATGATGTGCAAAAGATGTAAACATGTATTTTGTTGGTATTGTTTGGCAAGTTTAGACGTAAGTATGATATTTCAAGAAGATATCATAATATTTAATCGGCTTAATTTTCCCATAAAGATATAAACATCCCTTTTCAGGGTAAACTATATGACCAATTTTATTGAAACAACAACCAAAAGAAATGTTTTTTTTTTTGTTTTCATATTACAATGATTTTTTTGGAATATTGCGTTTTTTCAAGTGAAAACCCGTCTTTAATTTAACGTAAATTTGAATTTATCGGTCACACGCTTAAAAGTTGAGGCTTAAGACTCTTATATAATGCGCCGACTTTCCTTGTAAATGTAATTCATTTTCGGTTGTAACTCGCAGTTCAATCAAACTATTTATTATAGGCGCCAACTTAAGTCTTTCTTTTTTTTGTTTAGTTCAAATGTTCAATGAGCTAGGATATTTAAATTTTTTTTAAATTTTTGTTTTGTTTTTTCTTTATCTTAAAAATTGAAAAAAAAATGAGTTATGTTCGAAATGAAAGCAATACATTAGGTTTATGTAGTAGTTTTCATTTATAATGAACTCGTTTCAATTTTAATTATAATAAACTTTACAATTTTTGCCAATGAATTAAATTTTACCTAAAAATGTAAGTTTTTTATTACATTCATATTTTTTTTTATTTAAACTTATTATATCTAATAATGCTTGGTGATTAATTCAGTATTTTTTTATTTATTTTTGAATATAAAAAAAATCATAATAACGCATCAAAAAATACAAAAAAGAAATTTTAGTAGAAGAAAAAGCACTATACATAAGCTTGAAGCTGCAACATCATATAAAATTCTAGCATCAATAATTCTAGCACGAAGCGTCCGCTCTAAAATTAGCATATTCTACAATGTTCAAGTCTTATAATAATTTTTTAAAAAAACTGTCAAAATGTCGAATAAAGCTAATTGTTTTCGATGCAATAAAAATATTAATTTTCGAAAAGATAAAGTTATACAATGTGATGGAAACTGCAAAAAATGGTTCCATAGTAACTGCTCCGGGCTGGGCATTGAAGACTTTAATAAATACTATGACGATCCACAAAAAATTTGGTTTTGCATAACCTGTAAGGATAAGCGGCAGTCTCGAAAGAGTTTAGCCTTAAGTCATGTGTCTAGCAACTTAGAATCCCCAGCAAGCAAGAGTGATGCAGCAAATGGTACAATCAGAAATTGCACAAATGATGACAGTATTCTGAAGAAATTAAATGAAATTATTACCAAACAAACAGAACACGACAAGCAGTTTGGAAACATTCATAAAGATATTAAGGAATTTCGTGAAATCCTGGATATAATCATAGAGGAAAATGTGCAATTAAAAAATGAAATTGCGATACTAAAAGAGCAGGTGCACAATAACCAGATAGCAATTGAAATAATAAAACAAAAAAAGTACAAGGAACATATTGAAATTTCTGGAGTAGGTGAAGTTCCTGAATTCGATGCAGAAAAAACGGTTGAAAAAATTGTTGCTGAACTAGGGATTACACTGGAAGCTGAGAGTATAAACAAAGCTATGCTTATATCCAAAGGTTCAAAAAATTCAGGTGAGCCAAAAATAATAAGTGTCCAGTTAAAAAACATTAAAACAAAAAAGAAAATTTTTAAGGCTAAAAAAAGCAAAACATTGCTATATAAATATATTTTCTAGGCCCGGGAAGTTGTCACTGATAATAGAATAATTTTTATCAATGAAAAACTAACGCCATACTTTAATTTATTATACAAAAAGGCTAGAGATCTGAAAAGACAAAAGTTAATAAAATATGCATGGATTAATGATGGTAAAGTATTTGTAAGACAACATGATAGTTCTAAAATCATACGTGTGTTATCAGATGAAAATCTACAAGAATTTAATGCAAACTAATAACATAAAATACAATACTTTACCCATTAATACGTGTTATAAAAATTTGAGTAATGGAAATAATGGAATTTGCTTGGGTAAGAATGTCAAGCTGTTTATAAGAAAGGCTTCAAAAAATAAAAATACTTAAATGTTGAATAGCGTGTCATACGACTTGCAGCTGAATACCCATATCACAACAGACATTTATACGGTGGATGATATTAGCTTTAGTAACAAAGAAACATTAAAAATTCTATACTTAAATGCGCGAAGCCTTAAGCATAAAATTGTCGATTTAACATACATCCTAGATAAGTTTAACCAATTGATTCATGTAGTTGCAGTAACAGGAACTTGGATTCTCGATAATGAAGTTGACCTTATAAATATTAAAAACTATTCTAAAATATATTCGTGTAGGAGCATTAGGCGTGGAGGAGGAGCTGGCATATTTGTACACAAGAGCGTATCGTATAAAACTATTGAAACTTATTATGACGAGTTTAACAGCATCATTAATATTGAAATTGTTGGCAAAAATCATAAATATAACCTAACTACTATTTACAGACCTCCAGAAACATCAATTTTGCACATAAACCAATTCCTTGAGAAACTTGATACAATTCTTGAGAACCTAAAAAATAAAACAAGTATATTGATTGGAGATTTAAACTTCAATATTAGAGATTTAGATGATGTAAATGTGCAATCCTACAAAACAACAATTGAATCAAATGGATTTTTTATTTGCAACAATGAAATTACTAGACCAACATCTGGTACGTGTCTTGATCATGTAATTATAGGTAATCCTGATACTAAGATTTCAATTTCTTTATTCCATCATGACCTCTCTGATCATCTTGGTATTGTAGTAGAGTTAGAGGATATTCATTGTAAGTATAGAAATGTTTTTGTAACCCAGCAGTCTTACAGCAAAATAAACTAAAATAAAGTTAAAAGTAATTTACATAACCAAAATATTGTATCAACTGATGTCAATCAAATTGCAAATGAACTGGTATCAAAATGTCAAAATGCAATAAAAAGTGCTACCGTCGTGAAAAATATTAAAGATAGCAAAAGCAGTAGATTCGCAGCTGCGTGGATTGACAATGAATTTGCGGAAATAATAGAAATAAAAAATTACTGGTACAAAAAACATGTGCAAAGTAGAAATTCTATACAAATTAAAAATAAATATAAGTACTGGTTAAACAAGGCAACCCTGATGAAAAGAAAAAAAAGGAAACAATATGACCAGAGATAATTTGAAAAAGCAGAAAATGATCCAAAAAAATACTGGCGATATATTAAGAAACTAATTAGTGGAGAAAATAAAAATGTTAATGAATTCTTTGTAGGTAATGAACTTAACAATGAAGAAAAATATGATAAGCTAAATAAATTTAATGAGTTCTATGCAACTATTGGGGCAGTGATGGCTGCAAACTTTGAAAGTGTTTATTTGCCTAAAAGCAGAACTGAAAAAGAATTCAAGTTTAAAACAATAAATCATAATGATTGTCGCTTATCAAATACCTACTCTGCGGGTGTAGATCAAATTTCACCGCAGTTAGTCAAAATCTGTAAGGATGAAATGGCTGACAACCTAAGGAAACTTATAAATCAGTCATTAATTCAGGCAGAAATGCCAGAATGTGCTAAATGTAGTAAAGTCATACCAATCTACAAAAAATCTGGTGATATTGCCGATATTAACAATTTCAGGCCTATCTCTATTTCTACAGTATTCAGTAAAGTTTTTGAAACGTTGGTAAATGACCAAATCACCACTCATCTGTATGACTCAAAAATGTTGCTAAACAACAGTATGGTTTTAAAACAAATTCCAGCACACAAGCAGCACTATTTGATGTTGTTACAGAAATTCATTCTAAACTCGAGCTGGGTAGAAAAGTAGTAATGGTTTCAATTGATGTTAAAAAGGCTTTTGACAGCATTGATAGAAATATACTTATGCGAGTACTTTATGAGCACGGTATAAAGGGTAATGAATATAAATGGTTCAAAAGCTATCTCAGCAATAGAATGCAGTATGCAGAATATGGTGGTTTGAAAAGTTGTCTTAAGCAAAATGAGTTTGGAGTTATACAAGGAAGCTCCCTTGGACCAACATTATTTTCCATATATATCAGTGGTCTATTAAACTTGAAAATGAACGGAAAAGTGTATATGTATGCTGATGACTTGGCAATAATTTATTCTGAATCTACATGCCAAAAGTTGCAAGATATGATAAATGAAGACTTGGAAAAAATTCAACAATGGATGAACCAGCATAAACTACATATCAACACGAATAAAACTCATTTCATGCTATTTAAAAGAAAACTCATTGACAAACTACGAATTAAGCTTAATAATCATCACTTGGAAATGGTCAACGATATTAAATACTTGGGTGTAATAATTGATGAGAAGTTGTCTTGGGAAAATTAAATTACGGAGCAACTCTCAAAAGCGAGAAAAATTGCTGGTATTTTTAGATACATCAATAAAAGAGTTCCATACTGTATGAAAAGGTCAGTGTATTTTAGCATGTTTCACTCAACCATTACATATGCCATACTTATTTGGGGAAATGCGTATAGCAAATATATCAAATTACTTCAAACTGCTCAAAATAAAGCAATTAAATTCTATTTGGATGTGACCCCAGAACGGCAACGCGAACAATTCATGTAAACAATAAAATACTGCCAGTACATTTGTTGATAAACAGCAAGCTTGCTACACAAGTGCATTTAATTCGGCATAACAACCTAAATACAAACATAAAGCCAGTTTTGAACAGTGAAGTACACTCTTATGGAACAAGAAATGCTGATAATATTCGTATCACTTCATCTAGAATAAGATTTAATAATCAAGATGCTATACATAACAAAGCTTACAAAATCTACAATGCTTTGCCATCTGAAATAAAGAATATATCCGATATAAATAAATTTAAGAACAAGCCCAGCGAACATCTTTTTAATTCTATATAAACTACATATATATACCTAAATTTCTATTTTATGCTAAAAATATTTTACTTTTAATTTTCTTGTTATAAAGCTTTTATCATTTACTGTTCTAAGTGTTGTGTAAAATTCCAATTTGCATATTGCTTATAATTAATATTTTGTTTTTTTTTTCTCTTTCAGTATATTTGGTATGTTATCAATATAGTAATTTTTATTTTGTTGTTTTTATTGCTTTGAAATCTTTTTCTTTTTTTTTTGTTATATATTGACATTTGATAGTTGTTTACGTTTATTGTTAAATTGAATTACATTCTGTACGAACTGAATAAGCTCACTTGAGTAAAGATGAAATAAATAAATAAATAAATATTTTCTGTCCCTTCATGGTCGTTATAAGCGAGCTCTACTGTATGTATTTTATTTTGCTAAAAAATATTACTTTGCTACTTCGTATATTGTTGTTGTTTTTCGTTAAGTTTTTTATAACAATAAAATAACCGATTTTTGAAATATATTCTGTAGTTGCCATTACGTTTGAGAGTTGTATAACAAAAGTTGTTATAAAATATGTTTGCAAAAAATTAAAAACGACAAATCTTTTTGAAATAAAAAGTTAGGTACATGAATATTTACATAAGAGCGCGCGAAATATGCGTATAAAAATATTTTTATTGGTTTTTCTTATGTTGCTAAGATAATGTTTTGAAACAAAAATAGAAAGTTTTAAAAACATAATACTTATAATACCTATAATATGTTACATAAACTCCACTAATTCAGAAAGAAACATACGGCAAAAACGAAAAAAAAAACTTTGTTTTGTAACTTTGGGCCCAACTTAAACCAACGCGTACGACGAAAAATTTCTGTCAAAATATTTGAAATAAGTAGTTATCTAAATAAATTTACATGAAATCAACTCAAATACGCGTAACGTGATGTAATATACCTCCGATTTTTAATATTTAAATTTTTAAAAATTTTGTTTTTGGTTTTTCTTATATTTTTAAATGTTTTTTTTTTTAAATTGTACGTTGTATGTTTTGATTAAAGTTAAGCCCTAATAATTAAAAATTTTTATTTTACATTTTAAACATCGAAAAATATTTTTTTCATGATAAAAAACTTATTTTAGTTTTACTTTGACATAACGTTTTTTTACATAGGCGTTTTTTTTTAAATCAGATCAGATATCTGAGCACGCTCTTAACAACATGAGCACGTTCTAAACAGAACATGAACAGAGTACGCTCAGAGCGTTCAGATTTAATAAAAAAACACGAAAAACACGAAAAATTAATTTAAATTAAAACATTTTGACTTTTATTTTACAAGTAAAATCTTAAACAAACGTCAAAATATCTTAAAAAAAAACATGAATCACACGCTCTGAGCGTTCAGAGTTAAAAAAACCGAATTATTTTTTTTGAGAGTTCATGCTCTACTCAGATTTAAAAAATGCCTATAAAGTAACTGAAACATGTATTCATACAGTTTTTAATTAGAAAACAGAATACATACGGAACGGATCCAAAATAATTCAAATCGTACTAAAATGTTTAATTTTCTATATGATTGACAGCACTAACTCGAATTTTGGCTTCTTGACTTCAGTAAATATATGTATATGTTTAGAAATATAATCAAATCTTCAGAACATTATATATCAGAACAATATTTATATTAAGAATTTAAATCGCTTTTTTTTTGTGTAATAACTGTACCACATTATACTCTCTTTAAAGCGACTTTAGCTATAGGAATAAAATTCAAAAATACAACAACGTTTTTATAACTGAAAATATTATAAATTTTTTTTAAGCAAATTTTAAGCTCAAGAATTATTGTTGACAACATTGATGCAATATATTTTATTACATATACGAAAAAAAATATAATTTTTCGTGTTAAATTAAGCAAAAATAGCTCGAGTTTCGAGGACAGGGCGATACTAGTTCAATTAAACGTGGTCGCTTTTTTAATTCACATTGTTTTGTGTTTTTTATAAATGAAAGTTTACAACATTCACCTAATTTGCAAAATTGAAAAACGGTTCTAATTTTTTTGAACAAATAACAATTAAAATAATCAAATTAATTTTATCTATAAGGTCTAATGAATAAAAAATACACCTATGAATTTTAAAATTATTAATGCATTCTATTTCGCTTATTAATTCAGCATTCATGTTTAAATTTCAATGATTTCATTATATATATGATTTTTTTCAATTAGTAATTAAAACGAGGAAGATTACAGTTACCTATGTCATTTTTTTATCTGGCATACCCACTATGAAAAATAAAATATGATGTTTAAAATAAAATAAATCATTAAATAATTTCCTTATGATATTATTACCTACGCTACCCCTTTAATAGTTTTTTAAAAAAAACAATAGTAGTATAGATATGGGGTTTCTGGATAAAAAGCTCTAAAGTTGTAAATTCAAAGCTAATAAATTTTTAAAGTTTAAGTTTAAATTCAAAGCTAATAAAGTTTGAAAATTAAAATGAAAGGTTTAAAAAAGCCATGGAAATTTTTTATTTAATTGTGTATTTGACTAAAATGTTTTGAACCAAATAATAACAAGCTTAACCTGGTTTGGTTTAAAGCCAAAATTATTAAAGCTTATACTAAATTCGATATTTTTTTGAAAAGTTATAAAAAATTTTTAAAGTTTGTTTTGAATACAAAGCTAATAAAACTCGTCCGTTATGCTTGAGAATTAAGCTGTCAACTTAAATTTTAAAGTTGACAAGTATTAACTTAAGGAAAAAACTTTTGAAAAAATTAAACAAATAAACGTTTGAAATTATATTAATAATAAAAGCTGTGATCATGAACAACAAATTGTTTTGAAAAAAAAGTTTTGAAACAAATTTTATTTTTTATTTATTTTATTTATTAAACCAAAACAAGGTTTTTACAAAAAATATCTTACAGCTATTGAAAAAAACAAAATAAAATTAAAGCTAACAAAATGCACAAAAAAAAAAAAATACAAATTTGATTACTAAGTTAAAAATTTACAATTAAAAAGTTGTACTATATACTAAATTTTAAAACAAAAAAACGAAAATGCTTACAGGACAAAAACACAGTATGAGATATAAATAATTGGAATGTATGTGATATGTATATGAACTTGAACTTGACAAAATTTTAAATGTTTACAAAGTAATTAGGTAATTTAAGTATTTAGGTCATTTAGGAATTTCTGTTTTAATTTATGTTTAAAAGAGTTTCTTGATATGTCTGATGAAAAAAGATGACTGTGTTTGTTGAATATAGTGCAACATCTGTTTATTGGCTCATTTCTTCCGTATTCTGTTCTGTGTGTATTTTCTAATAAAAATTTTGTGTTTCTTGTATTTCTGACTACATTGTTTAGTCTAATCTTATTTACTAAGAATTGAACGTCAATACTTTTTTTTATGACGTCAAAGGTAAAGCAAGATGAAAGCATTTGCCTACGTGAAGATAAGGTTAACATATTCAATGAATTAAGTCTTACAGCATAGCTTGGAAGAGTAGAATAGTCTGTAGGATTATATTGGTTTCTCAAGGCAAACAAAAGGAATTGTTTCTGAACGGATTCTATTCTGTTGGAATGTAATTGAAACGCTGGATCCCATACGATGGGATACCGTATTCTAGAATAGATCGAACTAACGAGCAATAGAGAGCTTTTGTTACTGCTGGGTTATTAAATTCTTTAGCTCTTCTCTTAATAAAACCTAACATTTTGCTTGCTTTGGAAATCATATGATCATAGTGAATATGGAAGTTAAGCTTATAGTCCAGAAGAATGCCAAGATCGGTTATACTGGACACCCTTTCAAGAACTATGTTATCTATTGCATAGTCGAAAAACATTGTAGATCTTTTACGTGTGAAGCTTATGACCTTGCATTTCGCTATGTTAAGTTCTAATTTATTGTAGAAACACCATTCTTGTAAAGAATGTAAATTTGATTGAAGTAATGCCAAATCAGAACTGTTTTTGATAACGTGGTAAATTTTAAGATCGTCAGCAAATGCAATATGTGATACACCCTCTAATTTTCTAGAAAGATCTGAAATAAAAATATTAAATAGAAGTGGGCCTAAATGGCTACCTTGCGGCACTCCTGAGGTGACATTAATTGTGTTTGATAAATAACCTTGAAATTTAATATTTTGAGTTCTTTCAGTAAGATAAGAGCAAAGCCAAGCGAGGAAAGAACCTGAAATGCCTAAAGTTTCAAGCTTTTTAAGCAAAATATTGTGATCCACACGATCGAAAGCTTTGCTAAAATCCGTGTAGATAGCATCAACTTGATAACCATTTTCCATTTCATTTAGTATTTCCGATGTGTAAACCGTAAGATTAGTTGTAGTAGAACGACCTTTTCTAAATCCATGTTGTTGTTCGTTTAATTTTGTATTTATGACGGGTGTAATTTTACTAACTACAATTTTTTCGAACAATTTTGGAATAGTGGATAAGATAGCTATACCACGGTAGTTTTCGACGGAAGCTTTGTCACCTTTTTTATAAATGGGGGCCAAAAAAGAAGATTTCCACGCATACGGAAAAATGCCGGTCGAAAGCGATAGATTAAAAATAAAATGAAGCGGTTGCGTCAAATAATTGGCACAATTATATAAAAAAGAAGGTGGGATCAAGTCGGGTCCAACACCTTTTTTTGTATCAAGGTTGGTAATTGCTTCAAATATTTCGTTTTCAGAAAGATATAGATCTGTAATAATTGAATTAGATCTATTAAGTGAAATAGGAAAAGCGAAATTGATACGCGAATCTAATGGCCTATAAACTTTTTGAAAACAATCTGCAAAGAAATTACAGATTACATTAGGGCAAGAAGAAAAAACATTATCTTTAGACATAGAACTTGGATATCCATATGTTTTTCGCTTTGTATTAATGAAGTCAAAAAACTTTTTTGGATCTGTAATTAATTTATTACCAATTTCATTGACATAATTATCGTATGCTAGATTTGATTTCTGTTTAAATTCTAAAACAAGATCGTTGTACCTGTTCAGTAAAATAACATCAGGGTCCTTCGTAACTTTAATTTTTTTGTAAAGTTTGTTGCGTTGATTACGCAATGTCCTAATATCTCTATTAAGCCAAGGTTCTGTTGTTTTATCTTTTTTACGAATTTTTGGCACAAAGCAGTTAATTATGTCAAATATTTTTAAGTAAAAGATAGAGATTGAAGAGTTAATATCCTGTTGTATTAACAGGTCGTCCCAATTTAAAATTGATAAAGCATTATTAATGCTTTGATAATCAGCGTTAAAAAAGTCATATACAATATTATTATTGTAAGATTTCGCGAATTGAGGCATAGAAGTGGAAATTTCGAAGATGACTGCGTTATGATGAGGAGTGTTAGTGAACAGGTTGACTGCATCATCAGCGAGTTTTACCACCACTCTGTCATATGCATTTGAAAATGCAAGATCTAGCCACTTATTGTTTTTATTTGGAAAATTTATAATTTGTTGTAAATCATTACCATAGAACTCCGAAATAATGTCAAAATCAATTTCATCATGAAAGTTAATTGGTAATAACAAATTATCTGAATCATCTTCTATAAAAGATAATGATGGACGATTGAAATCGCCAAAAATAAAAATTGAATCATCCTCATTCATTTTAGATATAATATCGTGATAAATATCGAAAAATTCAGAATATGAGGAATTGTCAGAATTTGGTGGAAAGTAAACAATTCCTAGATAAAGAAAATTATTACCTAAGTTTACTCTAATAAATTGGTGATCGAAAGTGTGGGAGGTTCTAGTGATAAGTGGACTACTAGAAAGGTTATTATTTACTGCAAGTAAAACACCGCCTCCACGGGTGCAGTTTGTAGAGAAAAAGTCCCTATCCTTTCTATAAATCGACCAATTATTGTCCAGTATTTCTTCATTTATGAAGGAATCGTTTAGCCATGTTTCGGTAATAGCAAGCACAACGAAGTCACAAGACTTAGCATCAACATATAATTTTTTTAGTTTACCTCTCATACCACTACAGTTGTGGTAGAAGATTTTGAGATTGTCACTAAGATTACATTTATTATCTGTTGGTTTTAACTTCTTAAAGCTAGATCTTGTATTTACTAAAATAAGATTAGTGTTAATGTTATTTTCTTCCGCTAAGGGGACGAAAAAAATCATTACTACTTTTCCTAATTTTTTGCAAATAATCGATTCTCTTACTTTTAAGGTGACTACAATAAGCTTGTAAATCTTTTTCAACCGATTTGGACGAAGCACCGAAACCTTCATGATATTTTAAGTATAATTTCATTAATTCCTTAGGGTTAGAAGGCAAACCTTCTTGATCAATAAAAATTTTAATATTGAGTTTGGTTTTACCATCTACACAAAGGTCGTCATCCTCCTTATGTAAGTAAGCTAAATATAACCTTACATTTTCGTATATTTTTTGATCTCTAAAACGTGATAAAACATACGTATGATCGTCATTAGCTACAGCATTTTTCGTTAATCTGACTATAGGAGGTAACATAGGATTAACAAAACTTGCAATAGATTGGGATGAAACCGATGCAATTGGCTTATCGTTAATTGAAGTCGTGTTACAGTTTACGTTTAAGCTCTGAGTACACGGGGTGCCAGCATTAAAGGTTTGTCCCTGAATGAAGTTAGAATATTTTTGTTTAGACGTAATTGGTGTTGTTGTAATTAAATTTGAATTTGGATTTGAAATTGAAAATGAATTTTCAGAAATGACTGAATTGCACATTGTGCTAGACAATGCACTTGAACTTGTATTAATAGCTGGAGTCTTAATTAAATTGGGCTTATTTAGTGAATATGTAACTAAGTTCGACGGAGGCAAATAGTTTTGAAATTTAATAGGTGTTTGTGTTAATAAAATGGGTTGTGTTTTGTTTGAATTTAAAATATTATTATTATTATTAATATTATTATTATTATTATTCTTATTATTATTATTATTATTATTATTATTATTATTATTATTATTATTATTATTATTATTATTATTATTATTATTATTATTATTATTATTATTATTATTATTAATATTATTATTATTATTATTATTATAATTGTTATTATTGTTATTATTATTATTATTATCCTTTTTTTTGATTTGTTTATTTTTTGTTTTAATAATTTTAGGCAAATTAGTATTTCTATTGTTTGAATTTTTAGTGTTTGTTTTATTATTTTTAGAATGTTTTGTGTTTATTGAATGTTGTGTGTTTGTCCTTAAATTATTTTTACCTAAACTTTTGAAACTGCTGATATTGGTTCCTATACGCCACAAGCTCCTGTTTTTAATTTCATTCACTTTTGATTCCGGAACACTAACTTTAAATGTGTGATAGTTCGGTTTATACTTCAGCCACTTCGGTGTTATTAATTTGCAGTGAACATCATCGCATTTCAACTTGCTTCTTATGTATTTGGCCAGTTTGACTTCAGTTGTGTTAACGCTAAGATTCGAAATTCTTATGTTAAATTTCGGCTTACTTATAGCATCTGGTGGATCGACAACTTTTGTTTCTTTTTCAATATCCATTGAAATATCGTCCTGTTTTTCCTTTGCTACATTTTTGAGTTTGTCTGACCCAGCGCTATTTATTTCGTTAAATTCGTCAAACAATGATTTAGGTAACTTATTTGAGCTGTATTGATTTGGATGAGAATTATTGTGGTTTTTCATAAATTCTTGCATCTCCTCCATTTTACTCTTGAGAATATCTAAATCAGCCAAAACTAAATCCCTGAAGCTCAATGAAATCTCATTCCTGCTCGCATTTTCAGAAATAGAAACACATATTTTAGATAAGTTATCAATTGAATCTTTTAGTTCCATATTATGTGAGTTATTTGTATCTTGAGGTAATTTATTGGAAATTAAAATTTAATTTTTTAATTTACCTATTTCAACTTTTATTATATCTCTAATAAATTTTTTGTTGTCTGTGTTGAAACTAATTACGCTATTGTTTAGCGATTCAAATTTTTTTTCCATTTCTGAAAAGTTGGCGGAGTTATTTTTTACAACTTCCAATAATTTAACAATTGTTCCTTGGAAGTTGTCCCTGACATCATTAATATTCTTTTTGATTTCCCGCGAAAATTGTCCGAGAGAATTTTGTTGATCCAGACAACTTTCACAAACAAAGTGCTGCGATAAAAAGCTGCTGTACCAGTTTCTCGGAGCGTTTAAGCAGACTCCATGAAATTTACGATTGCAGAAACCTTTGCATTTAATATCGAATTTCATATCGGTGACTAAACAATTTTCGACGCTGCATTTGAAATCCATTGTAAATTGTATATAATGTTAAGTAAAAAAAATAAAGATGATGAATCACTTATTATTTGTATTCTGATTTTAAATTACTTTATTAGTTATTTATTGTTTAACTGTTTATTTATATTGTGACTTTACTTGTTAATGAAATTAAGTAGGTCACTATTTAAAAAAAATTTGCACTTGAAGAATTTTATTTTTTAATTTTATTTTTAAATTTTAAATATTATATTTAAGTTCTTAATTAGGTTTAATTTTAATAACCTTGTTAATTAAGCAAAAAATAAAAGAATTTTTTATTATTATTAAAAATAATTAAATATTAAAATTAGAGTAAAAAAAAATACGTCTAAACTTAATGAAGAATGAATAAAGAGTGAGCTTAATGCTTAATGAATAATAACAAGCTTAAACTAGTTTGGTTTGTTTAAATACCAAATTATTGGAGTTTATTTTCTTTGAAATTAATATATACACAGTTAGTTAGGAATAATTTCATATTAATAATAATTTAACAATCTTAAGTGTAATATCAAATACATATTAAAAAATAATATTATTTACATTACATTTCCTTTAAAGCATAGTGTTCCCAAGCATAAGTATTTACATTGTCACTTAATATATATCGTTTTTCATCTAAACTGCTTAAAGCTATTTTTTTAAGATTCTGAGTATAAATAGTATGTAATTTCGATCTAAAAATTTTCATATTTCTATAAATAATCAAATTATGAAATAAAAAATTTTTATAATCCTCTTAAGTCATCAACAACATATTTTTTAACCTCTTTTGCTTTTTTAATGCTTTCATTTTCTAAAGTATGAAGAAAATACATTTTTGATCTTAAAACTATAAATTCAGTAATTGTTTTTACACCCATTTCATCTTTAAATAGACATGATACTTTTTTATTAAGCTGAGGAAAGTTATATGGGTTATCCTTTGCATAATCTGACGTAGTAAAAGTATTGAATCAGATCTGGTTTTATGTCACTATAAAAATCTTCCGTTGTTATTTTATGTTTAAAACTGTCTGTATTTATATAACTAAGTGTTAAATTATTTTGAAACTTTTGTTTCATATAATTATAGTGAAAATTATACATTAAAACTTTAGACTGGTCTAAAATTGTGAATCCTATATAAATCGGTTTGTTATAATGTACTATAGTACATTATTTATATAGAGTTCTAGCTCTTTAATATCTTCCTTTGCTTTCCAATAAATTAACTATTTTAATTATTTTTCAATTATCAACATTTTCCATTGTTTTACGAAACACGAAATTATTCATTAATTTATTCAGTATTAAAATTAATATACTTCATTAACCAATCACCCTGTTTATATTTAAAAACTCTGTGTATTTTTTTTTAAACTAGCCCGTTTCAAGACATTGCTTGAGATTTATATAATGGATTATATTATATTGTCTCTTATTATTTAAATTGGTTGACAATTTTATTGCTTTTACTGTTGGAGGAATACTATTTTCAGGGCAAAAAGGTAAATATTTGTTAAGGTCTCTTGAAAATCTTCTGCACGCTCCTGTATTTTTAGAATGATATTCTCTAATGCATTTTGCAAATCTTCAATATCAACACAGAAACCATCGGTGTATGAAACGATTTATTAGATATTTCCACATCATTTTCATTTCCATTCATTTTTATATACTCGGGAAAAAGTTCAGCGTTTATCTTAAAACGCTCATGTTCCAACAAACAATCTTCCAATAGTATGGAAATGTTGGGATATTTAGTTAAAAGAAACTCTAAGGGATTTATAAGTGATTCATCTTTGTTTTCGGAAAAAAATGTTTTTACCCGTCCCTTAAAAGTTCTTCTATTAATTTGACGTTGTCGGCAAGTTCTTTTGCTGCATTTTGTCTATGCAGAAATGAACGTACATGTCCATTACGGTTTGAAACTTTTGCACTATTTTAAACTTATTACAAAGATTCCATTTTTGTTTTTTATACCCTACACCTATAGAATAGGTAAAGGGGTATATTAACTTTGGTATGGTGTTTGTAACCACCTAAAGGAAGCGAGCTAGATATGGAAAAATATATATATTTGTGATTTGCGTGACCTCCTGAGTCGATATAGCCATGTCCGTCCGTCCGTCCGTCCGTAGACACGATAACTCAAAAAATAATGGAGCTATCTTGATGAAATTTTAACTGTGTGTTACTAGGATTAAAAGTACGGCGGGTATTGCATATGGGCGAAATCGGCCCATGGGTTCAAATTCTGGACCTTTTAATCTATCAAAGGGCTAACGAACATATATAAAAATCATGATAACTCAACAACTAATGACGCTATCTTCATCCAATTAGTGCTGTAGGTTACTCGTAATGAATCTACTTTGAGGATTGTGTAAGTTCGCGATTGGACTATGGGTGCGGAACCTAGAACTTTTTGATCGAATTTAGGCCAAACGAGCATAATTCTGAAACCAATGAAGATTGAACCTCCAAATTTAGTATCAGGGTGTCCCTTCCTATTTCCTAAGTGTCTTGGAAATTTGGGCCCCATTGGAGTAGTGGGTCGGGGACCAGCCACACAGTTCCGAAGACCTTAAAGCATATCTTTAAAATTAATAAAGATACAAATTGAAAAAATGTAGAAGCTTCAAATTTGGCACAAGGGTGTTCTTTACTATCTCTTGCGTGTCCCCCCAATTTGGGATCAATTGGAGTGGTGGTTCAGTACCCTCTTAGACCTCCCAAGTTTTAAAAGCTTATAATCGAAATTACTAAAAAGAATAACTTAAAATTAAGATAGAACGTTCAAATTGTGTACAAGGGTTAACTAGTACTATAAGTACCGCGCGGACTGTATAAGGGCGAATTCAACCCAAGGGTTCGGATTCTGGACCTTTTAATCGGTTTCAGGGCTAACGCACATATATAAAAATTCAGGATATCAACTAATGACGCTATCTTAATGAAATTTGTGCTGTAGGTTATTGGTAATGAAATATTGCGTACGGTGAGGATTGGACAATGGGTTCGGGACTTAGAACTTTATGATCGAATTTAGGCCAAACTAGCATAATTCCGTTATCAATGAAGATAGAACCTCCAAATTTGGTATCAGAGTGTCGCTTTTGATCTCCTTAGTCTCCTTGAAATTTGAGCCCAATTGGAGTAGTGGGTGGGGACCAGCCGCTCAGTTCCGAGGACCTTAAAGCATATTTTCGAAATTAATAAAGATAGTAACTTGAAACAAATGTAGAAGCTTCAAATTTGGCACGTGGGTGTTCTTTACTATTTCCTGCGTGTCCCTCTAATTTTGGATCAATTGGAGTGGTGGTTCAGTAACGCTCTCAGACACCCCAATGTGTAAAAGCTTATCATCGAAATTAATAAAACTAGTAACTTAAAATTAAGATAACACGTTCCAATTGTGTACAAGAGTTAACTAGTATTGAAAGTATGACGGAGACTGCATATAGGCGAGATCTTACCATGGTTCCGCGTTCTTGAACCCTTGAAAAGTTCAAGGGCTAACAAACATATATCTTAAAAACACCATAACTCAAAAAATAATGCCGCTATTTTGATGAAATTTAAACTCTAGGTTACTAGTAATGAAAGTACAATGGGAATTGGTTTTGGTCGAGTTTAATTTCGAAGCCAAAGAATATTTTTCCTATTTCCTATATGTCCCCGAAATTTAGACTTAATTGTAGTGGTTCAGCTATGTTCAAAGGTACTTGCTGCATTTATGTAAAATTTATTTTTATATTTAAATGAATTATATGAAAAGGTCTAAATTTGTAATTGTATTTTAGAAATACATTTATTGCATATTTTGCGTTTATAAGCTTTTCTATTAGGTATATAAACTAACCATTTAAAATAATTGCAATTTTGAAAAATTTGGATTATTAAATATATTATGCTTTGATTATCTTTTTATCACAAAATTGAATAATTAGAATTTTTTCATTTTGTAATTGTATTGGAATAAATATATTTTCATTTATTTCAACTTTTTTTGTTTTTTAATATTTTTAAATAGATAAATTAGTAAGAATTTGTAATATTTTTTAATAGTTAGTGTAATTAGAAAATATTTTTAGTATTATAAAGTTAATTTGGTTAGCTATGTTTTACGATCAAATTAATAACAGCTTTTATGGTGTTAAAATGACTTATATGTATGTCCTTAAATTATATATGTCCTCAAATTTGAACCAAATAGGTGTAGGGTATTTCTAAGTCGGTTGCACCGACTGACTGTTTCTTTACTTGTTTCCTTTTAATTCTAACAACTTAACAGAAAACTGCTTTTTTTTATGGCTTACAGCAGAAGAATTATTTTTTGTATTAGCTACTTATATATAAAAAAAAATATTTATTAATTCTTCTTTTGCTAGTTCGTATTAAAAGTTGAGTGTAACAATGAAATGAAACTTTGTTATACTTTTTTAGGAAATTCATATCAATATCAACAATTATATAAACAAAGTTGCATTTGATTTTAAACATAACTTTTGATTTTAACAATGTTGCATCGTATTAGAATATTTTATTAATTACTTTTTAATTAATTAATATGATTTGATCTGTTATTAACCTTTTCAATTGTAATTATAGTCGGTTAAGTTATTAAGCTGTCAAAAATCAGAAAAAACATAGTTATTGCAACTTTGTTTATATCAATAATAATATAAATAAAGTTGCATTTGATTTAAAACATAACTCTTGATTGTAACAATGTTGCATCGTTTTAGAATATTTTATTGATTATTTTTATTTGATTAATAAGATTTGATCTGTTATTAGCCTTTTCAATTTTAATTATAGTCGGTTAATTTACATTAATAATAATATTAAAAAAGTAGCATTTAAAGTAAAACTTTTCTACATATTAAACTTTTGTGAAATAGCTACAAAGGCTTGTTTGATATAAAAAATAAAACATGATTATATGGCAGCTTTTAAGTAAGATTTGATCTGTTTTTAACTTGTGTTTAAGTAGACGGTAGATTTTTATCAATTTCAGTACTGGCATCAAATTCCGCAAACACAATACATGTTAATGTTGAAGCTAATGGAGAACTGAGTTTTGCTTTAATCTTTACAACTTCCTGGTTAAATAAACTTTGACATGTACTAGTTCCAGAACCATCTGGAGATAAATCAAAAGCTAGTATTGTATAACCTTTTGACAATAGTTTTTTAAAATTTCATGCCTTTTATCAGAATGATGTATACCTGTTCCGCTAAATAATGTCGATGTAAAACTTGTTTCAATTGCAGAGTTTGGTGTAGGTACTCCATTCATATTTAATTGAAATTGTGTGAGATTTTGATGATCGAAATGGCATGGATTTTTTTATCTTTTACCATTAAAATTTTCATTATAATCCGTACAAAATACAAGAGCTTTTGGTATTTGATTTATAAATATATTATTCAATGATATATTGGATGTGTTAGCTGGAATTGTAAATGTTTTAATTTCACTTCTCGTATAAAAATATTTTGCGTTAGTCTTTTCCAAAACAGTATGATGTGCTATTTATATGCTAGGATTAATTGTTAAATGTTTCATATATAATGTAGCTTCGGTAATTTTTAAATAGCTTTCATAGTTATCGTTAAAGAAAATAAAAACATCTTGTTTTTCTAATGCCACATCAATTCGAATGTCAAAGTTATTTAATAGTAATTTGGGAGTGTTGAAGAAATTTACATGTAATTTTGCCATTAATTCTACAATTTAAGAATTGTTGTATAATTTTTGGCTTGATATAGAACCAGAACTATTAAAATCATTTACATTTGGTTTATCCGATTTGCAACCAGATGATTCCAGACGTGTTTGATCCGAATCTGTCCCATAATTTAGTTAAGAAGTTAAGTATGCTTTATAATGGAATAAGGAGTCTGACGAAGTGATGTTTTTTCCATTTAGAGTTATATTACATTGTTTAATTACAGAATGTAATAAATTATTTACAGCACTGGGCTGCGAGGCTGCTTTTGCATCAGCCACAGTTCCTACCTTATAATTTGCACTTCAAACTGATCCATCTTTTTTTAATATTTGAATTTTAAATTTGATGTAAGTTGACGTAAATCTCGATATGTATGTCCATTTCCAAGCGAAACAAATTCAATAGTTGACAGGCTAAACAGCCTGACGATATATGTGCATGTCGGAACAGGGGAGATATATTCATATATTAGAGCTGATCAAATGAATTCCACATACAATTTAAACATGAGATAGTACTACGCCTTATAACATGTATAAATGTCTTAGATTTTCAAATAAATACAGTTCTATTTTTGTTTATGTTGTAATAATTTTGTACTTGAGTTAAATGGTATTCTATATCAGTGAGTTCTATTATTTAATTAAAATATTTGTTTACATTTTGCATTTGTTTATATTATTATATTTATTTATTTATTATTAAATATATATAATTATTAATTATTAAATAAGCCATTAATTTGAACCCAAAGGCGAATGGTAGCTGAATCGAGTTGAAAACCAGATAAAAGTTTTTTCACTTTCAATGGGATTCGAACCCGGGGCCTCTCGCATGAAAGTCGGCACTCTAACCACTGTGCCACCCAGCCGTTAATTTTACTGATTTTCGTAGATTTTTCATGACACCTTTACTTTGATCAATTACAGCTTCTTTTATGTTTGACCCAGATGCTACATCATTCAAAATATTTTATCTTGTGTTCACAGCATCTGTTTTAATTAAGTCCTAACCTGATGTAAAAACTGGCTTCAAGGAACGAATTAAACTTCCGAATATATTTCCAAAACCACGACCTCTTTGAATAGATGGAAAAAATTGTAATATAGGTCCAATATCGTTGATTCCTCCACTTACTTGAGAGGAATAATATCTCACGTAAGGTCATTTCTATGTTTGATATGATATCATATTTGAGTAGTATTTACATTATTTTTGGTCAATCAATGCTTTTTAAAGTGTAATACAAATTTTGTTGAATAGTAACTGGAAACAAAATGTATTCCATCACCGTATTGGTTACAAATTTGAATCGCTATTGTTTCAAAACAATTTTTTTCTATAGGTATGTATTGGACATTTTCAAATTCAATATTTGCACGTACTTTGATACTTCCAAAAGCAAATGATTGAACTATATCTGAATAAATCATCACCATTCCATTCAACTCAGTAAAAACCTGGTTTCGAGTAAATCCTGGATTAGGAGTTATATTTTTAATAAGTGTTGTTAAATTTTTCGTTTATAGAAAATCATTCAGATAAATTTCGGAAAGACCTACTTTCCAGTTTCCGTTTCTTATATCAAAGTGAATAGGCAATTTATTTTCGAATGAAGCTAAAGTTTTGTTTGGAAACAGTTTTAAATTATCATTACTAAACAATGTTACATAGAAAAAATGACCATCCATCTTGGTTAACATCTTCTAAAACATAAAATGTTGCATTATTTATATGTTGTCCATTCCGGTGTTGATGAAGTTCTTAGTTTTGGACTTTTTTGTGAAGATTTTAGTTTTCGTTTCTTTGTTTCGGGAAACTGGGAAAGTATAGTTGTTGAAATTGAACTACCGGCTGATCTAAGTTTTTTTTTTCAGGAGATGGTACAGCAACGGTAATTACATCACTACTTGATGTTTCAAACATTCGAAAATCAGAGCTTATAGATGGTCTTTGTATTAATTTTTCATCTTTCAACAATTGAGTTTGAGCTAATTTTTAGCACATTTTCAAAAAATTTTGTAAAAATGCATATATAGCTTCACTCTGTCCGTCCGTCTGTATGTTTACAAAAACTTTTAAACCGTTTGAAATAGAGTAAAGAAATTTTAACCATAGGTATTGCAGAAAAATAATTTTGTAGAAGAGTATTTACTTTTTTCTGTAGCCCCACCTGTTACGGGGCTACAGCCCCGCAAAGTTGCAAATCCCTATATTTAAATTCTTCTAACAAGAGTTCTGTTAGATATATTTTCAATCAGAAAACGGCAAACGAAAGCTGGTTTTATAAACTTTATAAATTTTTAAAAGGCAAATGTTTAGGTTTGTCATACGATACTAAAATTAAGCATTACGCAAAACTAAATTTTTGGCCACACATATCTTTTGAACGGTTCAAGCTAAGATGTTAAAATTTTAGCAGAAGCTAGATACTCAGAAATTATTGGAGTCAGTTAACAAAATTTTTTTGTCAAGCCCCTTATTTAGGAGCTATAAGGGCTTGAAAATTGAAATTGTGCTATTTTTAAACAATCATATTTCTATGATTATATTTCAACATGTGTCAAAGGTTTTTTGAATTTTGAAGGGTAACGAAGCTACAGCAACCGAAAATAACAATAAAGCCCATATTTAAATAAATATAACAACAGTTCTGTTAGGTTCATTTTCAAGCGAAAAACGGTAAAAGCTGCTTTTATAGGCTTCACAAAAATATATCGTTAAAATGTATGACTTTGCCATACGGTACTAAAATTTACCATTATGTAAAACTCAATTTTTGCTAAATTTTTGGCCCCACATATCTTCAAAACGGCTCAAGATAGGGTCTTGAAGTTTTGGGAGAAGTTAGATCCAAAATTTTGTTTGCCGCGTCCGCTGTTTAGGAGCTATAAGGCTATGATGATTCTCGAGGATCTGCCTATTCCCTTCCTGTCCCCACCCTTCCATTTTTTTTGGTTCCAGGAAATCAATTGTGAACTCCACTAAATTTTTGAATTTTACCTAAAAATTTGGGAACCTTCCAAATTGAAGGGCTATTAAGACTTTAAAATTAAATTTTTTATGTTTTTATAAAACAGTTACTTATTCACTAGTGTATCTTTTTCCAAAACTAAACGTAAATATTTAAACTCCAACATTATATTTCGCATTTGCTCACTGGTTTTCTTGAAAGCATTGGGATTATATTCTAAGTATCTATTGATTTCACTATTATTCATAAATTATAAATTGATGAAATAATTTAATTATAATATAATTTATTTTTAAAAACATTTTTATAAAAATAAATGATAAAATAGTCAGTTAGAAACCCTATAGAAACGTTTTCTAGTTAATTCCATATTTGAGAAGATTTTGACGATATAATTACCATTTTTGCAATGGTTTTAATTTTTTATCATATAAAACTTTTTACATCATTTTATCTAATAAACCCAAGTTTTTATGATCTTGAAATAATTTACTTAATTTTGAAAATATTTCTAGTGACATAACAGTTATTCGGTGCATTATGTCTTACTGAGAAATTTTCCTATTACACCAGATAATATAGTTCCGATTAAGTTGGTAAAAATTCACCTTGTTGAACTAGTATTTTTGTTTTTTATGTTTTTTTAATTTTGCTTTTGAGCTGGTGATATTTTATTATTACCATTTAATGTATTAATTGAAATATCAGCAATAGTTTTTATAATATCATCATCACAATATTTATGAATATTTTTACGAAATATCTTCTTGTTGCACTTTCCTAGTACATGTAATATATGTTGGTTTTTCTTTAATCGTTTTATGAATTTTGACAGCTATTATTCAAATCACTCGTATCATAGAAACATATACAATATTCTTTAGAAAAAATATTAGTTCTAATACGAAATAAATCTTTATAGTCTTGTGTTAAATCCAACACAATATAACTATTAGGCTTTGATGTTGACTCATTATATCCTCTTCAGAAACTCTTTATAGGATATAGCTGTCCGACAAAAGGAAAAATCTGTGATTTGTCTCGAGGGTTTTTAAAAAGCACAAAATATTTACAATTAAACGAATTATCTCTTGAAAACATTCCTTGATGAAAAACGTTTTGCGTTAACTATATAATAGATAAATTACGATGGTGCGAACCTTTAGTCACATACCTTTTTATTTGCAGAATCTAACATTAAGTAATCTAGAACAATTAGGTTTATTTTCATGGCCACTTATTTCTTTCGTGATACTGGTATAAAAGTCTATACCACCAAAAACGAGATATTTTGGAATACCAGAAATTTCTATGTTACACCATTTTATTGTTTCAATTCTTGGATAATTCATTCTATCAATATTTTCAATTAAATTACACACAAATGTTGTTTTTCCACATCCAGATGGTCCCGCTATCTTCATTGTAAATGGATGAATAAAATTAATAAAAAAAATTCAATTTAAAATACAATTTAGAGATAATATAAAAGCAGCAAACATATTCTCAGCACAGTTATTTTGAATTGTGGAAGTAGAGGAGTTCTTAAACATTTATTCCTCCGTGTTATTAGATGATCATAAAAGACTAATATTACACCTATATAAACACATTAAAAACTTTTATGGAGTAAATAAATATATTTCAATTTAAAGTACTCATTTTAGTCTTTGTCCGTGTGCATATGATAATTTTACTTCTGGACCGGACACATGTGAATGTCATACAATAGAAAATTATAAAATCACTTTGGAAAATTTAATTAAATGGTACTAGAAAAATTTCGAGGCTACAAGTTATGTTAGAAATTCATAGAGTGCTAGAAGAAAATTTACACCAAGAAAGTTTATTAAACAGGGTTCAAATGATACTTGGGAAATTGATTTGGTTGACATGATCCCGTATGCAAAATTTAATAAGGTACACAAATATTTATTAACAGTTATTCATACATTTTCAAAATTTGCGTATGCTGAACCGATTAAAACAAATGTTTTAATCGCAATGAAAAATATTTTTAAGGTAAAAAACCAAAAAATTTACAATCTGATCAAGGTACGGAATTTTTTAACAAAAAAATTCAAAATCTAATAAGGAAAAATAAAATTAACCATTATCAAATATATTCAGAACTAAATTCATGAAATTTAGAACGTTTCATTTATACCCTAAAAAATATGATGTGGAAACAATTCAGTTTACAAGATACATATAAATGGTTAACTATACTGCCATTACTAATAGAAAAATATAACTCAACATATCATCATACAATTAAACTTTCACCCAAAAAGGTTACAAAGAAACAAGTGATGAAAAAAACCAAGGGTTTTTAAAAAAGCACATTTTCAAAATTATATTGTATTACATACTGAGTTTAACTTTGGAAATATTTACTTGGAAATAGTTACTACTGACTTATAAAACTTACTGCTAACAGTAAATTTTTTATTTAAAGTTGTTATAGCCCTTCAATGGGGAAGGTTGCCAAATTTCTCAAGAATCTAACTTCAACCCCCTCCCCCTCTCATCCCCTAGTTTTTTAGGTTCTAGGAATTAAATTGTGAATTACACAAAAATTAGGAATTTTACTTAGAATTTTATTATCTAAGCAAAAATGGGTAAAACTAAGAGACACTTTCTTCCATTTAAGGAACCCCTTTTAAATTTTAGAAAAGACCTTTAACATATGTTAAAATATAATGTTGGACCTTTAAATTTAGTATATTAATAAAAAAAAAATTGGACAGGTATTCAAGTTACAGGTGCTTAAAAATAGCATAATTTCAATTTTCGGGCCCTTATAGCTCCTAAACAGGGGTCTTAACAAAAAAATTTTATTAACCGACTTCTACTAATATTTGAGGATCTAACTTCTCCCAATTTCAGGATCCTATCTTAAACCGTTTAGGAGATATGTGGGGCCAAAAATTTTGCAAAAATTGAGTTTTATATAATGCTAAATTTTAGTACCGTATGGCAACCCTAAACATTTAAACGGCATATTTTTGTAAAGTGTATAAAAACAGCTCTCTAATACCGTTTTTCGATTGAAAATAAACCTAACAGAACTTTTGTTATATCAATTTAAATATATGTCTTTTTTCGAAATTTCCGGGGCTGTAACTTCGTCACCCTTCAAAATTAAGAAAAACCTTTGACACATGTTGAAATATAATTATAGAGCTTTAAATTTTGTCTATCACTAAAAAAAAATTTGGACAGGTATTCAAGTTACAGGTGTTTAAAAATAGCAAAATTTCAATTTTCGAGCCCTTATAGCTCCTAAATAGGGGGCTTGACAAAAAAATATTGTAAACCGACTCCTACTAATTTCTAGGTATCTAACTTTTCCCAAAATTTCAAGACCCTAGCTTGAACCGTTCAGAAGATATGTGTGGCCAAGAATTTTTCGAAAATTGAGTTTTGCGTAATGTTAAATTTTAGTTCCGTATGGCAACCCTAAACATTTGCGTTGTAAAAATTTATAAAGTTTATGAAACCAGCTATCATTTGCCGTTTTCAGATTGAAATTATATGTAACAGAACTCTTGTTATAACTATTTAAATATAGGGCTTTTTCCAACTTTGGGGGGCTGTAGCCCCGTAACAGGTGAGGCTACAGAAAAAAATTCTTCTACGAAATTATTTTTTTTGCAAAAACTACCCATGGTTAAAATTTCTTTTCTCTATTTCAAACGGTGTAAAAGCTTTTGTAAACATACGGACGGACGGACGGACGGACGGACAGAGTGAAGCTATATAGGCAAAATTTTTTGAAAATGTGCTAAAAAGGGAAATTTAATATTAAAAACTGATTAATTGATTAATTACATGTTAATCAGTACGGACGTGTTTCTTAATTATCGGTTAAAATTTACTTTAAACAATACAAAACGTCGTTTAAAATAAATTTAATTAATAAACAGAAAAAATTAAAAATAAAAAAAAAACTTTGTAATATGATACATATATGTGTATGCAACATAAAAAAACAAATTAAATAAAAAAAAATATTCTAAGTGCTAAATATTTTGTATGTTCCAAAACATATAAAACAAAAAAAAAAAAAAAAAAACAAAATATGGTGTCTTGTAATAAGTGCATGAGTGTGTTAAAAAGTGTTTCATGAAGCTTTGAAGTGTTCAGGATTGGATCTATCGACAATTATTAATGTGTACGCAAATATCAATTTAAGATTTATTTGGGACGATTGTATCCTGTACATACAAAATGTGGATTTAGTTCTACAAAACATGGACTGCGCGGTAGCAAAAAATAGTGAACATCTAAAGGAATATATAAATGAATTTGAAGCTGCTCTTAAAAGAAATGAAAGTGAAGTCAATAATTTACTGAGAGCTATAGAGTCGGGTTTTACAAAGAGATTGGAAGAAATTAAGAGTGAACAACAAATGCAGCTACGTAAGATGGACAAAATTACTGAAGTCTTTCAAATACAAAGCGATAAGGTGAATGAATCGTTTAATAATGTATTGAAACAAAATGATGAGGTATGCAAAAAAATTAATAATGTAATTAACGAAAATAATATTAATGTGGGTCAAACTGTATCATTTGCTGATATGGTAAAAAATAAAAAAAATATTGGAATGAAAATGAAAAAAGAATTACCTTTGATTGTTAAGCCACAAAATAAACAAGAAAGTGAAAAAGCAAAAAGTGATCTAAATACAAAGGTTGATCCAAAAAATCTAAAAATCAAAAATATTGAAACTAAAACCAACGGAGCAATTTTAATTGAAACAGACACAATTGAAGAACGTGAAAAAATAAAAGTTGAATTAGAAATGAAAATGACAGACAATTACGAGATAAAAATACCAGCGGTCATTAAGCCACAAATTGAATTGGTTTATATGAATAATAAATTTAGTGATGCCGAAATAGTAGAAAAACTCAAAAAGCAAAATTCCTTTTTAGAAATGTGTGATATGAAAGTAGTAAAAACATACGAGTTGAATAAATATAACAAAGTAATATATAATGCAGTAATTGAAGTAGATAAAGAATTTTTCCCAAAAATACTTGCGAACGATAAATTATGTATAGGATGGGAAAGATGCAAGGTATTTGATGCTATAAATATACAAAGGTGTTACAAATGTAAAGGGTTCAACCATAAAGCAGTGCATTGCAAGAATAAAGAAACGTGTCTAAAATGTCATCAAGAACATAAAACAAACGTATGTAAGAAAGAGAAAATAAATAATTGCATAAACTGTATAAAATACAACGAGAAACTAAAATTAAATATGGATATTAATCATAAGACTCTTAGTAAACTATGTCCTGCATATCAATATAAACTAGGTTTAAAAAAAAAAGCCATTGGATATTAGAAATTATTAGAAACTAAAGAACATAGTTGTTGATCAAATAAACCAGGAAAACTGTATACAAAGAAATAAAAAATTTATGAATAAAAATACTTATGAACCAAAACATTATATAAGTACGTATAAAATTTATCTTAATGCCAAAAATTTAAAAGAAGATAACGCAATTAACACCGGAGCTAAATTAAAAGAATATATTAATGTTAATAATAAAGTTGATAGTAATCATGATAAAATTGATAATATCGATAATAACAATAAAAACAACAATAATAATAATAGTAATAACAATAATAGTAATAATAATTATAATACTAAAAATAATAATAATAACGAAAGTAATAACAACAATAGGAATAACAATAATAATAGTGTTATTAACAAAAAACCAAGTCTATTTTCAAAACTATACACTTTAGCAAAAATAAACCAGCCCTCAAAACTAATATGATAAATAAAGTTCCTAACAAAGATAAAAAAAACTCTCATAGTATGCAGGATCGAGAAATCGTTTCAATCAAACAAAAAATCAGATCAAAAGAGCTGCCAAGCAACGATTACTCAAATTGGGTTAAAGGAGAAACTATCAACATTCAAAATAATCCTAAACTGGACAAAATAGATGAAGAACCTACGAATTTAATTTCAGAAGACAGTGGAAAAAGTTTTGTCAACCCCATGGTTCCGCCAATTGTTAGATTAACAAAAAAAGCAAGTGAGTCTGGTGAAAATACGTTAGCTGGTATTTGTTATGATGGTATTACGCAAACAAGTCTAAAAGTACTTATTCATCAAGAAGGGCTGCCAAATAGCTATGTAGAACTCAGTAATTTATATTTTGCATATCATGATAGCACCGGAATATCCAAAAGCGAAGTGCTTAAAGATTTAGCTTATTTTAGGAGACATATTGATAATAAATATAGAGAGTACTTACAAAAAATTAGAGAGTCTTGGCAAAATTCTATGATTAGTAAACCATGACACGTAACATTACATTGACATTATTATGATTGGTGAAACGTGGTTATACTCAGATGAAAAAAAAATTTTTAATATACCTGGCTTCTCTGCATCTTTTAACTGTAATAATGAATAGAGAGGAGGTGGAACCGCTATTTTTATTAAGAATAATATTCGGTAAACGGTGTTAGAAATATTGGAGCAATTCAATACTATAATTATTTCGTTAAATAACACTTCCCCATCCTTAAAAATTACAGTTACCTACAAAAAACCAAGTGATAACATAGCGATTTACTAGCACATCTGGATTTAATTTTTAACAAATACAAGAATATAGTTCTGATGGGTAATATTAATATTGATTTATTAACAAAGCTCTCCAGATCTTATAAATTGATGTTAGAATCTAATGGAGTTACCATAAACAAGTAAAGAAATAGTCAGTCGGTGCAACCGACTTAGAAATACCCTACACCTATTTGGTTCAAATTTAAGGATATATCCATAAGTCATTTTAACACCATAAAAGCTGTTATTAATTTGATCGTAAGACATAGCTAACCAAATTAACTTTATAATACTAAAAACTTGGGTGCCAAATTTCAAAGACACTTACGCAATAGGAAGGGACACCCTGATACCAAATTTGGAGGTTATATCTTCATTGGTTTCGGAATTACGCTAGTTTGGCCTAAATTCGATCAAAAAGTTCTCAGTTCCGAACCCATTGTCCAATCCTCACCGTACGTAATCACCGCCGTAGTTTCATTACCAATAACCTACAGCACAAATTTCATGAAGATAGACTCATTAGTTGTTGAGTTATCGTGATTTTTAATATATGTTCGTTATCCCTGACACCGACTAAAAGGTCCAGAATCCGAACCCATGGGCTGATTTCGCCCTTATACAGCCCGCGCTTTACTTATAGTACTAGTTAACCCTTGTACACAATTTGAACGGTCTATCTTAATTTTAAGTAACTATTTTTAGTAATTTCGATTATAAGCTTTTAAAACTTGGGAGGTCTGAGAGGGGTACTGAACCACCTCTCCAATTGATCCCAAATTAAGGGAGCACACAAGAGATAGTAAAGAACACCCTTGTAGCAAATTGGAAACTTCTACATTTTTTCAAGTTGTTATCTTTATTAATTTTAAAGATATGCTTTAAGGTCTTCGGAAATGTGTGGCTGATCCCCGACCCACTACTCCAATGGGGCCCAAATTCCCAAGACACTTAGGAAATAGGAAGGGACACCCTGATACCAAATTTGAAGGTTCCATCTTCATTGGTTTCGGAAATATGCTCGTTTGGCCTAAATTCGATCAAAAAGTTCCAGGTTCCGAACCCATGGTCCAATTCCGACCTTACGCGATTCTAGAAGTAGTTTCATTACTAGTAACCTACAGCACAAATTTGATGAAGATAGCGTCATTAGTTGTTGAGTTATCGTGATTTTTTATATATGTTCGTTAGCCCTTCGATCGATTAAAAGGTCCAAATTCCGAACCCATGGGCCGATTTCGCCCATATGCAATCCCCGCCGTACTTTCAGTCCTAGTAACCTACAGTTAAAATTTCATCAAGATAGCTCCATTATTTTTTGAGTTATCGTGTCTACGGACGGACGGACGGACGGACATGGCTATATCGACTCAGGAGGTCACGCAAATCACAAATATATATATTTTTCCATATCTAGCTCGCTTCCTTTAGGTGGTTACAAACACCATACCAAAGTTAATATACCCTTTTACCTATTCTATAGGTGTAGGGTATAAAAACGTACTTAGTTATGAAACTGCTACTAGAGTGATTGAATATTCTTCTACAATCATCGACCATATTCCGACAGATCTCGAAAAGTTTGACTTTGACATAAAGCTTCATGATATAGTTAATCTGGATCATAAAGCGGTTAGTGTAAAATTAAATAAAGTTTTAAGAAAGATTGAACCTATTTTTAAAAGGGAAATCTACAACACAAATTTTAAGAAATATAAAGAAAATGTTAAAATGCACGGGATATCTAAAGTTACCCGAACTCATTATTTTGGAAAAATCTAAGCTAATTTTTAAAATAGAAAAAGGGGTGTACAAAAAAAACATCATAATTACCAGTAGAAACAATATTCATAATTACAATACAAGAAGGTTAAACAATTTAAATGATACCAAATCGAGAATAGAGTTATCACGAAATAGTTGTCCCTCGTCATCAATAAGAATCTATAATAAACTGCCGCTGGAGTTAAAAAGAAGTTCAAATTTAGATATATTTATCAAAAAACTGAAGCGTTCATTAAAGAATAACCCTTCATTTGTGGATAGTATAACGCAGGAGTGAAATTTTTCAAAGTTCGTAGCACATATCTGTACGAGCTGTTATATTTGTATTTATATAATTATATATGTATATATGTATATATATATGTAAATATGTTTAATTTTAAATAATTTACTTGGTTGAATAGTATTAGGAAGTAACTGCGATGTTTTATAACAAAACTATAAGTTTTGTTTATATCACAGTTACAATAAATGTTAAAGCTTAAAAAAAAAAAAAAAAAAAAAACAAAATAAAATATAAAAACATATGTACATAAATAAATAAAAAAAAAACTGTCTACAATAAATTAAAAGTATTCCGAAAAGCAAAATACAAAGTTGGAGATTTTGTTCGTATAAGTAAATTTAGAGGTTTATTTCCAAATGGTTATCAAACCAATCTATTGAATTTCCTAATGTTTACCTTGTTGAAAAAAGGGAAATCAAGTTTTGTTAGGTGGCTAGGTTTTGACAAAAGTCATGATTCATGGATAAATAAAAAATATATTATTTAATCAAGAATAATTTATAAATTTTTAGTAAAAAATGCAATGCTGTTATTTTTTTTTTTTTTTTTTTTTTTTTTTAAGCGCTAACTGTTCAACTGTTAGGCTAATAAGCCTGTCTATACCATAGGTACATGTTGGAACAGGGGTTCATATTATATTCGTGTTATTAGAATTGGTCTTATTGAATTCCACATACAATTTAAACATGAGATAGTACTAGGCCTTATAACATGTAGAAACGTCTTAGATTTTCAATATTTACAATTCTATTTTTTGTTTATATTCTAATATTTTATATTTTACTTATATGGTATTCTATATCTGCGAGTTATATTATTTAATTAAATTATTTGTTTATATTTTGCATTTATTTATATTTTTATATTAAAGTATTTTTTATTAAAGATTTATAACTATTAATTATTGATTATGCCATTAATTTTAACCCAATGGCGAATGGTAGCTGAGTCGAGTCGAAAACCAGAAAAGTTTTTTTCACTTTGACTAGAATTCGAACCCGGGCCCTTCCGCATGAAAGGTCGGCACTCAACCACTGTGCCACCCAGCTGTTAATTTAATATTAAAAACAACTTTTTAAACCAAGTTTTATATTTTTGTTTACTTTTAACTTGAAATTGATCAGTTGGCAATTTGCATTTCATGATCACAGCTTTTATAATTAATATAATTTCAAACGTTTATTTGTTCCATTTTTTCAAAAGTTTTTTAGTTAAGTTAATGCTCAAACAAAAAAATTTCATCGTTTTTTAAGCTTTTCAACTTTAAAAGTTCAATTGGCAGCTTAATTTTCAAACATAACGGACGAGTTTTATTAGCTTTGAATTCAAAACCATCTTTAAAAATGGTTTATAGCTTTTCAAAAAAATATCGAGTTAAGTTTAAGCTGTAATAAATTTGTCTTTAAACCAAACCAGGTTAAGCTTGTTATTATTTGTTTCAAAACTTTTTAGTCAAATTCACAATTAAATAAAAAATTTCCTTGGCTTTTTTAAACCTTTCAGCTTAATTTTGAAACGCAACGGACGAGCTTTATTACCTTTGAATTTAAACCCAAACTTTAAATTTTTCAAATAAATATTAAATTAAGTTTAAGCTTTTCTTCTTTACTTTCAAACGTAACGGACAAGCTTTATTAGATTTGAATTGAAACCCAAACTTTAAATTTTTCAAATAAATATTAAATTAAGTTTAAGGTTTTCAGCTTATCTGTCAAACGTAACGCACGACCTTCATTAGCTTTGAATTCAAAACCAAACTTTAAATTTTTCAAATAAATATTAAATTAAGTTTAAGCTTTTCAGCTTCACTTTCAAACGTATAGGACGAGCTTTATTAGCTTTGAATTCAAAACCAAACTTTAAAATTTTCAAAATAATATTAAATTAGGTTTCAGCTTTTTAGCTTAGCTTTCAATGGACTAGCTTTGATTTCAAACCCAAACTTTAAATTTTTCAAATAAATATTAAATTAAGTTAAAGCTTTTCAGCTTCACTCTGCCCGTCCGTCCATCCCTTTTTAACTACGGTCATATAAGATATTTTGACAACGCGAGTTACGTACACTCCACCTAATATTACCTGTAAAAATAATACAGACATAACGTCAGCATTTCTTATTTACAAAACCGTTACCGGAACCGTTAGTTTCACAACAAAATAATTATAATAAAATTTAATTCCTCAAATTTCAAGTTCAAATGTTTTTTTTTTCATTTTAACGAAATTGTTGTCTACAACAACTACAACAACAAATTCCCTATAAGATATTAACTAAATGCAAATGCTCTAATAACATAGCTTTTTGTGTTAACTAAGTAAATGCTGAATAGGCATAATTATAATTGTAAGTTATTAAATAATTAGTATTAAGAAATTTTGTAAGTTAGTCTTGAATTATAAGTCAAAGAGAACATTGTATTAATTTGAAAAGTTAAATAAAAGGTTTTTCTCAAAACAAAAATAAACAGTTTTTAAAAGAAATTATATAAGTGGCGCAGTCGGTAGGATTGCTAAAAATAAATTAAAAGCAATCCAGTCGAATTGCTTTCGGAATCGAAAAACAAAATAAATTAAAAACAAACTCTAATAAAATAAATTAAAATTTTATTAAAATAAAATAAAAATTTATCGAATCGAAAAACAAAATAAATTAAAAACAAACTCTAATAAAATAAATTAAAATTTTATTAAAATAAAATAAAAATTTATTAAAACAAAATAATAATTAAAAATAAACTAATTCGAGAAAGTGGATAACGAAGTACAATTATTTAATTTATTAAAAGTAAAAAGTGCGTAGAAACAAACTTCTCAATTATATAAAATTGTTAATGAGCAGATTAAATAAAAACGAACTTTTTGACTTAAACCCAAAAATTAATACAAAAGGAATAAAAATGGAAGAGTTACAACAACAAATCCAAGAAAGAGATATAAGATTAAATCAAATGGCAGCAGCTCTTTAAATGTACCAACAAGACTCAACTAACCAACAACGTGAAAGAGTACTTAGAGAAGTACGATTTATGTCCTGTTTCACCGGTAAAGATGATATATCTATTAACTCATTTATAATCAACGTGGAGTAAATAATACTCCTGAAACAAATAACATCAATTTTAAGAAACTAATGACAAGGACTATATTTCACGAGAAGATACAAGGAGAAGCAAAGAACGCTATAGTCAACCTTACTCAACCAGACAACTGGGAATTAATTAAAAGTGCATTAAAGCTGAGATAACAAGTGATGATAAAAAACCAAGGGTTTTTAAAAAAGCACATTTTCAAAATAATATAGTGTTTCATACTAAGTATTTTATCGGAATATAATGTTGAAGCTTCAATATTAACGTTTAATTTCGGAAATATATACGTTAGTGACTAAGTTACTGCTTACTTATAAAAACCGTAAATTTTTAATTTTTAAGCCCTATTAGCTAATCTATGGGGAAGGTTGCCAAATTTCTCAAGGACCTAACTTCATCTAACCAACCCCCCCTCCCCCCCGCTACATCTCCACTTTTGTGGTTTCTAGGAATTAAACCAAAATTTGGAATTTTACTTAGAATTTTATTATCTAAGCAAAAATGAGTAAAACTGAGAGACACTTTCTTCAGTTTAAGGAACCGCTTTTAAATTTAAGAAAAGCCTTTAACATATGTTAAAATATAATGTTGGACCTTCAAATTTTGTATATTAATGAAAAAAAAATTGGACAGGTATTCAAGTTACAGGTGCTTAAAAATAGCAAAATTTCAATTTTCGAGCCCTTATAGCTTCTAAACAGGGGGCTTGACAAAAAAATTTTGTTAACCGACTCCTACTAGCTTTTAAAGACCTAACTTCTCCCAAAATTTCAAGGCTCTATCTTAAACCGTTTAAGAGATATGTGGGACCAAAAATTTTGCAAAAATTGAGTTTTATATAATGCTAAATTTTAGTACCGTATGGCAACCCTATAAATTCGATCGACATATTTTTGTTGAGTCTATAAAAGCAGCTCTCTTATACCGTTTTTCGATTGAAAATAAACCTAACAGAACTCATGTAATATCATTTTAAATATAGGGCTTTTTTGGAAATTGCAGGAGCTGTAGCTTTGGAACCCTTCAAAATTAAGAAAAACCTTTGACACATGTTGAAATATAATTATAGAGCTTTGAATTTTGTATATCTCTAAAAAAAAATTTGGACAGGTATTCAAGATACAGGTGTTTAAAAATAGCAAAATTTCAATTTTCGAACCCTTATAGCTCCTAAATAGGGGGCTTGACAAAAAAATTTTGTTAACCGACTTCTACTAATTTCTAAGTATCTAACTTGTCTCAAAATTTCAAGACCCTAGCTTGAACCGTTCAGAAGATATGTGTGGCTAAAAATTTTGCGAAAATTGAGTTTTGCGTAATGTTAAATTTTAGTACCGTATGGCAACCCTAAACATTTGCCTTGTAAAAATTTATAAAGTTTATGAAACCAGCTATCATTTGCCGTTTTCAGATTGAAAATATATGTAACAGAACTCTTGTTATAACAATTTAAATATAGGGCTTTTTCCAACTTTGGGGGGCTGTAGCCCCGTAACAAGTGGGGCTACAGAAAAAAATTCTTCTACGAAATTATTTTTTTTGCAAAAACTACCCATGGTTAAAATTTCTTTTCTCTATTTCAAACGGTGTAAAAGTTTTTGTAAACATACGGACGGACGGACGGACGGACGGACGGACGGACGGACGGACGGACAGACGGACGGACAGAGTGAAGCTATATAGGCACATTTTTACAAAATTTTTTGAAAATGTGCTAAAAACCAGACATCGAACCAACAGAAATTTATAGAAGAATTGGTGACCTCAGAGTAAACACGGTAAGTGAAATATTAATTGAAGTATAAAAAATTAAATTTAAAGCTGATGAATTAAAAATTTACTATAAAAATGATAATTATATAAATTTAGATAACGTAGATTCTATATTAATTAATACAATTAAAGAAATAAGTCAAGGAACATTACTTGACAAAATTTATGAAGAGAATAATTTAGACAAAATTTTACGTATAATGAATGTTAGAAGATTTGAATACCTTTGTATTAGGTTTGAATTTAAAAAACCAAATAAAGTAAATTTTAATAGAAATAATAATAATAATAAAAATATGTCAAATGATTATAAAAATTACTGTACTCAAAATCGTACAAATAAATATATTAAAAATTTTTCAAATTCAAGAAACTTTAATAAAACAGATCCTATTAGAAAAAATTTTAATAATCGGGAAGAAATAAATAAAAATAATAATAAACAAAATTTTAGGAATAATTATTCAAACAATCATTATTCCGGAAGGGATTCTAATAAGAATCAATATAATAGAAATTATAATAACAATTACTATCAAAATAAAAATTGGTCAGGTACCTTTAAAGCAAATTCGGGCCAATATAGCCATATAAAACAGAATACTTTTAGAGAAAATTACCAACATAGGGACGACCAGATGGAAGTTGAAAACATAGAAAAAACTGATGAATCCAACAATATAATTTTTTTTTTAAACTAGCCTCGGAAGAACTACCCATTATCAAAATAACAATTAATAAAATAAAATATTTAGCTTTAATAGACACTGGCTCAACGTTTAGTATAATCGATAAAAAAATAAAAATATTTAAACAAGTTGAAATACCACCTTTGAAATTCTCCTCTATAAATGGTAAGGACTCAATAAAGTTAGAATCTCATACACCAGCATTTCATGAGTTAAAAGCTGATAAAAAAGCTTTATTCAAATGGGTAGTAAAAGATTTACCTAATCGTTCATATGACTTTATAATAGGTGTAGACTTACTTAAAAGCTTAAATTGTACAATTAATTTAGAACAAGGTACTTTAATACTTAATCGACAAATACTGAAATTAGAAAATAAACCGCACATAATTAACCAAGTAAATTCTTTAGAAACCGTTGAACCTAATATTTAAAATTTAAAATTAAACCATTTAAATGAAGAAAAATACGTCGAAATAAATAAACTTATAAAAAATTTTATTTTTTAAAGAAGGAGATAAATTAAGCAGTACAACAGCGATTGAACACGAAATTATAACCACCACCGACCAAGCAATAAACGCGAACTTATATATATTTCCACCACAACATGAGGAGGAAGTAAGAAGACAAGTTAGAGAAATGGAGGAACAAGGAATCATCAGGAAAAGCAATTGCAGATATGCAAGTCCACTAATAGTCATACCAAAAAAAAATTTACAATTGTGGTAAGAAGAAGTTCAGAATTGTAGTGGATTACAGGAAGTTGAACGAGATAACAGGAGATGACAAATTTCCACTCCAAATATAGATGCCATTTTGGACAAATTAGGAAAGGCACAATATTTCAGTACAATTGATCTCGCAAAAGGATATCACCAGATTTTAATAAACGAGGAAGACAAAAATAAAACGGCTTTTGTTACACCTCACGGACTCTACGAATTTAATAGCATACGATTCGGACTAAACAATGCACCGGCAACTTTAACATATAAATCGAACTTGTGTTGTTTACTTGGACGACATACTAATATTCAGTACAACTTTAAAGGAGCATGTCAGAGCAATAACGCAAATATTTACAGTTATAGAAAAACACAACCTAAAAATACAGACAGACAAATGTAATTTCATGAAGAAGGAGACAGAGTTTTTGGGACATATATTAACAGAAGAAAGACTGAAACCTAATCCTCATAAAATAAAGGTTATTGAAAGCTTAACAATTCCAAATACTCAAAGGAAAATTAAGAGCTTCTTGGGCCTTATAGGTTACTATCGTAAATTCGTTAAGGACTACGCTAAAGTAGCCCAACCGATAACGAAATATTTACGAAAAAATATGAAGATCAACACTAATAACCAGCCATCCTATACTTAAATATCCTAATTTTGAAAAATCCTTTGTTTTAACAACTGATACGTCCAACTACGCGATTGGAGCTTTCTTATCTCAAGAAGGACATTCAGTATCTTTCGCTTCAAGGACGTTAAATCAACACGAACAAAATTATTTGACAACCAATAAAGAATTTCTTGCCATAATTTGGGCGGTGAATTACTTCAGACCGTATCTGTATGGAAAAAAATTTAAAATCCTTGCGGACCATTTACCTATCAAATGAGGGGTCTAGAAACAAAAGTGTAAAAAGTCCACCAACTATGTTTTCGAGAAAAACACAAAAAACTATATCTCTGGAAATAAAAACAATTTTTTTCTTCTGTTTTCGCAAATAAAATAGTTTTTTTAAAAAAATTATGTTAATAAAAATTCAATAATATTACTGTAAATCATTATATAAAAAAAACTAATTAAAAAATTATAAATTTGGACTTTTTTAAGTTTTGTATTTGAGTTATGGACTTTTTTAAATTTTGAATATGAACTATCGGACATATTCAATTTATGGTTCCAAATAAATTAAAACAGAAATTTTTAACGTTAGAAAGATATTTTAATATATTTTATAAAATATGAAGCAAAATTGTAATTTATTAAAGTTAAACGTTTCAATTTTACTAAATAACATAATATTTATTTTACATAATTAACATAAATTAACATAATTCACTTTAAAATTAACATTCATTATTTAAAATTAATATAATTCATCTTCAAATAAAATTCATTCATTTAAATTAACATAATTCACAAAATAACGAGCTAAAATATTTAATAAACTTAAAGTTTTTCAATTTAACAAAATATATTATAGATACGTAACTTGTAAGTAATTAGTTACATATTAACATAAAAAAATAAACAAAATTTTGTAAAAGTTATACATAAGATCCAGAAATTTCTTCCTGAATTTCGCACAATTCTTGATCTTCTTCTTCCCGAAGGACGTAAGTTATAGAACTGGGATGTATAACATCTTCATAAAATTGTAGATCCTCTAATTCATTCCAATTTGTCCCGAAATGCTTTGAGAGGAGTGTGTTAACATCACCTAATTTTAGTGAATTAAGTACTACACCAGTTGGAAGATAATTAGGCTCCATATTTTTGACCCTTTTTCCCTTTTTGCACAGTGCGGCGTAATTATTTATTTCGTGCTTGTAATATGGTTCGCCTCGTATTGAAATAGAATTTTGTGCATTTCTCTTAAAAATAATTCTTTTCGAAAAACTTATTTTGAAATGCCATTTAGAACAGGGTTTGAAATATTTTTGTGCTTCCAATTTCCAATCATGCACTGGACATTCTGTTCCTAGTTTATAAACGGTACCGAATTCCTTATATATATCAATGTATTGGTCTGGTTGTATAATGGTTTCCAATTTTTTTATTCGGTTTTCAATCAAACCAAAAACACGATCCGGCGGAATGAAAGAATGGCCAACAACAGGAAATATAAGTTCTAAGTGCTTAATATTTTTAGGCGCTTTCGATAACCAATTACTGCACATTGCAATCATCGTCGTGTTCTTGTTTTGGCCACCGCATCCATCTGCAACAAGCCGAACTGTAGCAATGTTTTCTAAATTAAGAGAATTTAGTTTGTGATACACTGCTGAACAGATTTCATTAGAACCCTTAGGCCTTATATTTTCGGTCCAATAATACAGCGAAACATTGCCTTTTAATGGAGATTTCGAGGAACCTTCTACAATGCCAAAATTATATATTTAAATTTGCCTAGAATAATAGGCTATTTGGTCAGGAACTTTAGGTAGAACCTGATTTTTTTGGCAGTCGAAGGACAATGTTAAAATATCCGATCTTGTTTCCTGAAGCTTTGTGTAAAACGCTTTCGCTCGAAGAGAGTGAATTCTTTGTTAAACTATTAATAAATTTTTCATCTCAGCGTTATTTTCTTTTGAAATTCTGTTTCTGTTTGAAATACATGTTGAACACATATCTGTCCTAGGAGTCCCGAATCCAAGGTTGAATCGAGTATTAAAAATATTTCGGAAGTAGCTTTCTTTCACCTGGACATTCAAATCAGCTTGCTTTTGGTATTGTTTAAACATTTTTCTTATGTTTAAAGAGGCAGGTAAATACATACGGCAAGATGTTGCAGATCTACAAAAATGCGATTCAATGCAATGAAATTTATTAATAAATGTCATTACAGCCTCTAATTTTGTTTTATTCCCCTCCGTGATTCGATCACCACCCCGAGTTTCTTTCGGAATAACACCCTGAATGAATTGGTTTTTAGTGAGTGCTCGAATTCTGAACTGGCTTACACCCAAAATGAGTGAAAAAGCTCCAGCACATACTGGTACTCTTCTTTTGTCGCTTTTTCTTATAAAATACTTCACGCTGCATATTTTAGAGCTGTTTATACCAGTACGGGTTCGTCGACGTTTAATCGGACTAGATGAAGTATATTTTAAAATATACATATCTTGATCGGCTTTTTCGGGTGTGCTGTAATATTTATGATGGAAATTATATATATCTTGCATTGTAAGTGTGCCACACTTTAGGGCATTTGTATTGTGTTTGCATTTTGGTAATGCAGGTAATCCTTTAGCAGAATATCTAAATACATTTTTTGACATAAATAATTTGAAATTCAAAATATTCAAATTTTTTACCGTTTTGTCTTTTCAATATTTCTCTTCCATGCTTTAGGATTTTTTGATCTTTTGCGGGCAATACTAGATCCCACAGGACTTGAATTAATTTCCATCCTTATTTGAAATTTTTTTATTACTACTATTTTTAATTAGGTATTATTTAAATTTTTTTATTACTACTATTTTTAATTTATTATTTAAATTTTTTACTAAAGTAAAGAACTTCACACTTTCATTACTTAAATTCAAATAAAAACAATTGCAGAAAAATTTGCATTCACATAGAATTACAAAAATGGCAATAACGGGAAATTCCAAAAATTTAAAAAACAAAATCGTAAAACATTTTTAATTTCTGCATTCAAACTAATTGGACATTTTAAAATTTTGAAATAGAATACTGAAATATATATAGGACTTCAACAATTTTTGATTTTAAACTGAAATGGACATTTTTAATTTTTGCTCTAATAATGGTAAAGGACTTATTTAACTTTTGTTTTTAAGCCTAAATTTTAAATATGAAAATAAGTCGATATTTACAACTTTTGTAACATTTTTAAAGTTTAATACGTATATATTTCGTCTAGCCAACAGTTGGCATCAAAATCTAAAAAAAAAAAAAAAGTGGACTTTTAGTATTTTTGCTTTTATACCCCTTAAATATTTACAAGCAAAATATAACGGTAAAGGCATCTCAATTAGACATCAGAGATGGCTACTACAACTAGGGGAATATCATTTTGATATAGAATATCTCAAGGGAAAGGAGAACAAAGTAGCGGATTTTCTAAGTCGTATTAAGCATAAGGAGGAAACCGATGAAAAAAAGGAAAATAAAAATGAAATAGAGAAAAATACTTATATAAATTAAGAAGATTCATAAAATTTTGGCTTATTTAATATCGAAAATGAAAGTAACAATGAAGCTTTGGCAACAGTACATTCAGCGGAAGAGGAATTATTAGAGCACATTCCAATTAAAGAAGAGATTGTCAACAAATATAGAATGCAAATTATTTTAACCAAAAATAAACTGTAGAAATAGAAACAATATTAGGAAGAAAAATAATATATATAGCAGAGCATGACTTTGAAAGATTAACAGAAATTTTTAGAAAATATATAGCAAATGGTAAAATTGGTATATTCTCAGAATTATCTGATAGTAAATATAATAAAGTACAGCAAAAATTAATTGAGTTATATTCCAATAGTAGAAAAATAAAATTCATAAAGTGCTCTTATAGGGCACAAGAATTAAAAACTGAAACTGAAGCTGTAAGGCAAATTTCTTTGAACCATGTAAGGGAAAGTTTCCACTCAGGAATTCAGGAAACTTATAATAACATTAAAAATAAAATATATTACCCAAAATTACTAGAACTTATTCAAATAGTAATAAATCAGTGTGAAGTATGTCAAACAGTTAAATGTGACAGAAAACCGATTAAACCTAAATTCGAAATCAGTGAAACTCCATAAAATATAAACGAAATAGTACATGTTGACACTTACGTACTTATGAGACATTTGTTTTTGACAATAATGACAAATTCTCAAAATTTGGTACCGCATGGTACCGAAATCATATTACTATTTTAGAAAAATTAGAACAACATTTCACCCAAATAGGGAAACCACAAAAAATCATATCAGACAATGAATTCAAAGCAATTCAAATTAGAGAACTGTTGAAGGAATTTCTTTACATTTAACTAAACCCAATAGTCATACGGGAAATGGAAATATTGAAAGATTTCATAACTTCATCGTCGAAAAATTTCGAATTCTTAAATTAAATAAAAATAATTTCTTTGTACAAGTTCTCATACAACGAGCAATTAGAAACTATAATAATAGGTATCACTCGACAATTAAATGTACTCCAAATGCAGTACAAAATCGACAGGTAGATTTTGAAAAAATTAAAGTAAACATAGAACAAACAAAAATACTTAAAATTAATAAATTGAACAAAAATTCCGAAAATTATGAAGAATACAGATCCACAGGCTTCATAAAAAATTACAAGGCAGTAAGAAGGCATAAAGAACAGCCGAAATTTAAGAAAACTAAACTTAATCTAATATATAAAGAAGAAAATTTGTTTGTTTGTTTGTTTATTTGTTTGTTTGTTTGTTTGTTTGTTTGTCCAGGATTCACGTGAAAACCACTGGTCCGATTGACACCAAATTTTAGAGGAATAATTTTGGGAGTCCGGGGGGTGACATAGGCTATGTCGCATTTTTATAAGTCAGCAGGTTGCGGCTCCAGAGCCGTTTTAAGCTTTTTCGTTTTTTTGATGTCGAGTCGAAACGGTTTGACCGATTCACTTGAATTTTTACACGAATGTTCTTCTTATTACACGGAATTAATGGTATAAAGTTGATTGGAATAAATTAACCCCTTTCGGCCCGGCGGGCTTCCAAAAAATTTTGTGTTTCCGATTTGTGTCCAATTTTACAGGGTGGTTTTGCAGTCAAAAAGAGAGGCTGGCACAAATTTTTGTTGGGTTCGGTTAACCCGTTTGGGCACGAGGGCCAATGAAGCTTTTTCAATGTTTTTGATGTCGAGCCGAAACAGTTTGACCCATTAACTTGAAATTTTGCACAAATGTTCCTCTTAGCAACCGCAATTAGTTGCATAAATTTGGTTGGAATAATTTAACCCATTTCGGCCTGGCGGGGTTCCAAAAAATTTTGTGTTTCCGATTTGTGTCCAATTTTACAAGGTGGTTTCGCAGTCGAAAATAAAGTCTGGGACAAATTTTTGTTGAATTCGGTTAACCCGTTTGGGCACGAGAGTGCAAAGAAGCTTTTTCAATGTTTTCGATGTCGAGTCAAAACTGTTTGACCGATTGACTTGAAATTTTGCACAAATGTTCCTCTTAGCAACAGCATTTAGTTGTATAAATTTGGTTGGAATAAATTAACCCATTTCGGCTTGGCGGACTTTCAAAAAATTTTGTGTTTTCGATTTGTGTCCAATTTTACAGGTTGATTTTGTAGTCTAAAAGAGAGGCTGCAAAAAGTTTTAGTTAAGTTCGATTAACCCATTTTCCACGACGAAGCTATGAAGTTTTCTATATATTTTATTTTCTTATACGATTAAAAGTATTTTATTGAAAATTTTGTACCAGCATTTTAATTAAAACCCACAGGGTTAATTTGGTTTTGACCTGTTTGTGCGTTTTGAACAAAGATTCAATGAAATTTTCAGTTTTCTTCAAATGAAATCTAAAAATCAAAAAATTCAATTTGTTATATATAATGCTTAAATACATAGTATTTTAAAACAGTTTTTCCAAAAAATAAGCCTACATTTCTCTCATAAAATCATAAAAAAACGAGGAAGAGCGTATTACAACTTTCAGGACTAAGCAATATATAAGTTGAAAAGCGAATTTTTAAACCTTTTCTAAACCATCGACTATATTTTATTCAAGCGTTGGCAATTCAAGAAAATCCCCTTTTGACCTATAGTCATTTTAATTCAGTTAACATTGTTCACCAGAAACCTACCATCCTCAACTATATCGTCAAGGAGCACCAAATTGTCAAGAAGCAACATGTATAGAAAAATTAGAGATAATCGTTCAAATTGATTTGCAAACTGTTTTTTAAAGTTTTTGTTTCGCAATCGATTAAAAGAACTCGACAAACCTTTTTTTTAAGTATTTCCCTAATTCAAAGAAGTTGTACCTACTTTCAAAAATTGGACGTAATTTACTTACAAATTTTTTTTTGAACAATCGTCGGCAGGGGTTAACAACTTTCAAGTCTGTAAGTAAATTGAACTTTATTTTCAAAGAAGAACACATATACGAAATTTGAAGTTAATCTGTTAAATCATTTCTAATATATAGCAAAGCAACGAAAAAACCTATAAAAAGCTGTTGGGCCACGATGGGTTAACGGAACTCCACAAATATTTTTTTGTGGCATTTATAGGCAAAGTAGTATCTCAAAAAATTGGCTGAAACTTGCTTTTTTTACAATTTTCAAGCTTCCGGGCAACGCCGGGTAAATCTGCTAGTCTAATATATAAAGAAGAAAATTTGTTTGTTTGTTTGTTTGTTTGTTTGTTTGTCCAGGATTCACGTGAAAACCACTGGTCCGATTGACACCAAATTTTAGAGGAATAATTTTGGGAGTCCGGGGGGTGACATAGGCTATGTCGCATTTTTATAAGTCAGCAGGTTGCGGCTCCAGAGCCGTTTTAAGCTTTTTCGTTTTTTTGATGTCGAGTCGAAACGGTTTGACCGATTCACTTGAAATTTTGCACGAATGTTCTTCTTTTTACACGGAATTAATGGTATAAAACTGGTTGGAATAAATTAACCCCTTTCGGCCCGGCGGGCTTCCAAAAAATTTTGTGTTTCCGATTTGTGTCCAATTTTACAGGGTGGTTTTGCAGTCAAAAAGAGGGGCTGGCACAAATTTTTGTTGGGTTCGGTTAACCCGTTTGGGCACGAGGGCGCAATGAAGCTTTTTCAATGTTTTTGATGTCGAGCCGAAACAGTTTGACCGATTGACTTGAAATTTTGCACAAATGTTCCTCTTAGCAACTGCAATTAGTTGCATAAATTTGGTTGGAATAATTTAACCCATTTCGGCCTGGCGGGCTTCCAAAAAATTTTGTGTTTCCGATTTGTGTCCAATTTTACAAGGTGGTTTTGCAGTCGAAAATAAAGTCTGGAACAAATTTTTGTTGAGTTCGGTTAACCCGTTTGGGCACGAGAGTGCAAAGAAGCTTTTTCAATGTTTTTGATGTCGAGTCAAAACTGTTTGACCGATTGACTTGAAATTTTGCACAAATGTTCCTCTTAGCAACCGCATTTAGTTGTATAAATTTGGTTGGAATAAATTAACCCATTTCGGCCTGGCGGACTTTCAAAAAATTTTGGGTTTTCGATTTGTGTCCAATTTTACAGGTTGATTTTGTAGTCTAAAAGAGAGGTTGCAAAAAGTTTTAGTTAAGTTCGATTAACCCATTTTCCACGACGATGATATGAAGTTTTCTATATATTTTATTTTCTTATACGATTAAAAGTATTTTATTGAAAATTTTGTACCAGCGTTCACAGGGTTAATTTGGTTTTGACCTGTTTGTGCGTTTTGAACAAAGATTCAATGAAATTTTCAGTTTTCTTCAAATGAAATCTAAAAATCAAAAAATTCAATTTGTTATATATAATGCTTAAATACATAGTATTTTAAAACAGTTTTTCCAAAAAATAAGCCTACATTTCTCTCATAAAATCATAAAAAAACGAGGAAGAGCGTATTACAACTTTCAGGTGAGTACTAAACAAAATATAAGTTGAAAAGCGAATTTTTAAACCTTTTCTAAACCATCGACTATATTTTATTCAAGCGTTGGCAATTCAAGAAAATCCCCTTTTGACCTATAGTCATTTTAATTCAGTTAACATTGTTCACCGGAAACCTACCATCCTCAACTATATCGTCAAGGAGCACCAAATTGTCAAGAAGCAGCATGTATAGAAAAATTAGAGATAATCGTTCAAATTGTTTTGCAAACTGTTTTTTAAAGTTTTTGTTTCGCAATCGATTAAAAGAACTCGACAAACCTTTTTTTTAAGTATTCCCTTAATTCAAAGAAGTTGTACCTATTTTCAAAAATTGGACGTAATTTACTAAAAATATTTTTTTTGAACAATCGTCGGCAGGGGTTAACAACTTTCAAGTCTGTTAGTAAATTGAACTTCATTTTCAAAGAAGAACACATGTACGAAATTTGAAGTTAATCTGTTAAATCATTTCTAATATATAGCAAAGCTACGAAAAAACCTATAAAAAGCTGTTGGGCCACGATGGGTTAACGGAACTCCACAAATATTTTTTTGTGGCATTTATAGGCAAAGTAGTATCTCAAAAAATTGGCTGAAACTTGCTTTTTTACAATTTTCAAGCTTCCGGGCAGCGCCGGGTAAATCTGCTAGTCTAATATATAAAGAAGAAAATTTGTTTGTTTATTTGTTTGTTTGTTTGTTTGTTTGTTTGTTTGTCCAGGATTCACGTGAAAACCACTGGTCCGATTGACACCAAATTTTAGAGGAATAATTTTGGGAGCCCGGGGGGTGACATAGGCTATGTCGCATTTTTATAAGTCAACAGGTTGCGGCTCCAGAGCCGTTTTAAGCTTTTTCGTTTTTTTGATGTCGAGTCGAAACGGTTTGACCGATTAACTTGAAATTTTGCACGAATGTTCTTCTTATTAAACGGAATTAATGGTATAAAGTTGGTTGAAATAAATTAACCCCTTTCGGCCCGGCGGGCTTCCAAAAAATTTTGTGTTTCCGATTTGTGTCCAATTTTACAGGGTGGTTTTGCAGTCAAAAAGAGAGGCTGGCACAAATTTTTGTTGGGTTCGGTTAACCCGTTGGGGCACGAGGGCGCAATGAAACTTTTTCAATGTTTTTGATGTCGAGCCGAAACAGTTTGACCGATTGACTTGAAATTTTGCACAAATCTTCCTCTTAGCAAACGGAATTAGTTGTATAAAGGTGGTTCGAAAATATTAACCCATTTCGGCCCGGCGGGCTTCCAAAAAATTATTTGTTTCCGATTTGTGTCCAATTTTACAGGGTGGTTTTGCAGTCGAAAAGAAAGGCTGGCACAAATTTTTGTTGGGTTCGGTTAACCCGTTTGGGCACGAGGGCGCAATGAAGCTTTTTCAATGTTTTTGATGTTGAGCCGAAAAAGTTTGACCGATTGACTTGAAATTTTGCACAAATCTTCCTCTTAGCAAACGGAATTAGTTTTATACAGTTGCTTGGAATATATTAACCCATTTCGGCCTGGCGGGCTTTCAATATTTTTCTTGGCCGTTTGGGCAAGAGAGCGCAATGAAGCTTTTTCAATGTTTTTGTTGTTGAGCTTAAACGAAAACTTTTTTCAGCTAAATTTGAACACATTTTTCAGCTAATCTTTATTAGCAAAGCTCACAGGGTTAATTTGATTTTTATCATTTAACCCCTTTTGTCACAAGGGTTCATTAAATTTGATCTCCTTAAAGAGTTCAATCTTTAATATAAATTTGTTTTCCTGTTGAAAAGGTTTAATCAATATTTTAAAAAAAAAACAATTGTTCGACTAACACAGTTTAAAGTTAACGCAAACATTGCATTATTTCACAAGCTCACCAAAAAACATGATTGCGCTCTATTAACCCGTTTGGACCTAATGTATTTTTTTTAAGTTTTTGTTGGCCTGCTTAACGGTCGAAAACAATATTTTTAAAACTTTTAACTCATGTCTATTTGTAATTTTGTAAAACGTTTTGAATGCAAATTTCTAATCTAATATATAAAGAAGAAAATTTGTTTGTTTGTTTGTTTGTTTATTTGTTTGTCCAGGATTCACGTGAAAACCACTGGTCCGATTGCCACAAAATTTTAAAGGAATAATTCTGGGAGCCCGGGGGGTGACATAGGCTATGTCACATTTTTATAAGTCAACAGGTTGCGGCTCCAGAGCTGTTTTAAACTTTTTCGTTTTTTGGATGTCGAGTCAAAACGGCTTGACCGATTGACTTGAAGTTTTGCGCAAATGTTCGTCTTAGCAACCGGAATTAGTTATATAAATTTGGTTGGAATAAATTAACCCATTTCGGCCTGGCGAGCTTCCAAAAAATTTTGTGTTTGCGATTTGTGTCCAATTTTACAGGGTGGTTTTGCAGTCGAAAAGAGAGTCTGGCACAAATTTTTGTTGAGTTCGGTTAACCCGTTTGGGCACGAGGGCGCAAAGAAGCTTTTTCAATGTTTTTGATGTCGAGTCAAAACCGTTTGACAAATTGACTTGAAATTTTGTACAAATGTTCCTCTTAGCAACCGCAATTGGTTGTATAGATTTGGTTGGAATAATTTAACCCATTTCGGCCTGACGGACTTTCAAAAAATTTTGTGTTTTCGATTTGTGTCCAATTTTACAGGTTGATTTTGTAGTCTAAAGAGAGGCTGCAAAAAGTTTTAGTTAAGTTCGATTAACCCGTTTTCCACGACGACGCCATGAAGTTTTCTATAAATTTTATTTTCTTATACGATTAAATGTATTTTATTGAAAATTTTGTACCAGCATTTTAATTAAAACCCACATTGTTAATTTGGTTTTGACCTGTTTGTGCGTTTTGAACAAAGATTCAATGAAATTTTCAGTTTTCTTCAAAGGAAATCTAAAAATCAAAAAATTCAATTTCTTATATATAATGCTTAAAAAAATAGTTTTTTAAAACAGTTTTTCCAAAAAATAAGCCTACATTTCTCTCATCAAATCATAAAAAAACGAGGAAGAGCGTATTACAACTTTCAGGTGAGTACTAAACAAAATATAAGTTGAAAAGCAAATTTTTAAACCTTTTCTAAACCATCAACTATATTTTATTCAAACGTTGGCAATTTAAGAAAACTACTATTGACATAGTATAATGACATAATGGCAAACTTAGTATCCCCATTTGACCAATAGTCATTTTAATTCAGTTAACATTATTCGCCGGAAACCTAACATCCTCAACTCTATCGTCAAGGAGCACCAAATTGTCAAGAAGCACCATGTATAGAAAAATAAGAGATAGTCTTTCAAACTGTTTTTTAAAGTTTTTGTTTCGCAATCGGTTAAAAGAACTCGACAAAACATTTTTTTAAGCATTCCCCTAATTCAAAGAAGTTTTACCTACTTTCAGAAATTGGACGTAATTTACTTACAAATTTTTTTTTGAACAATCGTCGGGTCGGCAGGGGTTAACAACTTCCAAGTCTGTTAGTAAATTGAACTTCATTTTCAAAGAAGAACACATATAGAAAATTTGAAGTTAATCGGTTAAATCATTTCTAATATATAACAAAGCAACGAAAAAACCTATAAAAAGTTGTTGGGCCACGATGGGTTAACGGAACTCCACAAATATTTTTTTGTGGCTTCATTTATAAGCAAAGTAGTATTTCAAAAAATTGGCTAAAACTTGCGTTTTTACAATTTGCAAGCGTCCGGGCAACGCCGGGTAAATCTGCTAGTAATATACATAAAAGCAACATTAAACGACCTCTTAAATTTTCAGATATGGAAAATAATAATGATGGTCCTACTGCTGACAACAACTAGTTTAGCTTCATTAGAAGTTAATAACATAGACTCCGACTCAGGATTTGCTGAAATCAATCTGGACAAAACGGACTTAGTAACACAAACAAGTACTATAATCCATATAATTAATCCGGATAATTAATGTACTAAATACAATTACTGACAAACTGGAATATCTTGGTTTACAACATAAAACCATTTTACAAACTGAAATAAATCACCTAATAAATAAAATTAAAACTATTACACCCAAAACTAAACAAATTAAAAGAGGACTCGTAAATGCAATAGGAATGACATCAAAATGGTTGTTTCGAACCTTAGACGAACAAGACTGATTAGATATAGAAAATCAATTTAAAATTTTAGAATACAATCAAAATAATCTTATAAATAATGCCAACGAGCAAATTAAAATAAACTATCAGTTTAATTAAACTTTTTATAATTTAAAAACGGTAATTGAAATCAAATAAATAAAATGAGTGAACCAATACTTCAACAAAATTTATATCATGACTTATTATTCAAAACACAATTAGTCAAAGGAAAAATAGATACTATACAAAACAATTTTGCTTCTGCTAGACACGGTATTGTACATCCGAATATATTAACTAATGAAAAAATTGAAAATTATGAAATTGATTTATCTAAATTACAGTATATAATTAAGTAGTTAAAATTAAAACACTTTACTACTTTCGTTTGTTCTTCCAAACTGAGCTTTTTTATTAATTTTTATCAAACATTTATTTAAAATTACAAAATAAAATTAAAACTAAAATTGCTAATTTAACAGATTTAATTATAATGAACGAAAAGGAAGGAAAGATAGTTATCGTATTACTTTATGTGATTTGTTAGTTTAAGTTTTTCTCACCGTTATTATATTTGAGTTATATTTAAGTTATTTTAAGGCTGTTAAACTTAGGTGATATTCAAGGCTAGTTAAAACAGTTGTTTAAGCGGTTATTTAATTCACACGTTTAAAACCCGTATATGACAATATTAAATTAGGAGTAACAAAATTTCAGAAAAGTTCATTATTATTTGCCATTAAAATTCCGCGTAAAATTAAACAAATTCAATTAAAGATCATAATCCCGTTACCAAATAAATTAGGTAAAGAAATCGATTTTATACAAGAAACTGTTTTTAAGTACGATAGTTTAACATAATATCAATATAAGCCATTTAAAACTCTAAATGAATTAGAAATAAGTAAACATTGCATATTCAAACAAAATTGTAAACTTATAAATAATAATTTAACAGAAATAATTCAAATTGAACCATTGTAATTGAAAATGCCAATAATAATATACTAAATCAATCATGTGACAAAAGAAATATATCTTTATCTGGAAATATATTGATACATTTTAATAACTGTACACTTACAATCATAGATCACTATTTTTCTAACTTAAAAGATGTAATAATAAAAGATTTTATTATGCAACTAAACAAAAATTTTCAAATTTTCAAAATAAAATAACTTTTGATATTATAATTAAAAATCAAATCAACGAAAAAAATATAAATAAATTGTATTATTATAGAAATATGGCATGTGTTCTAACTACTGTAATAATTTTTATAGTTTTAGCTATTGTAACAATTATAGTATTTGCATTTAAAAAACAATTTAAAGATAAGATTATAGTAAAAAGAATTCAGGAGAATTCAAAATCAAACGAAGGGGAAGTTGCGTATACATCACCTAATATTACCTGTAAAAATAATGCAGATATAACGTTAGCATTTCCCGTTTACAAAGCAGTGGGAACCGTTAGTTTCCCAACAAAATAATTATAATAAAATTTAATTCCTCAAATTTCAAGTTCAAATGTTTTTTTTTCATTTTAACGAAATTGTTGTCTACAACAACTACAACAACAATTTCCCTATAAAATATTAACTAAATGCAAATGCTCTAATAACATAGTTTTTTGTGTTAACTAAGTAAATGCAGAATAGGCATCATAATTATAATTGTAAGTTATTAAATAATTAGTATTAAGAAATTTTGTAAGTTAGTTTTGAATTAAAAGTCAAAGAGAACATTGTATTAATTTGAAAAGTTTAATAAAAGGTTTTTCTCAAAACAAAAATAAAAAGTTCTTATTAATTTTATATTTTTTTTTATAATTTTTTAAAAGAAAATATATAAGTCGCGCAGGTATTGCAATCAAAATAATTAAATGTTAAAACTTGTTTCTGTAGCCCCACTCGTTTCGGAGCTACAGCGCCTCAAAGCCATAAAAAGTCCATATTTAAACAGTTATTACGAAAATTCTATAATATATTTTTTCAATCTGAAAACGGTAGCTGCTTTATAAATTTAAAAGCATTAGGCTGCTCTACGGTACTTTAATTTAATGTTATCCAAAACTAAATTTTTGCAAAAATTTTGGACATTGTTCAAATTTAATGAGAAGTCAATAAATTATTTCAAAACCATAAAAGCTTATATTATTTTGATCGTAAGACATAGCTAACGAAATTAAGTTTTTAATACTAAAAAATATTAAAAATTCTTACTAATTTTTCTATTTAAAAATATTAAAAAACAAACAAACATGAAATAAATACGTTTATAAAATGCAATTACAAAATAACAGATTTAAAACTGTTTATACAATTCAATTTTACTCACATGCAGCAATTACTTCACTTCAGGATTATTAATTTTAGCTGTACTGCATTTACTGTTGGCTGATTTAGTACCTTTGATTAATAACATGTGCAATTTAAGTTTTTTTATATCTTATTCATCTTCTAGTAAACAGACCAAATATTATATCCATCTCCCTTCCTTTCATATGTGGATGTTGATGCTCTAATTTTTTAGATACTCTTTTTTTAAATTTTTATTTTTAATTTTAATTGTATAAGTAATCAGTGATTAGATTTCACTGTAAATTACTACATATAATTGTATATTTTGGTATATTTTTTTAGTAAATTAAATAATTTATTACAATTTTAATTAAATATTATTTTTTATTTTAACAGTAACACTAACTTTAACACTAACTCATTTTTCCAAATATAAATCTTTTATTTTAAAATCTAGATTACATGTGGTTTTGTTTTGTCTGAGTTTGTGACCGTCGCTTCGTTCAATAAGAGCACATATAGTGTTTCGCCATTATATCGTGCAAAATAAAAACTGTTGAACTTTGTCATAAGTCGTTTTCCCACTGCAAGTAAAATTAAATTAGTTTGTGATTAAGTAGAACAAATCGTACATATGTATATTTATTTTAATTTTTTTTTATCCTTAAATTTTAAATTCAGATATTATTTCTTTTCACTCTCAAATTAATTTTAAAAAATATCTGTTTTTGCTTTTATATATATCTTCTATTTTTGAAATTTTCTATTATTTAATAAGTAACTTTTGCATTAATTTTTGTAACATAAGCGGATTGCAGACGAATGTTTATGTCGTAGAATGCAATTCCAGATATCCTAGCCCTTTATGAAACGCAAGTTAATTGCCAAAAAGATAATTTTAGTAATACAGGCTACTCACTTGTTTAACACTTCGTCCCTAAAAAAGTCATCGCTATTTTTATTAAAAATTACATCGTTTTAACATCCTTCATAAATATACAGCTTCTAGCCCAACCTTCCATTACATGTGGGTCAAAATTCTCGTTGGAAAACATGTCATACATTTCTGATTCTTATATCTCGTCGAACACCCAACTCTAATGAACTTGAACTGCCACGGAGATTGAAAATATTTCTAACCAGATCAATGAAATTTTGTAGTCATGACCTAAATCTTAAATAGTTTTTGCTGGGATTTCAATTTCCATAACAGAGATTACCTTAATTTCTCAAGTAATTCTTCTTTGAGTCAAAACTTAATTGGGAAGCAATTTGAACTATTTTCATCAATGTTCTACCTTTCTCATATTTTTTGAAATCTATAATCTAATCTATCTATAATCTGGTTTATGTTCATTCCTCTTTTTCTCTGCACCACAAACGTAATTGCAAATTTAGTATAACCTTTTGACTAGTTATACGGGTATTATACTACTTAATGGTATAATACTCGAAGTAAATTAAATAAAACACGGTTGAACGTATCTGCACCGCTCAAAAGATTGAGAGCACAATTAAAATTTGTAAGTTGTGCAGGAATAAATTAACGGAAATCGCCAAAAGTATTTAAAAATTTTTTGTCATTCCAACATCGGTTAAAAAATTTCAAGTCTATTAAAAGAGTGAACTGCATTGTCTAACAGCAGCACATATGAAAAATATGCAGGCAGTCGGTCACACTTATTTTATTTTATAAATAAGTTTGAAAATAGTTTAAAACAGAGTGTTTTAACTTTAAGTATAAAACACTCTTTGTACGCAAAAACCTTTATGTACAAATTATCATTATAATTGACTGAGCAAGTTAATTGACTGGAGCCTAAACGCTATAAAAAAACAAAAAACAAGTAAAGAAACAAGCAGTCGGTGCAACCGACTTAGAAATATCCTACACCTATTTGGTTCAAATTTAAGGACATATCCATAAGTCATTTTAACACCATAAAAGCTGTTATTAATTTGATCGTAAGACATAGCTAACCAAATTAACTTTATAATACTAAAAACATTTTCTAATTACACTATCTATTAAAAAATATTACAAATTCTTACTAATTTATCTATTTAAAAATATTAAAAAAAAAAAAAAATTGAAATAAATGAAAATATATTTATTCCAATTCAATTACAAAATGAAAAAATTCTAATTATTAAATTTTGTGATAAAAAGATAATCAAAGCATAATATATTTAATAATCCAAATTTTTCAAAATTGCAATTATTTTAAATGGTTAGTTTATATACCTAATAGAAAAGCTTATAAACGCAAAATATGCAATAAATGTATTTCTAAAATACAATTACAAATTTAGACCTTTTAATATAATTCATTTAAATATTCAAATAAATTTTACATAAATGCAGCAAGTACCTTTGAACATAGCTGAACCACGAATATTTAGTCTAGATTTCGGAGACACATAGGACATAGGAAATATATTCTTTGGCTTTGAAATTAAACTCGACCAGAACCAATTCCCATGGAACTTTCATTACTAGTAACCTAGAGTTTAAATTTCATCAAAATACCGGCATTGAGTTATGGTGTTTTTAAGATATATGTTTTTTAGTCCTTGAACTTGTCAAGGGTTCCAGAACCCGAAACCATGGTACGATTTTGCTTATATGCAGTCCCGTCATACTTTCAATACTAGTTAACCCTTGTATACAATTGGAACGTTCTATCTTAATTTTAAGTTACTAGTTTTATTAATTTCGATGATAAGCTTTTACACATTTGGGGGTCTAAGAGAGGTCCTGAACCACCACTCCAAATGATCCCAAATTAGAGGGGCACGGAAGAAATAGTAAAGAACACCCTGGGCCAAACTTGAAGCTTCTACATTTGTTTCAAGTTACTATTTTTATTAATTTCGAAAATATGCTTTAAGGTCCTCGGAACTGAGTGGCTGGTCCCCGACCCACTAGTCCAATGGGGCCCAAATTTCAAAGACACTTACGCAATAGGAAGGGACACCCTGATACCAAATTTGGAGATTATATATTCATTGGTTTCGGAATTACGATAGTTTGGCCTAAATTCGATCAAAAAGTTCTCAGTTCCGAACCCATTGTCCAATCCTCACCGTACGTAATCACCGCCGTAGTTTCATTACCAATTACCTACAGCACAAATTTCATGAAGATAGCCTCATTAGTTGTTGAGTTATCGTGATTTTTAATATATGTTCGTTATCCCTGACACCGACTAAAAGGTCCAGAATCCGAACCCATGGGCTGATTTGGCCAATATACAGCCCGCGCTTTACTTATAGTACTAGTTAACCCTTGTACACAATTTAAACGGTCTATCTTAATTTTAAGTAACTATTTTTAGTAATTTCGATTATAAGCTTTTAAAACTTGGGAGGTCTGAGAGGGGTACTGAACCACCTCTCCAATTGATCCCAAATTAAGGGAACACGCAAGAGATAGTAAAGAACACCCTTGTGGCAAATTGGAAGCTTCTACATATTTCAAGTTGTTATGTTTATTAATTTTAAAGATATGCCAAATTAGGGGGGCACGGAAGAAATAGTAAAGAACACCCTGGGCCAAACTTGAAGCTTCTACATTTGTTTCAAGTTACTATTTTTATTAATTTCGAAAATATGCTTTAAGGTCCTCGGAACTGAGTGGCTGGTCCCCGACCCACTAGTCCAATGGGGCCCAAATTCCCAAGACACTTAGGAAATAGGAAGGGACACCCTGATACCAAATTTGGAGGTTCTATCTTCATTTGTTTCGGAATTATGCTCGTTTGGCCTAAATTCGATCAAAAAGTTCTAGGTTCCGAACCCATGGTCCAATCCCGACCTTACGCAATCCCCGAAGTAGTTTCATTACTAGTAACCTGCAGCACAAATTTGATGAAGATAGCGTAATTAGTTGTTGAGTTATCGTGATTTTTTATATATGTTCGTTAGCCCTTCGATCGATTAATAGGTCCAGAATCCGAACCCATGGGCCGATTTCGCCAATATGCAATCCCCGCCGTACTTTAAGTCCTAGTAACCTACAGTTAAAATTTCATCAAGATAGCTCCATTATTTTTTGAGTTATCGTGCCTACGGACGGACGGACGGATGGACATGGCTATATCGACTGAGGCGGTCACGCTGATCACAAATATATATACTTTTCCATATCTAGCTCGCTTCCTTTAGGTGGTTACAAACACCATACCAAAGTTAATATACCCCTTTACCTATTCTATAGGTGTAGGGTATAAAAAATGCCCACACAAGTTTTTATCTATATATATATATATATATATATATATATATATATATATATATATGTATATATATATATATTTCTATTAGTTAGTAGTTCAAAAATTGACAAATAATACAAATGGATGTTATAAATAAAAATCTTAATTTAACATTATAATGTTTTAATGTCTATTAGTCGTTAATAAATTAAATCTTAATGTAAAATGTGGGTCAATTTAAGTATATATGAAAGTTCATTAATTTTGTTAAGTTTTTAGTTTTTTAGCTAAGTACTTAAAACTTTAACAACCTAGACAATATGTTGCTGAAATTAGTTGAATGTTGCTAAAATGATGATTTTAATATTTTATTTTTATGATGTTATTCTTAATAAAAATATTATCAAATTGTTTTGTAACTTTAAATGTTTAAGTTCATGGATGAATATACTTATATGTCACTTAACTACTTAAGTAGTACTTATATACTTTATTATTGCTTAAAATAAACTTTGGAAGTTGGATTAACCCTTAGTGTCGAAATTGGTAAATAATGCCACAATCAAATGATTATTAAAATCAAATTGGTTCAAAGTTTAAGTTAAGTAGATTACGCATGCGTGGAAATGCTTTATATGTCTGTAATACATTTTCTGGTTGAATTGCGTTAGATTTGGAGTTGGATACAGAATCTAGGTCTTAATGTGTTTAGCAAGAGTTTGAAAGGGCTATTATCTATTACTTTAAATGTTTGTGATATTTTTTATATATGATATAAATTTGTAAGGGCTTTAGAGTTAGACAATTTATAAAGTTATACTTCTTTTCTAGAAAATTTGTTTATTATGTAAACGTACTTTCTATAGTAGTTTTTAATGTAGTAGTTTATCTATAAGTAGTTTCTTTTTTTACAATTTGTCCTAAAAAAATTTTATTTTTAAATTTTGGATTTTAAAATTATGACTTTCAAGATTATTAGCTTTCAATTTTGTAGTCTTAAAAGATTTCAGGACTGAATCAATCCATTTATTTATCAATATAAAATCAAGGCTTAGTTAAATAAAATACAGGGCAATGAAATGTCTTTTTTCATTAAAAAAAACTGATGCAGACCACCTATGAAGGATTATGCAGCAAAAAAATCAACAAATCAAATATTAATTTACTTATAGAATTAAAATTACGATTATAATACAATATTTTTTTTAAATTAATTAATTAAACAAATGGGTTATAATAAATATTCAGTGTTATAATCTTGAATTCAAACCTATTCTCTCCAAATAAAGATAATAATATAATCAAGTTTTAAAATAAATTTTTACTCCCCTATCAACTGGCATATAATTAAAATCTTAAACCTGTATTTAAAAACAAAAACCCTCATAACATCTGGCTTAAGTTAAGTAAGTTAACATTATGTAACTGAAAAATTATCAAGCATTTTATAGAATTGACACTGAATATTAAAATACAATTCTTAACAGCTGTTCTTTTGTTCATGTAAGGTGTTTCTCATAACTTATTGAAAGTAAAAAACCGGTAAAGGATCAAAGACACTTACGCAATAGGAAGGGACACCCTGATACCAAATTTCGAGGTTCTATCTTCATTGGTTTCGGAATTACGATAGTTTGGCCTAAATTCGATCAAAAAGTTCTCAGTTCCGAACCCACCGTCCAATCTTCACCGTACGTAATCACCGCCGTAGTTTCATTACCAATAACCTACAGCACAAATTTCATGAAGATAGACTCATTAGTTGTTGAGTTATCGTGATTTTTAATATATGTTCGTTATCCCTGACACCGACTAAAAGGTCCAGAATCCGAACCCATGGGCTGATTTCGCCCTTATACAGCCCGCGCTTTACTTATAGTACTAGTTAACCCTTGTACACAATTTGAACGGTCTATCTTAATTTTAAGTAACTATTTTTAGTAATTTCGATTATAAGCTTTTAAAACTTGGGAGGTCTGAGAGGGGTACTGAACCACCTCTCCAATTGATCCCAAATTAAGGGAACACGCAAGAGATAGTAAAGAACACCCTTGTGGCAAATTGGAAGCTTCTACATTTTTTCAAGTTGTTATGTTTATTAATTTCGAAAATATGCTTTAAGGTCTTCGGATATGTGTGGCTGGTCCCCGACCCACTACTCCAATGGAGCCCAAATTCCCAAGACACTTAGGAAATAGGAAGGGACACCCTGATACCAAATTTGGAGGTTCTATCTTCATTGGTTTCGGAATTATGCTCGTTTGGCCTAAATTCGATCAAAAAGTTCTAGGTTCCGAACCCATGGTCCAATCCCAACCTTACGCAATCCCCGAAGTAGTTTCATTACTAGTAACCTACAGCACAAATTTGATGAAGATAGCGTCATTAGTTGTTGAGTTATCGTGATTTTTTATATATGTTCGTTAGCCCGCCGATCGATTAATAGGTCCAGAATCCGAACCCATGAACCCATGAGTCCTAGTAACCTACAGTTAAAATTTCATCAAGATAGCTCCATTATTTTTTGAGTTATCGTGCCTACGGACGGACGGACGGACATTGCTATATCGACTAAGGCGGTCACGCTGATCACAAATATATATACTTTTCCATATCTAGCTCGCTTCCTTTAGGTGGTTACAAACACCATACCAAAGTTAATATACCCCTTTACCAATTCTATAGGTGTAGGGTATAAAAATTTAGCCTTATACACATAAAGGGTTAACGAACATATATCCAAAAAATACGATAACTCAAAAACTTATGGAGCTACCTTGATAAAATTTTAATTGTAGGTTAATTGTACTGAAAAAACGGCGAGGATTTCATATGAGTGAAATCGGCTCATGGGTTCGGATTCTGGGAGTTTTAATCGGTCTAAGGGCTCCCAAACATAAATTAAAAATCACGGTAACTCAACAACTAATGAGACTATCTTCATGTTATTTGTGCTGTAGGTTACTAGTAATGAAACTATGGCAAGGATTGCGTAAGGTCGAGATCGAACTATAAGTTCGGATCCTAGAACTTTTTGATCGAATTTGCGCCAAACATACATAATTCCGAAACCAATGAAACTAGAATCTTCAAATATGGTATCAAGGTGCCTCTATTTACGTTCTTAGAGTGCTTGAAATTTAAGACCAAGTGGACTAGTAAGTCGAGGACTATCCACATGATTCGTAACTAAGCATAACTTCGAAAATAATAAAGATATTGACTTCAAACAAATGTAGAAGTTTAAAATTTGGCACAAGGGCGTTCGTTCCTCCCGCTTTGCAATACATAATTTTTGTATTTTTACTTACATTCAATTTATATAATGTTTTGAGTATTTTATTCATAATAGTTCCAATTTGATTCGTATGGAAATTCAAACACTGATTCCACAATGTTATGTTATACCGTATTTTCGACAAGATGTGACCGCAACATATAAGCTAAGCTACCTTCTTCGATATACCTCCAGCTCTCTTTATTGCCACACAGTGGAATTATCTTTTGTTTTATTGCATTTATATGCTTATCCCGCTACCGATTTTCATCTATATGCACTCCTAAATATTTCACACAATCACCCCTATTTAGTAATTGCTTGTTTGCAGGGATATTCAGGTTGTTATAGTTTTTGGGTTAAAGACTACATAATCAGTTTTTTTAGTGTTCATACAAAGTTCATTATAATTCAGCCAGCTACAAAATTAGTTCAAATATTATTCAGAATTGTTTGTAGACTTGGGATACTTTTCGCCTTAGCAATAAAGTTTGTATCATCTGCGTAGATATTGTAGTTTAAGGTAAAATTCTACTTAGACATGAATTTGAAATTCCACTTATGTTAATTTCCAATTTATCACTAAATTATAGATTTATTTTTATGCAGTGTGTCCTATTTGCTAAATAACTTGCTATTAGCCTGTTTACTGAGTCTCTTATTCCCATATTCTCCATGAACATTGTTGTGATTCAACCCATCAAAGGCTTCAGAAAGATCGACAAATACCGCTGCTATATAGTATCCATATACTTGGTCTAATGCAGTACTATTAGCTGATTCAGTTCCACTATTTCCAATGAACCCATATTGATTAGCATCAAATCCAATAGTTTTAGTTATAAAATTTCTATTCCTGCTATTTAATGCTTTTCCAGGACTTTACTTATAGAGTTTAACACTTAAATAGGCGTATAGTTTCTACATGTTGTGGCTTCGTGATAATTGCTTTTTTCATACATTTTCGAAACACACCGTCACGAAAAAAGTTGTAAATTATATTTGTCAGAGGTTTTTTTATCAGTACTACCAAATGTTGAAGATCTCTAACCGTGATGTTATCTATTCCTGGTGCCGCATTTTATTCAAACTCATCACGTTATGAACCTCGTTTTCAGTTACTGGTGGGGATACTAGAAATATGGTTTTGTTATTGTATATATGACTTACTGATGATTTGCTACTTATGTTATTCTCCGTGATGATTTTGCTTCCGATTTCGTTAGAGAATTTATTTAATGTGAAAGCTATTTGTGCATAATTTTTTACGATATGTACATTTTCATTTACCAAGCTCTCTATGGTTTCCTTTTCAGTGCTGAAATTATTGTTGATAGTCCCGTTTTGACTTTCCATATTTTTTGATATCTTTCCCTGCATCTTCGATAATTCTTTCAGTATGTTGATTCCTTGCCTGTTTTACTAATTTACTTGCTTCCTTTTTTATTTTCAAATATTGATGTTTATACCCGTATGACTATATAGTCCAAGGGTATAATAAATTTGCCATTACGTTTGTGACGCAGAGAAGGAGGGGGGGTAGATATAGACTCAAGTGTATGGATCGGATCAGAATCGAAAAATAAATCGGTTTAGCTACGTATGTCCGTCCGTCCGTCTGTCCGTCCGTCTGTCCGTCTGTCCGTCCGTCTGTCCGTCCGTCTGTCCGTCCGTCCGCACGATAACTCAAAAACTAAAGGAGCTAGGGTCTTGAAATTTTCGCAAATTCGTTTTTTTGCAATAGCCGTCATCGCTATTTAAATCCAGCCATTTTGGTCCATGGGTTCGGATAGCTGCCATACAACTTCCTTTTTTATATGAGTATTACTCTGTACCTATTACAGCTACGTGTCTGCAATTTTGCAAAAACTAGTTTAGTTTTATGGCCAAAGTTTTTGCAAAATTTGGTTGGTCTACTGCAGAGGGTTCGAGTAGCTGCCATACAACTTCTAATTTTATATGAGCATTACTCTATACCTATTGAAGCTGGGTGTCTGAAATTTTTCCAAAAATAGTTTAGTGTAATGGCCAAAGTTAATGCAAAATCTGGCTGGTCTACTGCAGAGGGTTCGAGTAGCTGCCATACAACTCCTTCTTTTAGATGAGCATTACACTACACATAATGAAGCTGAGAGTCTGAAATATTGCCAAAAATAGTTTAGTGTAATGGCCAAAGTTTGTGCAAAATTTGGTTGGTCTATTGCAGAGGGTTTGAGTAGCTGCCATACAACTCCTTCTTTTATATGAGCATTACACTACACCTAATGAAGGTAAGAGTCTGAAATTTTGCCAAAAATAGTTTAGTGTAATGGCCAAAGTTACAGAAAAATTTGGTTGGTCTACTGCAGAGGGTTCGAGTAGCTGCCATACAAACCCTTCTTTAATATGAGCATTACACTACACTTAATAAAGCTGTATGTTTTAAATTTTGCCAAAAGTAATTAACCAGATGATATAATGTATATGTTACGGTCATACGGGTATCCCAGAGTTGACACAGTCTACTCTACTACACTCTTCCTCGTTTTTTACTTGATTAGTTATATTTTTTTTTATAGTATCGTATGAAGCACGGCGGTTTTTCAAAATTTGTAAAATTTTTATTGTAATTCAAATATTTTTTCTGTTTCTGACTGCATATTTTGTGGTGCTTTGTCCCTTAGCATGTTGAACACCTTCCACTAACTGTTACAAGTTGGATATACCAATATTTTCCAAATCTTTGCGCACAGTATCAAACATTTTCTTGTAATTAGTTTTTGTTTTAGTAACCTTTTCCATGCGTTTACTACTTTGTTTTACAGTATTAATTACTGATAGAAAAATTTTATGATCTGATATCACTGTGTCACTTAAATCAAAGTTTATTCAACCTCATCTGAGAGATTCGAGATATTGTGATAAATTAAAGTGTCCTTATTTTCAGTACTTCTTGTGGCTTCTAATTTATTAATGATGATATAGCCTGAAATTGTTATTAGGTCCAAATATTTTGTAAATATATTAGATTTTTCAAATAGATTTATACTGACATCCTGAAAAATTAAAATATTAGAGAAATGTTCTAACTTGCATTCAAGGATTTCTAGGAAAGTATTGTTTTTTCATTCGGTGCTTTATAAAACGTTCCTAATTTAATTCTTGGTACAGTGATGGTTAATTCAATTATTGTGAGATTATATAATTCTTTTTGCAACAAAATGTGGAAATTTAAATTTTGATGTACACAAATTTGATTTCTGCAATAAAAAATTAGTTCAAAATTTGGTAAGTTATAGTACCAAATTTCATTTAAAATTACAATACTAATATATTCTAGTACTTCAATCATCGGTTCATGTTCAAATAGCTTATTTCTAACACTGCAGATCTTCAAATACAAAGTTTTCAAACTACTTTTTTTGAGACTATTGCTATGTCCTATCATCTTGATATGCTTGTCATATAGTTTGCCCACGATTCTCTAATTCTTTGATGGTTTTCCCTGTATATAATACACGGAGATATTAGATCTTTTGAAACAACATTATCTGCAATTCCTATGGTTTCATGGTATTGGTTTTATAACTTGTGTAGTTCCTGATGATCTATCGGTAGTCCTTTGTGATTAATAAGTACTTTTCAGCTTGTTTGTGTTATAACATCATAACATATGTCACCATTATTATTATTTTTATTAATTTTAAATGTTTGAGTTTTATTTTTGTTTCTGTCCATATTTTTACTACAAAGTTCACTTTTAATACTATCATCATTAGATTGAAAATCGACGTTTCATTTTTTATTAAGCACAATACTATTTTCACTTTCTCCACATTATACATAAATATTAGTCTACCCAATATTCTGTAGTTGCTAATTTCCAATTGTTGGCTTTTTTAAACTTAATTTATGTCGATAGGAAGGACACAATTTGCTAAGTGTTTTATGATTCACATCCATTTGTAATTTTAATTTTTCATTATATTTAATGTAATTTATGCATTTATTGAAGTCCTCATTTTTGCAGTCACTTGTTTTATGAAATTGGTGGCATTTTAAACAAGTTTCCTTATTTTTACAGTCCATTGATTTGTAGTTAAACCTTTTGCTTTTGAAACATCTTAGTATATTAATAGCGTCACTTTAACACTTTGCACCTTTTCCATCCTATGCACACTCGTTTTTTTTCCAAAATTTCTGAAAAACTTTCCTTGTCTACTTCAATTATTGCGTTAAGAAGATCCCTGTTAAATTTTTTTTGCGCTGTTAATTTTAACTACCTTCATATCAACTATTTCCATAAAGAAGTTTTCGCTTTTCAATTTTTCCACAATTTCATTTTCATGTATTTATTGCTCATATGAACTAGCTGAAATTACAGTTTTATTACCGCTGGTATTTTTATATCATATCCCTCATTCAATTTATTTACTAATTAATTTTTAATTTGTTTACGTTGCTCCATTGCATCAGTTTCAATTAAAACTGCTCCATTTATTTGATTTTCAATATTTTTTTTTTGAAGATTTTTTGTATCTACCTTCTTATTTAAATCCAGACTTGTTAATTAACTATTTTGTTTAGTTTTAGGTTTAATTAACAAGGGTATTATCTATTCATTTTCGGTATATTAATTTTGCTTACACTTGCATTTTGTTTTAAAATATCAGAAAATGATACGTTTTGACTCACATTTGAAATATGTTTACTTAATTTAATATTTTTTCGTTCATTTATTAATACACTACTCGTTTGCGATGAGTTTTTTATAGACTTTTTCATATTCCGTTTTGAATGCCAGGGTAATTATTGATATTTTTTCCATTTCCTTTTTGTTGATTTATTTTTATTTGTTCCAATCTCTCCATATATCTGTTTTCAATAGCCCCTAGTAATTCCATTATTTCTTTTTCGTTTTTTTGTATGGCACATTCAAATTAGTTTTTATATTCCTTTAAATAGTCTGAGTTTTTGTTAACAGTCAGCTCCATATTTTGCAGTACCAAATTCACATTTCTAATATATAGCGTGTAGTCATCACATAGGAGTTTTAACAATGGACTAGTATTTAAGATTACACTTGAATACCAATCCAAACCGCTACATTTTAGTGATATGTGAAAAGTTTTACCACATACTCCAATGCATCTTACTCCGGTTTCTCGTTTTATTTTTGCTTTACACTTTTGTAATTCACCATTCTTAAAGTTGTCCGTTACAACTATTTTTCGAACGGGTAAAATGATTGATTTAATTATTTTTTAATATTACCGTTATTTAAAAATACGTCTAAACTGATCAACGATCAATTCCGAATTTGGTTTAAACAACTTTTTTAAAGCTTTCGATTGGTCAATGTGCTTTTGCAACCAGAATGTTAACTTTGATGCAAATGCGATCAGTGAAACCATCTTGCTTGGAATAAGATTGTTCATACCTCACTCCATGAGAAGTTTTCTACGTAAACCGAAGGAATGGTTCAAACGCATTTGCAGCAAAACCATTCATAACAAGGAGGAGGCTTTCTAGCATTACCAACACTATCAGTTGGAGTCTCACAGGGCCAACTATATAGTGGCCAGAATGGATGCAAAAGAGTTATCAAGAAGCAAAAGTTCTTATTCAACCAAAGAATAACATTTAGTTTCCTCCATATGCCAAAGAACAGCAAGTTCCTTTAAACTTCCAACCAACCAGTTTCAAATATCTGGTGGTGTCCCCCAAGAATCTGTTCTGTCCCAACCTTTTTCTCAATATTTATCAAAGACTTACTTTCAATAACCTCCAATACAATTCACGATTTCGTAGATGACAGCACTCTTGTGGCTTCCTATGAATTTCATAACCGCTGTAACATTGATCAACAAATTAAAATAACAGAAAAAAATTTCATGATTAGTGAGCGTAACAATGAATTAGCAAAAATCCATGAGTGGAATGAGTGTAACCGTGTTGATTTTAACACAAAAATAACTCAATTCTGTCTAATCTCGCGAAAAATTGCAATCTCTACCCCCAACCTGTCACTTTAGGGTACACCTTTGCAGCACACAATAGACCTTAACATTAACAAGGTTTCTTGTTTCGCTGAAAAACTTACTTTTCTGCACCTGATCTCTTAAAAATCTATAAAAATTACATTAGGGCAAAAATGAAGTATATTGCACATATCTGGGCTGGAGTCCCCCAAACCATGTTGGGATATATCGATAAACTGCTAAATATACCTATCCATCTTATAAATGATCCCAGTGTTATCTCATCGCTCGTACCATTTAATAATCGACGAACTGTTTGATCACTAACTCTGTTTTATAAATACCCCGTAGGGACGAACACCTGTTCCAACGAAATCAAACAGTTAATGCCTCCCGCAAAAGCTTTTCAACGTGAAACAAGGAGTGCGACAGATGCTCATCCCAACACTATTGAAATAGAAAGATATTAAAAGTACAGCTCGATTATGGAATCAGTTACCATGTAATGTGTTTCCCAAAGGTGCCAATTTTTATACGTATAAAGTTTAAGAAGAACATCAACATCCATCTTCATGACTTCCTAGCATTAATTTCCTTCCCAATCCTAAAAACCGCACAGTATATATATACCAAGTTAGTCGGTGCAACCGACTTAGAAAGTCCCTACACTTATTTGGTTTAAATTTAATGGGAAGTCCATAAGTCGATTCAATTTTAAATAATTTTTAAATTTATTCTCTTAATTTACTTATTTTTTAATGTTCCATATAACTCAAAGTTATTCGAAAGAAATTTGTAATTTAAAAAAAAAAAAAACTGTGTGGATGACCCACTAATCCAATCCCCGACCCACTAATCCAATTGGTCCTAAATTTCAAGGACTCTAAGGACATAGGAAAAGGCACACTGATACCAAATTTGAAGGTTTTATCTTCATTCCGGAATTATGCTTGTTTGGCCTGAATTCGATCAAAAACTTTTAGGGCCCGTACCCATGGTCCGAACTCGTTCGTACGCAGTCCCCGCCATAGTTTCATTACTATTAACCTACAGCACAAATTTGATGAAGATAGCGTCCTTAGTTGTTGAGTTATCGTGATTTTTTATAGATTAAAAAGTCCAGAATCCGAACCGATGGGAATATTTCGCCCATATGCAATGCCCGCCATTCAGGCATTCAGTCTTAGTAACCTACAGTTAATATTTCATCAAAATAGCTCAATTATTTTTTGCGTTATCGTGCCTGCGGACGGTCGGACATGGCTATATCGACTCAGGAGGTCACGCTGATCACAAATATATATACTTTTCCATTTTGAGCTCGTTTCCTTTAGGTGGTTACAAACACCATGCCAAAGTTAATACACCCTTTTACCTATTTTATAGGTGTATGGTATTAAAAATCTATTGAGATTATTATATACTCGTAGCATAAATTGAGAATAGGGTTAGCACTAAAATAGTGTTAGCACTAATAATAGTGTCATCAAAATAAAAGAAACAATAAATAGTAACAATAATAATTAAAATAAAAAATAAAATAATATAATAATTATAATTTTAATGATAATAATATTAATAATTAAGATATGATATTAATATAATGTCGAATATCAATTGCAATGCTTGTAGGAGTTCAATTAGGGGTGAATCTGGTATTAGATTTGGGGGGGTTTGTGGCAAGATCTTTCACTAAACTGTTAAATGTAGCGGCCTCAATAACTTTAACACAAATATTGTGAATACAATTCCAATGATGAGATTTTTGTGCGATGATTGCATGGTATATATACAAAATGTGCACATGATTTTAAAGGAAATTCAGGTTGCGGTGTTGGAAGACAAGAAAGATCTGAAAGAGTATAACAGTGAATTTCAGAACACTTTGAAAGAAAGTCAAGATAAAATTAAAAATTTCAGAAGCAATCTAAGTAAGATATTCGAAAAGACTTCGAAGTCTAAAAAAGGCTTTAGATAATTGTGATAAGAATATGATAGAAACCCGAAAAATAATTGATACTGCAGATGAAATTAAAAATCATACATCTAAAATTAATAACAGAGAAAAATTAAAGCAAAGAAAAATTAAGCTGCAAAAACGTAAAAATTTTTATATGCGAGTCAAACCAAAAATAAACATAACAAAAATACAACATATTAATAGTTTTAATAATTCAAGAAAATGAGGTTTCTCTAGAGGTATATAATATGTTTAAGTGCAATTCAAATTCTAGGCATACGGGGGAATAACAATATATGCAAAAAATTCTATAAAAATTTTAACACAAAAAAGTTTTGAACACAATAACAAATTATGGATTCTTCAAACAAAAATAAAATCAAATCGATTAATATAGGTTTTATCTTTACCAAAATATCGAAAAATACAGCAACACTTATTGACTATGTTTTAACAGGTATTGCAGAAAATAGTAGATTATCAATTAAAAACAGATTTGATTGCACGATTGGGGATCATCAAGCTATTGGATTAAATATAAATTGTATCTCAAAAAACGAATTTAAACCAAGGGAAATAGATGTAATAAAAATTAATAAAAATAGATTTGAAAATATGATAATAACAGAAAATATAAAGGATATTTGACGAATAGGAAATGTTAACCTTTGTGCAAATTTGTTGTGTATTTAAATATAATATTGAAAGTTTGGTAAATAATTGTAAGAAGAAGATTATTATTAGATTTAAAGAGAAGGAATGGTATAATAATGAATTACAAATTCTGAAAAATAATAAAATAGTAGCACACCAAAGAGCTGCATTAACTAATGATTCAAATCTTGGGCAATCTATAAAGAAAATAGAAACAAATATAACATAGAAATTAAAAGAGCAAAAAATCGATTTATTGAAAATAAAATTAAAAATTGTTAAGCAGACAATAAAGCAATGTGGAAATCAATCGGAAAGTTCATAACAAAATCAAAGACAACCAAGCATTGAGAGCATTATTGTTAATAATAAGGAAATAAATAATTCAGTAAAAATTGCTAACGAATTAAATAAATTTTTTATTAATGGTGTTGATGAAATATCAAGAAGCATAAGTTTTATTGAATGTGAGAATGTGATAGAAGATCGAGAAACACGATTTTAATTTAGAAATATAAACAGAGATGAATTATTCGAAACAATTACAAATATGAATAAAAAAACTGATTTTTTTTGCAAACTCATATTAGAGTGCTTTAGTTTAGAACAGTTAATATTAGTCCTCTATAAGATAAGATACTAGAAAAAGTAGTTAATCTGAAATTACAACATTATTTAAATGAAATTAATATTTTGTGTAATGAGCAAAATGAATTTAGAGGAAAGCATTTCTGTGAAACTGCATTGAACTTTGTTTTTTATGAATGGAAATTAGCAAAAGAAAATAATTTAATAATTATTTCTGATTTCTTAGACTTTAAGAGAGCTTTTAGGTCTTCCGAACCCGGAACCATGGTACAATTTCGCCCATATGCATTCCCCGTCATACTTTTTTTACACAATTTACTTTTTTTACTTTTCATACACAATTGGAACGTGTTACCTTAATTTTAAGTAACTATTTTTAGTAATTTCGATTATAAGCTTTTAAAACTTGGGAGATCTAAGAGGGTACTGAACCACTACTCCAATTTATCCCAAATTAGGGAGACACGCAAGAGATAGTAAAGAACACCCTTGTGCCAAATTTGAAGCTTCTAAATTTTTTTGAAGTTGCCATCTTTATTAATTTTAAAGATATGCTTTAAGGTCTTCGGAAATGTGTGGCTAGTCCCCGACTCACTTCTCCAATGGGGCCCAAATTTCCAAGACACTTAGGAAATAGGAAGGGACACCCTGATACCAAATTTGGAGGTTCTATCTTCATTGGTTTCGGAATTATGCTCGTTTGGCCTAAATTCGATCAAAAAGTTCTAGGTTCCGAAACCATGGTCCAATCCTGAACTCACGCAATCCCCGAAGTAGTTTCATTACTGGTAACATACAGCAGAAATTTGATGAAGATAGCGTCATTAGTTGTTGAGTTATCGTAATTTTTTATATATGTTCGTTAGCCCTTCAATCGATTAAAAGGTCCAGAATCCGAACCCATAGGCCGATTTCGCCCAAATGCAATACCCGCCGTACTTTGAGTCTTAGTAACCTACAGTTAAAATTTCATCAAGATAGCTCCATTATTTTTTGAGTTATTGTGCCTACGGACGGACGGACATGGCTATATCGACTCAGGCGGTCACGCTGATCACAAATATATATACTTTTCCATATCTAACTCGCTTCCTTTAGGTGGTTACAAACACCATACCAAAGTTAATATACCCCTTTACCTATTCTATAGATGTAGGGTATAAAAATATGGTATTGACGATATTGAGCAAAAATTGTTTAAAAGTTTTTTGGTAGCTAGAGCACAAAAAACGTGTGTGAATGGTAAATTGTCTGGTAGTGAATAGATTTAAAATAGCGTTCCACAAGGTACAATTTTTGGAGTAACAAGTTTTTTAATTCATATAAATTATATAAAATCATGCATCAAATTTTCTAAAATTATACTTTTTGAATATACATAGTTGTGGAAGAATGTTGCTCCAAACTCAATGAAGATCTACAAAATCTCATTAATTGGCTGTGTATGAATAAGCTAAAATTTAATTTGGAGAAAACAAATGCATGGTAATAAATTATAGAACGGGAAGCAATACTGATATACGAATAGACAATAATACAATAGAAAGAATAAGGGTAATTAAGTATTTAGGAGTGATTACAAAATGATCACAATTTAACGGTAAATAAGCATGCAGAGTACATTTGCAATAAGATATCTGAGAAAGTTGGTTACTTAGGCAGAATATGGAAAAAACTTACATTAAAAAGTGTAATAACAATACACAATACAATGATTCTTCCACATTTCGATTACTATGCGTCTTTGCTGTTCTTATATAATGCAAATAAAAAAGAAAAATTACAAAGTTTACAAACTAAAGCAATGCGAATCATATAAAACGAGGCAGAAGAACAAACATAAGATTTCTGCTGAGATAGCTAAAATGAATGTATGTACGCCAGAGACTTGGTTACAATACTCTGGTATTCATTTTTAAAATGAATAACAACATGCTGCCAGAATATTTAAGAAATCTTATAAATTATTTTGGAGAATCAACAAATTATAATTTAAGATCGGTAAATTTATTTAGGCTTTCACTTTTACGGAGAAATAACACTCAAAATAATTTGTTTCATAAAGGCTTACAATTGCTCAATAATCTTCCAACTGCAGTAAGAAATTTAACTAATATAAATAGTTTTTAAAAACTTTGATCCAGTATTTGATTCATTATGAATTTTAAAAGATAGTTAGATAATGTAGATAATCAAAATCCTTAAATTTTGTACTAATTTTCTGTATAATTTCATTTCTTATTTCAAAATTGTAAATTACATTTTGTAAATTAAATTTTATATTGGTATATGAGTTAATAAAAATAGTATACTATAATAATAAATTAATAAAAATAAAAAAAAACTCCACAAATATTTTTTTAGGCTGTCTTTTTAACAAAAGCAGTACTTCTGAAAATTGGCCGAAACTAGCTTTTTTACAATTTGCACGCTCCTGGGAGCGCCGGGTAAATCTGGTAGTCTAATATATAAAGATGAAAATTTGTTTGTTTTTTTGTTTGTTTGTCCAGATTTCACGTTTTAGAGAAATAATTTAGAGAACACTGTAGAGGAATAATTTAGAGGAAAAATTAGAGGAATCATTTTTAACCCGTTTGGGCACGAGGGCGCAATGAAGCTTTTTTTTCTATGTTTTCGATGCCGAGCCGAAACTGTTTGACCGATTGACTTGAAATTTTGCATGAATGTTCCCTTTAGCTAGCGGAATTATTTACAGAAAGTTGGTTGGAATATATTAACTCATTTCGGCCCGGCGGCTTTCCAAAAAATTTTTATTTCTGATTTGTGTTCAATTTTACAGGGTAGTTTTGCAATCGAAAAGAGAGGCTGAAAAAAATTTTCATTCCTTTAGTTCGTTTAAAAGCCCACCGTGTTAATTTGTTTTTGATCTGTTTATGCATTTTGCAAAAAGATTTAATGAAATTTTCAAATTTTTAGCATTAACGCAAGTTTACCTCACTTAATTAATTAGACTAATTATTTTGCTCCCTCAAATAGTGCAAAAGCTAAATGAGATAATATTAATAATAATAAAAATAAAGCTAATAAAGAATCCGAATAATAATATCCTTAAATTTAAGTAACATATCATTTTCCTTCTCTACATTTTTTCGTAAGTCTTTGTTTTTCAAAAAAGATTCCAGTGTAAAATGCAGTTTTTTTCTAATAAAATCTAAAAATCATAAAATTAAATTTCGTATATATTATGCTTAAATCATAGTATTTTAAAACATTTTATCCAAAAAGGAAGCCTACATTTCTCTCATAAAATCAAAGGAGTTTTAATTTAAGTTGCTGTTATTCAAAAGATAACACAAAAATTACACATGGTGTACATGTTAATTTTAAAATGTAATAAAGACATTTTTTTAAAACCATTTTTTTAGGATTATTCTAGCAATTTTTCAACTAATTTATCAAATTTCACTTGAGAGTTTTCATAATTATTAAATAATAATAATAAAAATTTTAATTCATTTAACATTATTCGCCGGAAACCCACCATCCTCAACTGTATCGTCAAGGAGAACCAATTTGTCAAGAAGCACAACGAATAGAAAAATTAGAGATAATGTTTAAAACTGTTTTGCAAACTGTTTTTAAAAGCTTCTGTTTCGATTGAAAAAGAACACGACAAAATTTTTTTTTAAACATTCCCCTAATTCAAAGAAGTTTTACCTACTTTCAAAAATTGGACGTTATTTGTCAAACCGTTTCTGCTTAAGAGTAAAGTAACAAAAAAATCTGTAAAAAGCTGCTGTGCCGCAAAGGGTTAATGGAACTCAACAAACTTTTTTTGGAGACGTTGACCGAGCAATATTTCGAAAAATTGGACCTTCCAAAATTTTGTTTTGGATAATCGTCAATTCAGCATGGGTTTACAAATTCCAAGTCTGTTAAAAGAGTAAACCCCATTCCAAAGAGGAACACATATACAAAATTTGAAGTCAAGTGATTAAACCATTTCTAATTTATAGCAAATCGAAAAAAACCTATAAAAAGATGTTGGGCCGTAATTAGTTAGCGGAACTCCACAAATATTTGTTTGAGGCTTTCTTTTTAACCAAAGCAGTATTTCGAAAAATTGTCCGAAACTTGCTTTTTTACAAATTGCACGCTCCTGGGTAACGCCGGGTAAATCGGCTAGTGCTCATGTAAAACAAGAAGTTATATGGCAGCAAATCGAGCGCACTGCACTACCCCAATTAAATTTTGCGCAAACTTTGGCTATAAAGCTAAACTATTTTTGGGAAAATTTCAGGCAAACTACTTTATAAGGTATAAATTAATGTTCTTATGAATAAAGAAATTGTACGGTAACTCCTCTAACCTATCAGTAGACCAACCAAATGTTAACTCTTGGAGCTAACTGACTGGGTTGCAAAAGCGATTATATCTGTTTTATTAAAATGAATTTGGGAAAATTTCAGAATTCAAGCTCTTTATTATTCTCCCTTTTTTCACTGCGCCACAAACGTAGTGGCAAATTTAGTATAACTTTTGAACTAAAGTAATACTTACATGTAAATTAGATAATATCCAGCTGAGCGTTTCAAAAGATTTTTAATTGAAGGCAAAAGTGCAACTTGTAAATTGTATCGCAAAATATTAACGGAAATCGCCAAATAGTTTTAAAAGTTTTTGTGAATTTTCTAAATCTTTTTAGATTCATCATCATCCTAATATCGGTTAATAAAATTTCAAGTCTATTAAAAGAGTGAACTGCATTGTCTAACAGCAATACGAATATAAAATTTTCAAACGTGTAAGATAAAAAAATTTATAAACGCGTAGGAGACGTGTCTGTCCATTTAAAAGGCAAGTGTGACATATATGAGCTTATGTGATTGTCAACTATATCTCACTGTAACTGTATAAAATAAGTAAACATGAACAAAAATGCGAATCGGTATATTTCCCCAAAGGGTAATCATAGTGATATGGTGAATCCTCGTTTGACTTCTCCAGTCAATGTATACTATACATCGGATTTGGAAGTGCATATTAATTCTTGTTTGAATACAAGTAAGATAAGAGAATCGAACACAAGTTCAAGAAACAGATCACGAGAAATAATGAAAACTTTTGGCTACAAGAAGGGGACCCTAATCGAAGCGTGGAACATGAGAACACTATATGGGTACGAGCAAGCCGAGCGAGCGCGAAACGTTACGTTTTAATAATCAGTGAAATTAAATGGAGAGGTTGGGGTGAAATTATTTCAGACAGTAATTCAACTCACGTGCCAGTTTGACCATTTGGGGACACCCATGTTACCTTATCTCATGACATGCGGGAATCGCAAAAATCCACGAGCCTCCCAAGGAGAGTATGAACATTCTGCTTTTCTTAAACTTCTTCGGTAGGAGTGTAACATTGTATTACGGTTACAGTTCGAAAATCTGAAAATCAAATATACCATTTCAATTTAAATTTTCGAGCCCTTCTGAGCTTTTAAACAGGGGTCGCAAAAAAAAAATTGTGTTAACCGACTCCTAGTAATTTTTTAAGGTCTAACTTCTTCCAATTTCAAGACCTTGAACCGTTTAGAAGATATGTGGGACCAAAAATTTTGCAAAAATTTAGTTTTGCATAATGGTAAATTTCCCTATAACTTTTAGTCTTATATTTTTTAGAAACCCTTAAAAGCAGCTCTCTTTTACCGTTTGAAGATAGAAAATACACCTAACAGAACTCTTGTTATACTAATTTTACTTATTTTTTAATGTTATATTTAATTTAATTTTAAATATTTTAATTCTTTTAATTTAAAATTCTGAAATTCTAAGATTTCTGGTTATATTTATAGATTTTTAGGAAACCTATTTTGTATTCCTTTGTATTCAAATTGAAACATTGCGATTGGAATTAGCTAATTCTCATCTTTTATAATTATGGTAAGAAGTTTTAAGCACTTCTGTTACAAATAAGTATTACAATCATAATGCTGCTGTTATCTGTTTCACTAATTTTCATTAAACGTTCTATCTTAATTTTAAGTTACTATTTTTATTATTTTCAAAAAAAGGGCTTTAAGGTTTTCGGAACTGTGTGGACTACTACAATTGGTCCTAAATACCTCAAGGTCTCTAAGGATATAATAAGAGGCACACTGATACTAAATTGGAAGGTTCAATATGGATTGGTTTCGGAAATATGCTCGTTTGGCCTAAATTCGATAAAAAAGTTTTAGTATCCGAACACATGGTCCATGGGCGGTACGCAATCCCCGCAGTAGTCCCATTACTAGTAACCTACAGCACAAATTTGATGTAGCACCATTGTTTTTTTTTTTATTCATTTTATTTTTATACCCTACACCTATAGAATAGGTAAAGGGGTATATTAACTTTGGTATGGTGTTTGTAACCACCTAAAGGAAGCGAGCTAGATATGGAAAAGTATATATATTTGTGATCAGCGTGACCGCCTTAGTCGATATAGCCATGTCCGTCCGTCCGTCCGTAGGCACGATAACTCAAAAAATAATGGAGCTATCTTGATGAAATTTTAACTGTAGGTTACTAGGACTGAAAGTACTGCGGGGATTGCATATGGGCGAAATCGGCCCATGGGTTCGGATTCTGGACCTTTTAATCGGTTTCAGGGCTAACGAACAAATATAAAAAATCACGATAACTCAACAACTAATGACGCTATCTTCATCAAATTTGTGCTGTAGGTTACTAGTAATGAAAATACTTCGGGAATTGCGTAAGGTCGGGATTGGACCATGGGTTCGGAACCTAGAAATTTTTGATCGAATTTAGGCCAAACGAGCATAATTCCGAAACCAATGAAGATAGAACCTCCAAATTTAGTATCAGGGTGTCCCTTCCTATTTCCTAAGTGTCTTGTGAATTTGGGTCCCATTGGAGTAGTGGGTCGGGGACCAGCCACACTTTCCGGAGACCTTAAAGCATATCTTTAAAATTAATAAAGATAACAACTTGAAAAAATGTAGAAGCTTCCAATTTGCCACAAGGGTGTTCTTTACTATCTCTTGCGTGTTCCCTTAATTTGGGATCAATTGGAGTGGTGGTTCTGTACCCCTCTCAGACCTCCCAAGTTTTAAAGGCTTATAATCGAAATTACTAAAAATAGTTACTTAAAATTAGGATAGACCGTTCCAATTGTGTACAAGGGTTAACTAGTACTATAAGTACAGCGCGGACTATATAAGGGCGAAATCAGCCCAACGGTTCGGATTCCCGACCTTTTAATCGATGTCAGGGCTAAGGAACATATATAAAAAATCACGATAACTCAACAACTAATGAGGCTATCTTCATGAAATTTGTGCTGTAGGTTATTGGCAGCGAAACTACGGCGGTGATTACGTACGGTGAGGATTGGACAATGGGTTCGGAACTTAGAACTTTTTGATCGAATTTAGGCCAAACGAGCATAATTCCGAAACCAATGAAGATAGAACCTCCAAATTTGGTATCAGGGTATCCCTTCCTATTTCGTAAGTGTCTCTGAAATTTGGGCCCCATTGGAGTAGTGGATCGGGGACCAGCCACTCAGTTCTTAGGCCCTTAAAGCATATTTTCGAAATTAATAAAGATAGTTACTTGAAACAAATGTAGAAGCTTCCAATTTGCCACAAGGGTGTTCTTTACTATTTCTTGCGTGCCCCCCTAATTTGGGATCAATTGGAGTGGTGGTTCAGAATCTCTCTTAGACCCCCCAATGTGTAAAAGCTTATCATCGAAATTAATAAAACTAGTAACTTAAAATTAAGATAGAGCGTTCCAATTGTGTACAAGGGTTAACTAGTATTGAAAGTATGACGGGACTGCATATGGGCGAAATCGTGCCATAATTTCGGGTCCTGGAACCCTTGATAAGTTCAAGGACTAACAAACATATATCTTACAAACACCATAACTCAAAAAATAATGCCGGTATTTTGATGAAATTTAACAGTAGGTTACTAGTAATGAAAGTACCATGGGAATTGGTTGTGGTCGAGTTTAATTTCGAAGCCAAAGAATATATTTCCTATGTCCTATGTGTCTCCGAAATCTAGACTTAATTGTAGTGGTTCAGCTATGTTCAAAGGTACTTGCTGCATTTATGTAAAATTTATTTTTATATTTAAATGAATTATATGAAAAGGTCTAAATTTGTAATTGTATTTTAGAGATACATTTATCGCATATTTTGTGTTTATAAGTTTTTCTATTAGGTATATAAACTAACCATTTAAAATAATTGCAATTTTTAAAAATTTGGATTAATAAATATATTATGCTTTGATTATCTTTTTATCACAAAATTTAATAATTAGAATTTTTTCATTTTGTAATTGAATTGGAATAAATATATTTTCATTTATTTCAAGTTTGTTTGTTTTTTAATATTTTTAAATAGATAAATTATTAAGAATTTGTTGTATTTTTTAATAGATAGGGTAATTAGAAAATGTTTTTAGTATTATACAGTTAAGTTGGTTAGCTATGTCTTACGATCAAATTAATAACAGCTTCTATGGTGTTAAAATGACTTATGGATATGTCCTTAAATTTGAACCAAATAGGTGTAGGGTATTTCTAAGTCGGTTGCACCGACTGACTGTTTCTTTACTTGTTTTATTTTATTTAATATAAGAGATAAAATTTACAAATATTGTTTATGAAAACTGCATATTGTATGCATAGTAAATATACACATACATACACATTTAATTTTTTATAAGACAGAATATCATAATATTTAATCGGCTTTTTTTGTCGCATACCAATATTAACCTTCCTTTTTAAGGGAAACTATTTGATCAATTTTAAGAAACGTTTATTCGGTTTTCATATTTCAATGATATTTTTTACACCCTACACCTATAGAATAGGTAAAGGGGTATATTAACTTTGGTATGGTGTTTGTAACCACCTAAAGGAAGCGAGCTAGATATGGAAAAGTATATATATTTGTGATCAGCTTGACCTCCTAAGTTGATATAGCCATGTCCGTCCGTCCGTCCGTCCGTCCGTAGGCACAATAACTCAAAAAATAATGGAGCTATCTTGATGAAATTTTAACTGTAGGTTACTTGTACTGAAAGTACGGCGGGGATTGCCAATGGGTGAAATCAGCCCATGGGTTCGGATTCTGGACCTTTTAATCGTTTCTAAGGGCTAACGAACGTATATAATAAATCACGATAACTCAACAACTAATGAAGCTATCTTTATAAAATTTGTGTTGTAGGGTACTCGTAATGAAACTACGAGGGTAATTTCGTACGGAGGGGAATGGACAATTGGTTCGAAACTTAGAACTTTTTGATCGAATTTAGGCCAAACAAGCATAATTCCAAAACCAATGAAGATAGAGCCTCCAAGGTGGTATCAGGGTGTCTCTTTCTATTTCCTAAGTATTATTGAAATTTAGGACCAATTGGAGTAGTGGGTTGAAGACCAGCTACACAGTTCCGAAGCATATTTTCGAAATTAATAAAGATAATAACTTCAAACAAATTTAGAAGTTTCAAATTTGGCACATGGGTGCTCTTTACTATTTCCTTTGCGGTTCCTCTAATTTTGGATAAATCAGAGTGGTGGTTCAGGGGGTGTAAGAGGGACCCCCAAGGTTTAAAAGCATGGTTCTGGTCGAGTTTGGTTAATGAGTTCGGATTAGAGAAGCTTTTGATCGATTTGAAAATTTGAATTATTAAATATATTATGCTTTGATTAGCTTTTTATTACAAAATTTAATAATTCAAATTTTTTAACTTTTGTAATTCAATCGAAATAAATATATTTCCATTTATTTCAAAGTTTTTTGTTTTTTAATATTTTTTAAAAAAATAAATTAGAAAAGTAATTAGAAAATGTTTTTAGTATTATAAAGTTAATTTGGTTAGCTACGTCTTACGATCAAACTAATAACAGCTTTTATGGTTTTAAAATTACTTATGGACTTCCCATTTAATTTGAACCAAATAGGTGTAGGGTATTACTAAGTCGGTTGCACGACTGACTGTTTCTTTACTTGTTTTAAGAATAATGCGTGAAAATCCGTTTTAAATTTAATGGTCACGCGGTTCAAAGTTGTGCCTTATGACTCTAATATTATGCGCCGACTTTCTGTATAAATGTAATACATTTTCGGTTGTAACTCGCAGCTCAATCAAACTATTTTAGGTCGATATATTTTTTTCTTTGCTTTGTTTAGTTCAAATGTTCAGTGAACAAGACGATTGAAATTGTTTTTAATTTTTTTTTTTGTTTTTTTTTCTTTATCTTAAAAAGTGAACGAGAATTAAAATTCTGGTGAAAAATAAATGTTTAAAAAAAGTTCTGTTTGAAATGAAAGCAATACATTTTGTTTGTACAGTAGTTTTCATTTATAGCTAACTCGGATTTAACAATATTAAGTTTACAGAGACAGAAAAGTAAAAAGCAAAAAATTGCATATATAATTTCTTTATATTTGCTTCAGAAAACTTCAGATATAGCAAGAATTCGCTAATACCGACATGTTTTTAACGAAATCAATTAAAATTATTCGGATATGCCGAACAAATACATAATATAGTATTATGTATGCCGATTAATATATTCAATAGGTACATACATAGTATATTGTATTCAATCAATTTTAATGTAAAATAAAAATATGCTTCATTTATATAGATTGATGCATATCAATTTTAATTAAAATAAACGTTAAACTTTTTGCCAAAGAATTAAATTTTACCTAAAAATTTAAGTTTTTTATTACATTCATATTTCTTTTATTTAAACTTATTATATCTAATAATGTTGCTTGCTTTGAATATATAAAAATATCATAATGAAGCATTAAAAATACAAAAAAAAATTTCATTAGATGAAAAAGGCTGACTCTTGAGGCTGACACATCAAATAAAATTTTAGCAAATGAGTTCGAAGTGTCCGTTCTAGAATTAGCACATTCTACAATGTTCAAGTCTTATGCTAATTTTTCAAAATTCACAGCATTCTTTTAAAACGACATTCGTTCATTATGACAAATATTTTCCGTCTCTTGATGGTCGTTATAAGTGAAAAGTACTGTATTTTGTTTTTGTTTTGCTGAAAATAAAAAATTTGGTAACATCGTATATTGTTGTTGCTTTTTGTTAAGTTTTGTGTAAAATAAAAAAAGCTGGCTTTTGAAATATGTCATTAAGTTTGAGAGACAAACAACGTTATAAATGTTAAAAATTGACAAAGCGAAAAATAAAATAGAAAACTTAAAATAATATTTTTTTAAAATATTTGTTTATTAATATATACCGTGTATTTAAAATAATTGTAATACCTATGATATAGGTTTTCAACTTGGTACGCGGACATGTTTACAAACCTTACCATACACTATTCAACCTACCATCGAACTATCGTATAATTGTTTTTTTTTTGTTTTGAAAAATATGTTAAATGTCAAAAGAATTTGATAATCTAAAATTTAAGTTTTTAACAGTTTTTATTTAAATATATAGTTTTTCCCATTTAATTTTTTTCTTCTAAAATTATGATATTTAATATTTTTTTTTATTTTTTTAAAAATTTTTCGTTTTTTATTTAAAACGAAAAAAAAGAAAACAAAACGACATAAAAGTTGTTCAACTTGGCCATACGCGATAAAACTAAAATGCAAACTTAGGACTCCGCCCACAAAAAATCAAAATTTTTTGATTTTCTTCCAACCAACTTTTCAATCTTAAAAATGGTCTTTCAACTTGCCCATACACGATTCAACTTCGCAAGTACGCGTACCAAGTTGAAGACCCGGTCCATCGTGTATGGGTTGCTTTAGGAATCGACCACAATAAACGCGTACGGCGTACAATTTCTGCTAAAAAATTTTAAAATTTGACTAAGCTTAAAAAAATAGTGTAATTGTTTTTTCTTATGTTGCTACGATTTAGTTTTCAAAATAAAATATTTTAAAATAATATTTTTTTTAAACATACATTCAAAATAATTGAAAATACCTATAATATGTTTGCAAAAAAAAAAACTAAAAAATAACCTTCAACTTAAATAAGAGCGTTCGGCGTATAATTTCTGTCAAAAAATTTATAAGTAAATAGGTACATGAATTTAAATGAGACCAACGAACCAAAATACGCGTAACGCGATGTACTGTAATTCGGATTTTTAAAATTTTCAAATTGACAAAATGTATAAAAATATTGTTTTTGGTTTTTCTTATATTTCTATTTTTTAAAAAATATTTAATATTGAAAAACATTTAAATACCTACTATATTTTATCTTATATTTTAAAAAATTTTTTGTACTAAATTAAAACACACAAATAGATATTTTTCGATAAGCTAAATAATTAACGGGCGTATTGATTTACAAATATGTAGATAGACGTATTGACGTAATACCGTATAAAAATTGTTCGTCGTATGTTTTAATTTAGGTTAATTTAGGCCCTATTAATTTTAAACAATAATGTTTATACCCGTGCATATATATATGACATCGGGTATATTAGATTTGCTCCTCCGTTTGTAACGCATCGATCTAGACGAGCTAGATATAGTGTCAAGGGTACGTATCGGCTCAGAATCGAAAAATTAGTCGATCTAGCTATGTGTGTCTGTCCGTCCGTCCGTCCGTCCGTCCGTCCGTGTGTCAGCACGATAACTCAAAAACTAAAAGAGCTACAGTTTTGAAATTTTCACAAAATATTTTTCAATCAATTTCTAGGTTCCCTATTTTTTTTGGTTAAGATCGGACCAAAACTTCGGGTAGCTCTCGAACAGCTAACTTTTTTAACTCCAATATTTTCATACAAAAATTTGAAATATAGCTATGCACCTTGTAACATGAAATTATATGAATTTTGTTTTTTTGTTTTTTTTGTTTTTTGTTTTTGTTACAAAAAGTAGATAACGATTTCGAGTTAGAATTTCATATGATTTAAATGATGCGTAGTTTATTTAAGATAAGCAAAAAAGAAGACAAAGATTTTTTTTAAGTAAATGGCTTCATAAATAATTTATATATGTATATTCATATAATATGTATATGTGTAATATTTTGAATGAATCATTTTATCAATATGATTATATGATGCTTACTTTGCTTAGGTTTAATATATTCGTGAATTAAAAATTAATTAAAAGAGATAGAATTGAAAAATTAGAGCTAGAGTTTTGAAATTCACACAAAACATTTTTTGGACATTTTTAAGGTTCCCTATTCTTTTTGTTTAAGACCAGATCAAGGTTTCGGGGAGCTGTCACACAACTTATTTAAACCAATATAAATTTCTTCAAAAGTAATTATACTAGAAAGACGAAAATTACACACGGTTAGTTTTAATAATGAATCAAGCACTTATATGAAGTTTCAAAATTTTACGGCTTCATTTGCGGGGGGCTGCCATACAACTTCTTTGCACCAATATGAATTTCTTGGAAACTGAGTATACTACGAGGATGAAAATTACACACTGTTAGTTATATAATGAATCGAGCACTAATATGGAGTTTCAAAATGTTGCGACCCCATTTTCGGGCAGCTGCCATACAAAGTTGTCAATTCGATAACTATGAATCTAATGAAGCTACGAGGTTAAAATTAAAACTGGGCAGGTAAAGTAATAGGGCAAGTTAGTTGGCAAAGTTGGACATCGCTCGGGCCAACTTTTGGGGTGGGCTATTTTTTTTTTATGGTTATTTTTTTTTATGGTTTTTTTTTTTTGTTTTTAAGCAAAAATTATGGTATAATGAATTAAAAATTTAATATTTTTTTTTTTTTATTTAATTTTTTTTAAGCAAAAATTATGTGATAATAAGCTAAATTTTTTTTTAACTATTTTACTTTCCTATATTTTTTTTGTAATATTTATAATAGCATGTGGAAAATAAATAACGGTTAGTGGGTAAGCACGGGTATCTAAAAGTTGACAAGGGCAACTATAATCTTCCTCGTTTTTATAATGAAAAACCTTTTTAGTTTTACTTTGACATAACGAACAACATTAACATATTTAGATAATGAAAAAAAAGTGAAAAAATAATGGTTTATTGCTGAAATATATAAAGACTATTTTTTAAAATGGAAGAGTTAAGTGCTTATTGGTAATCAAATAAAAAATATGATTTAACATAACCAATAAATAAATAAACTATAGTAATACTACGTAAGTTTACTTATACACTAAAGAATTCAGAACCATTTTTAGCATGGTTTTCTGAATGTTAAATAGGCATTTATTTGTAGATATTATTATTGAAATAAAGTTCCTACTTACATAAGTATGTAGCTATTAAATTTAAAAATAGAATAAGGGGAAGAAAAAATTATAAATTTTTTAATTGATTAGTTATTTTATTTAATATCTTTATAGGTATGTTATAAATCTTAAAATTGTACAAAATTTTACTCTATTTTTGGCTCTTTAAGCTACAGGAATAAAATTCAAACGTACTTAAAAACGTTTTTATAATTGAAAAAATTATAAATCTTTTTAAGAAAATTTCAAGCGCAAGAATTGTGGACAATATTGTTGACATAAATTTTATTACGTATAGGAAAACAAAAAAAAAGTTTCGTGTAATATTAGTCTAATATAAATTACACAAAACGGATTTTTTATGTAAATTTAAAAGCACAAATAGCTCGAATTTCGAGCATAGGGCGATACTGGGGTATCATTAATAATAGTAGTGACATTTTTTGTATTTGATTAAATTTCTCTATAATTATATCTATATAATCTTTCTAATTATAATTTAGTTATAATTCTGATAATCTTCCTAATAAAATTGGATCATTGTTACATGTGAATCTACCCATATTGCTGCCTTTCTTTAAGTCCTGAGGAAGACTATTATAAACTCTGATTGAAGAGCAAAGATTACTGTTATTCTTCAATTCAGTTCGAGCTTTTTCGTGACACAATTTTTCCATTTTTCTTGTATTATAGTTGTGTATATTTGTTCTTTTTTAGCTTCACTCTGTCAGTCCGCCCTTCCGTATGTGTACAAAATTTTTTACCCGTTTGAAGTAGAGTAAAGAAATTTTAACCACGCGTAAGTATTGCAAGAAAAATAATTTCATAAAACAACTTTTTTCTCTTGCCCCACTCGTTACTAAGCTATATTGAAATTGTTATAACAAGAGTTCGGTTAGGTGTATTTTCATTGTGAAAAAAGGAAAAAGATAGCTGGTTTTATAAACTTTATAAATTTTTAAAAGCCAAATGTATAAGATTGCCATACGGTACTAAAAATTACCATTATACAAAACTCAATTTTTGCAAAATTTTTGGCCACACATATCTTCTAAAATGTTCAAGCTAGGATCTTGAAATTTTGGGAGAATTTAGATTCTAAGAAATTAGTAGAAGTCGGTTAACAAAATTTTTTTGTCAAGTCCCATGTTTAGGAGCTATAACGGCTCGAAAATTGAAATTTAGCTATTAAACACATTTAACTTGAATACCTGTTAAAATTTTCTTTTGTGATATGGAAAGTTCAAAGCTGCAATATTTTATTTCAACATATGTCAAAGGTGTTCCTTAATTTCCAAAAAACCCTTATATTTAAATTGGTATAATAAGAGTTCTGTTATATATGCTTTCGATCTAAAAACGGTAAAAGGGAGCTGCTTTTATAGGCTTTATAAAAAGAAATAGCTTAAATGTATAGGGTTGCCTTACAGTACTAAAATTTACTATTATGCAAAACTCAATTTTTGCAAAATTTTTGGCCCCACATATCTTTTAAACGGTTCCAGCTACGGTCTTGAAGTTTTTAGAGAAGTTAGATCCTTAGAAATTAGTAGGAGTCGGTTAAAAAAATTTGAGTGGCATATCCACGAGAATCATCATAAGTTTGCTCATCGAAAATTTGGTAACCTTCTCCATTGAAGGGCTATTTAGACTTAAAAATTTAATTTTTTATGTTTTTATAAAACAATAACCAATTCACCAGTGTATGTTTTTCCAAAATTAAATGTTAATATTGAAGTTCCAACATTATATTTCGCAGTTGTTAACAGGTTTTCTATTGATTTCACTATTATTTGTAACTAGCAGATTTACCCGGCGTTGCCCGGAAGCTTGAAAATGGTAAAAAAGCAAGTTTCAGCCACTTATTTGAGATACTACTTTGCCTATAAATGCCACAAAAAAATATTTGTGGAGTTCCGTTAACCCATCGTGGCCCAACAGCTTTTTATAGGTTTTTTCGTTGCTTTGCTATATATTAGAAATGATTTAACAGATTAACTTCAAATTTCGTATATGTGTTCTTCTTTGAATATGAAGTTCAATTTACTAACAGACTTTAAAGTTGTTAACCCCTGCCGACGATTGTTCAAAAAAAAATTGTAACTAAATTACGTCCAATTTTTGAAAGTAGGTACAACTTCTTTGAATTAGGAGAATACTTAAAAAAAAGGTTTGTCGAGTTCTTTTAATCGATTGCGAAACAAAAACTTTAAAAAACAGTTTGCAAAACAATTTGAACGATTATCTCTAATTTTTCTATACATGCTGCTTCTTGACAATTTGGTGCTCCTTGACGATAGAGTTGAGGATGGTAGGTTTCCGGTGAACAATGTTAACTGAATTAAAATGACTATAGATCAAAAGGGGATTTTCTTGAATTGCCAAGGCTTGAATAAAATATAGTCGATGGTTTAGAAAAGGTTTAAAAATTCGCTTTTCAACTTATATTTTGTTTAGTCCTGAAAGTTGTAATACGCTCTTCCTCGTTTTTTTATGATTTTATGAGAGAAATGTAGGCTTATTTTTTGGAAAAACTGTTTTAAAATACTATGTACTATGTATAAGCATTATATATAACAAATTGAATTTTTTGATTTTTAGATTTCATTTGAAGAAAACTGAAAATTTCATTGAATCTTTGTTCAAAACGCACAAACAGGTCAAAACCAAATTAACCCTGTGGGTTTTAATTAAAATGCTGGTACAAAATTTTCAATAAAATACTTTGAATCGTATAAGAAAATAAAATATATAGAAAACTTCATAGCGTCGTCGTGGAAAATGGGTTAATCGAACTTAACTAAACCTTTTTGCAGCCTCTCTTTTAGACTACAAAATCAACCTGTAAAATTGGACACAAATCGAAAACACAAAATTTTTTGAAAGTCCGCCAAGCCGAAATGGGTTAATTTATTCCAACCAAATTTATACAACTAAATGCGGTTGCTAAGAGGAACATTTGTGCCAAATTTCAAGTCAATCGGTCAAACAGTTTTGACTCGACATCAAAAACATTGAAAAAGCTTCTTTGCACTCTCGTGCCCAAACGGGTTAACCGAACTCAACAAAAATTTGTCCCAGACTTTATTTTCGACTGCGAAACCACCTTGTAAAATTGGACACAAATCGGAAACAAATAATTTTTTGGAAGCCAGCCGGGCCGAAATGGGTTAATATTTTCGAACCATCTTTATACAACTAATTCCGTTTGCTAAGAGGAAGATTTGTGCAAAATTTCAAGTCAATCGGTCAAACTGTTTCGGCTCGACATCAAAAACATTGAAAAAGCTTCATTGCGCCCTCGTGCCCAAACAGGTTAACCGAACCCAACAAAAATTTGTGCCAGCCTCTCTTTTTGACTGCAAAACCACCCTGTAAAATTGGACACAAATCGGAAACACAAAATTTTTTGGAAGCCCGCCGGGCCGAAAGGGGTTAATTTATTTCAACCAACTTTATACCATTAATTCCGTTTAATAAGAAGAACATTCGTGCAAAATTTCAAGTTAATCGGTCAAACCGTTTCGGCTCGACATCAAAAAAACGAAAAAGCTTAGAACGGCTCTGGAGCCGCAACCTGTTGACTTATAAAAATGCGACATAGCCTATGTCACCCCCCGGGCTCCCAAAATTATTCCTCTAAAATTTGGTGTCAATCGGACCAGTGGTTTTCACGTGAATCCTGGACAAACAAACAAACAAACAAATAAACAAACAAATTTTCTTCTTTATATATTAGACTAGCAGATTTACCCGGCGTTGCCCGGAAGCTTGCAAATTGTAAAAACGCAAGCTTCAGCCAATTTTTTGAAATACTACTTTGCTTATAAATGAAGCCACAAAAAATATTTGTAGAGTTCCGTTAACCCATCGTGGCCCAATAGCTTTTTATAGGTTTTTTCGTTGCTTTGTTATATATATTAGAAATTATTTAACCGATTAACTTCAAATTTTGTATATGTGTTCTTCTTTGAAAATGAAGTTCAATTTACTAACAGACTTGGAAATTGTTAACCCCTGTCGAACCGACGATTGTTCAAAAAAAAATTTGTAAGTAAATTACGTCCAATTTCTGAAAGTAGGTACAACTTCTTTGAATTAGGGGAATGCTTAAAAAAATGTTTTGTCGAGTTCTTTTAACCGATTGCGAAACAAATACTTTAAAAAACAGTTTGAACGATTATCTCTAATTTTTCTATACATGGTGGTTCTTGAGAATTTGGTGCTCCTTGACGATAGAGTTGAGGATGTTAGGTTCCCGGCGAATAATGTTAACTGAATTAAAATGACTATTGGTCAAATGGGGATACTAAGTTTGCCATTATGTCATTATACTATGTCAATAGTAGTTATCTTGAATTGCCAACGTTTGAATAAAATATAGTCGATGGTTTAGAAAAGATTTAAAAATTTGCTTTTCAACCTGTATTTTGTTTAGTACTCACCTGAAAGTTGTAATACGCTCTTCCTCGTTTTTTTATGATTTGATGAGAGAAATGTAGGCTTATTTTTTGGAAAAACTGTTTTAAAATACTATGTTTTTAAGCATTATACATAAGAAATTGAATTTTTTGATTTTTAGATTTCATTTGAAGAAAACTGAAAATTTCATTGAATCTTTGTTCAAAACGCACAAACAGGTCAAAACCAAATTAACCATGTGGGTTTTAATTAAAATGTTGGTACAAAATTTTCAATAAAATACTTTTAATCGTATAAGAAAATAAAATTTATAGAAAACTTCATGGCGTCGTCGTGGAAAACGGGTTAATCGAATTAACTAAAACTTTTTGCAGCCTCTCTTTAGACTGCAAAATCAACCTGTAAAATTGGACACAAATCGAAAACACAAAATTTTTTGAAAGTCCGCCAGGCCGAAATGGGTTAAATTATTCCAACCAAATTTATACAACTAATTGCGGTTGCTAAGAGGAACATTTGCGCAAAATTACAAGTCAATTTATCAAACGGTTTTGACTCGAAATCAAAAACATTGAAAAAGCTTTTTTGCGCCCTCGTGCCCAAACGGGTTAACCGAACTCAACAAAAATTTGTGCCAGACTCTATTGTCGACTGCGAAACCACCTTGTAAAATTGGACACAAATCGGAAATACAAAATTTTTTGGAAGCCCGCCACGTCGAAATGGGTTAAATTATTCCAACCAAATTTATACAACTAATTGCGGTTGCTAAGAGGAACATTTGTACAAAATTTCAAGTCAATCAGTCAAACCGTTTTGACTCGACATCAAAAACATTGAAAAAGCTTCATTGGGCTATCGTGCCCAAACGGGTTAACCAAACCCAACAAAAATTTGTGCCAGCCTTTCTTTTCGACTGCAAAACCACCCTGTAAAATTGGACACAAATCGGAAACAAATAATTTTTTGGAAGCCCGCCGGACCGAAATGGGTTAATATTTTCGAACCATCTTTATACAACTAATTCCGTTTGCTAAGAGGAAGATTTGTGCAAAATTTCAAGTCAATCGGTCAAACTGTTTCGGCTCGACATCAAAAATATTGAAAAAGCTTCATTGCGCCCTCGTGCCCGAACGGGTTAACCGAACCCAACAAAAATTTGTGCCAGCCTCTCTTTTTGACTGCAAAACCACCCTGTAAAATTGGACACAAATCGGAAACACAAAATTTTTTGGAAGCCCGCCGGGCCGAAAGGGGTTAATTTATTCCAACCAACTTTATACCATTAATTCCGTTTAATAAGAAGAACATTCGTGCACAATTTCAAGTGAATCGGTCAAACCGTTTCGACTCGACATCAAAAAAACGAAAAAGCTTAAAACGGCTCTGGAGCCGCAACCTGCTGACTTATAAAAATGCGACATAGCCTATGTCACCCCCCGGGCTCCCAAAATTATTCCTCTAAAATTTGGTGTCAATCGGACCAGTGGTTTTCACGTGAATCCTGGACAAACAAACAAACAAACAAACAAATAAACAAACAAACAAATAAACAAACAAATTTTCTTCTTTATATATTAGATTAATAAATTGATGATATAAATAAATTATAATATTATCATTTATTTTTATATATATTTTTATAAAAATAAATGATATAATACTCAGTAAGAAACCCTACATAATTTTCAAAATGTGCCCTTAGTTTTTTTCACACTAGCTAAAAACCCTTAGTTTTTTTCATCACTTGTTTTAATAAAATTTTGCTTTTAGTTATGCCCTTTTCAATTTTGTGAATTATTTTTATACATTTTTCAAAATTATTAGTTCATTAAGTTTAAGTTCTATTATATAGCTCTTCAGTAGGTGTTAATTTATTTCCATTTACCCGTTTTCTATATCTATCTAGATCTTCATTTACCAATCTTTCCAATGACTCAGCATTTTTTCCTGCATAGATAAGCAAAGTATCATCAGCAAATATCTTATAGTCCGCTTTTAAGTTAACATATTGCATATTCTGCACATAGAATGATTACAGTGTTGGCCCAAGCACAGATCCTTCCGGGACTCCCATAATTAAGGCATTTTTACTACTATATACACTATATACTTTGGTCACAATAAACTTGTTTTCCAGATACGATTTTAGAAGTTTATTAGGAAGCGCTCTTATTCCAATTTCATATATTCTATTCAATAGAAAACCATGATCATTAGTATCAAAAGCTTTTCTTTCTAACAAAGATTGAGCACACATAATTTTCTTTATCCAGATTGTCAATTATGGTTCTGATAGAATCATTGATTGCTATATACTTGAATTTTATCAGCTAATTTTTTTCCAATTTTACTAAAATGATCATCAAAATTTTTAGCTAAGTCATTACTGCTATTTAAAAGTTTGCATTATATCTAATTTCCTTAATTATTTTCTGATCATCTGATTTTTGGTTTACAATTTGATAATTCAAGACCGGCCATAATTTTCTGGTATTCGAAACTGGCTTTTGTAATTTTCCGGTAAAATGAGCTTGTTTTGCTTTTTATACGCTACACCTATGAAAAAGGAAAAAGGTATATTAACTTAGGCCAGATATGGAAAAGTATAAATATTTTTGATCAGCGTGACCTCCTGAGTCGATAAAGCCATGTCTGTCCGTCCTAATGGAGCTATATTGATGAAATTTTAACTGTAGGTTACTAGGACTTAAAGTACGATGGGGATTGCATATGTGCGAAATCGGCCCATCTGTTCGGATTCAGGATCTTTTACCTTCATGAAATTTGTGCTATAGGTTACTAGTAATGAGAGTATTTCAGGGATTGCGTGCGGTCGAAATGGGACCATGGGTTCGGATCATAGAAGTTTTTTATGGAATTTAGGCCACACAAACATAATTCCGAAACCAATGAAGATAGAACCTTCAAATTTAGTATCAGGGTGTCCGTTTCTATTCCCTTAGTGTCCTAAAAAATTCGAACCAATTCGAAGTTACTATCTTTATTATAGCATTTCTTTGAAAATAATAAAGAAGTAACTTCAAACAAATGTAGAAGCTTTAAATTTGGCACAAGGGTGTTCTTTACTATTTCCTACGTGTTCCCTTAATTTATGATCAGTTGGAGTGGTGGTTCAGGTAACTCTCTTAGACCTTCCAAGGTTTAAAGGCTTATCATTGAAATTAATAAAAAAAGTAGCTTAAAATCAAGATAGAACGTTCCAATTGTGTATAAATTTATATTCTAGGTTACTAGTAATGAAAGTACCATGGGAATTGGTTCTGCTCGAATTCGGATTCTAGAAGCTTTTGATCGAATTGAGGACAAACAACTATCACTTCGAAACCAAAGAATATAGAACATTATATTTAGGGCACAGGTGTTTCTTCTTATTTGTTTTGTAACGTAAGATTTTGGATAAATTGGAATAGCGCTTTGTGTACCACCCCCACTACACCCAAGACCAGCAAGCATAATATATTCGAAATTAATAATGATAAAAAATTAAAATTTGATACACTATTTCCTATTTTAATTTTTATTTAAAACTTTTATATTTTTAAAAGTCTAAGAATTTTACTATAAAACATATTGTTTATTATATATTAGAAATTAAAAACAAAATATTTTTTTAATAAACAATGAAATTTTTTTTTTCAATTTTTATTGTATCATATCTATATTTTATTGAATCATTACCATAGGTAATCTATAATTAACAAATTGTGTACGATACTTCAGTTGTAAAATTTATTTTTATATTTAAATGAATTATATGAGTTCTAAATTTGTCATTGTATTTTAGAAATACATTTATTGCATATTTTGATTATTAGATTTTGTAGTAAAAAGCTAATGAAAGCATTAATGATTTTAATTAACATTAAAAACCATGAAATTATATAAACTTTTATATGTATATTATTACAATTTAATATTTCTTTCGAATAACTTTGAGTTTAATTATATAAAACATTAAAAAATAAGTAAATTAAGGAATAAATTAAAAAATTATTTAAAATTGAAATAATTAATCAAGGGTACTAAATCATTCAACAGTAAATGCACAACAGCTTAAAATCCTGAAAAAAAGTGATTTGCTGCATGTGTGCAAAATTTTATTGACTTGGATAAAAGTTTTAAATATGTAATGTTTTAATTGCATTTTACGAATACATTTTTTTCAAGTTTATTTGTTGTTTAATATTTGTAAATAGATTAATTTGTAAAAATTTTTAATATTTTTGAATTCATAAAATAATTAGAAAATGTTTTAAGTATTATAAAGTTAAATTCGTTAGCTATGTCTTTCGATCAAACTAATAAAAACTTTTATGGTTATAAATTGACTTATGGACTTCCCGTTCAATTTGAATCAAATATGTGCTGACTGACCGTTTTTTTACTTGTTTTATCTCAAGATTTACCATGTTTTTTAATCTGTTAGAATTAATTTTATGCTCTATACAATTTTGGTACTTTTTTGTCTCTTATATAATCTATACTCCATCATTTTAAGGATTTCCTTAGACATGCTATGACTATGCTTTCTAGTTCTAATATTCTTAACAATTGAAGACCTTTTTTAACAGTACTTATTAATAGAGTTTCTGAAAAATTGGGTTTTCTAAAAACAGGTGATTTTTGTTTTCAACAAACAGCTCTTAACAACTGTTTTTCTAAGTTTTTAAAAATTATTTTCATATAACATAAAAAAAGGAACACATAATTAACTAGTTCATAACTTGTTTTAATTAAAATAATATAAGAACATAACAAATACATGAAATAACAAAAAAATAAAATGCAGTCCTTCTTTGCTTATAAATTATAAATAACATATTTTGCTTATTATTATTTGATTATTTTTCGGATTTATTGTAGAAAAACTTTAGAAAAATTAAAGCATTTAAAGAAGTGTCCGATAGTCGAGATCGGAGTTTTGTACAATATTGTGTAGTTGCTGAAAAACTCGTTCAACATCGGTGGATGTTGGCTTGATTGACAAAATGGCGTTAAATAGTTTTTGTAAAATATCAGTTCTTTGTCCTGTTTTTTTTAAATAAGCCGAATTCTTGTTTCAGCCATTGATATTCATTTGAAATTACCGTAGTCGAATTTTTTTTTACATGTTTCTGTTTCAAAATTGTGTTTAATTCTTCTTTAAGCATTATCTCTGTTTGTGATGTTACGTCTTTTATGTGCTCATTATCTCGGTCTTTGCCATTAAAATTTAATAGTCGGGTTGACAATTTCCCAACAAATAAAAATGTCTTTCTGCACGGGATGTAATTCTTTTCATTTAAACATTTCAAGAGATTTCTAGAATCTGAACCCATGGCCTCATTTCGCCCATATGCCATTACCGCCGTACTTGTAGCACTGGTAACCTAGAGTTTAAATTTCAGCAACATAGTTCCATTATTTTTTAGTTATCGTATAGTTTGGATATATGTTCGTTAGAGCTTAAACCAATCTAAAGATCCAGAACCCAAACCAATGGGCCGATTTCGTCCATATGCAAACCCCGCCCTATTGTAAGTACAAGTAACCTACAATTGAAAATCCACCAAGATAGCTCCATTAGTTTTTGAGTTATCGTGTCTTCGGTCGGACATGGCTATATGGATTCAGGAGGTCACGCTGATCACAAATATATTGTTACATCCTCACAGGATTGCCCCTCACCACCGGATCGCCCTGTAGCAATAAACACACGTATGCCATTCCAATGATAATATTTATTCTTATTTTTTTTTTCTTTTACCAACATTTTTTGTTATCATTAACATTTTTAATTTTTATCCTCAATTCCATTTCGAAACCACTTGAAATAAAAAATACCCAAAATTACCAAATCACAAGTATCATATAACATTTTGTTTCCCAATCAATAAATTATTAATTTTTTTCAACTAAAACAAAATGCTGAATTATTCCTTTTTATTTTACTAAAAACAAGTGCATTTGAATTAGCCTAAGTAAATTGTAATGTTTAAAAAACAAAAGTTTCAAATTACATTTTTTATAAAAAGAAATTTCGTAAAAAGAATTTGTTACGAAATCAATTTAAATTTTTATTGCTATAAAAAAATAAACTGTCAATTCTAAAGAAAAAATAATTAATAAATTAAATTTTATGTAACACTTTCAAAAAAATCCAAATTGCTGTAAAAAGTAAATTTTGGAAAATTGTAAAAAGATCAGTTCACTTTGAAAAATCTAAAAAGAAGGATTAAAAAAATATTTTTGTTAAAGGAAATTAAAATTAAAATTAAAAGAAATTTAAAAGTGAAAATTTTAATGCGTTTTATTTTTATTAAATTATAACTAACTAAGGTTCGAACTTAACATTTTTGGCGCAGTCGGCAACGGTTCTAAGTAAAAGAACCATAGTGATAAAGAACTTTAGTGCAGTGTAGTGAAATTTTTAATTTTCCTAACAAAAAAAAAAGTGAATTCAAAACAATTTTTCCAAAGGAAAAAAAAAAGGATAAGATAAAATTTATTTTTTTGCAAATCTTATCTGAAATAAAATATTTTTTTTTTAAGAGACAAAATTCATTAAGTTTTCAAAGAACCCTACCTTTCAAAAAGAAAACTGAAAAATTTTGAAATTATAAAGGTGATTATCACAGTGTTATCACAGTATTCAGTTAAAATTCTTGGTTGCTTAAAACTAAAACAAGAATTGTAAAACTAAAACTTTATAATTTATACAAGCACTCTAACAAAAAAAAAAAAATAACATAATAATAATAAAACAAAAATAAATAAATTTCTTAAAAAATTAAAACTTTTTATTATAATATTTATACAAACATTTTTTGAAAAAAAAAAAATAAAAACAATAATAATAAATAAAACAATAGTAAAATAAAACTATACAAAAAAAAGTGATACAAAAATTATAATGGCAGATCCAGTACCATCACCAGCACCATTGCTACAACCAGCGAGACTTTTGATTCAACAAGAGGAACTGAGTTTAACAATCGACCCGTTAAGGTACATCGAGCGGCTACCAGAATATAATGGCAAAGGTAACGATTTATATTCCTTTATAGAATCTGTAGAAAATATAATTGTGTTAATATTAAGATATAATATGGAAATTCAAAATATTTTGTTAAATAGAATTAAGAGAAAATTAGTTGGTAGGGCTAGGCAGGTAATTGAAATAAATAATAACGCTACAAACTAGTCTGAAATAAAAACTGTTTTAATTAATAATTTTGGAGAAAAAAAAACAGCAAATCAAATTTTTGATGAAATGAGATCAGTTTCCTTCACGTCCAATAGTGTCGAGCTTTACAATAAAATTAAAAGTATTCTAAGACGACTTAGTAATAAAATAAAAGACGAAATTAACGCACAAGCTAGAATGTTAGAAAATATTGAGTCAAGTTTACAAATTTTTAAAGATAAATTACCCGAACCAATGCGGTCGATCTTATTTAGCAGAAACCCTCAAACTTTCGAAGAAGCATTTACGAACATTTACGAATTCTAGGAGTCGTTGAAAAAGAACAAGGATCACCCTCAGACGAAAATCCTATTATTAAAAGTTTGAAAATTTATAACGAATCTATCCATTCCTCCACAGGTAAAAGGCCAATTGATTTCCTGAACGGAAAAATTTCATCTGCATTATATCCATTAATAAAAGATACCTTAATAAAAAATAAAGAAAAAATAATAGAATCTTGCAACCGTAAAAGAAATAATGCTCAAACTTCAAATTATTTAAAACTTAACAGAATTAATAAATCACAGCCCTATCATAAAAACCTTACAGTAGAAATTAAATTAATATCAGACAACATTATAATAACGAAAAATTTAAAAGAAACGTCTTTACTTAATAATTGTGGACAACAAGACATTATAGAAGTAAAAGGCAATAACATTATTCAATTCACGAAATGTAAAGTTTCTCTAGGAGCTTTTCGAACGAAAAATTCCGAAGAAGAATACTTCCATCAAATTCTACCATATGTAGAACGTGATATTAATATCAAAAAAATTACTAATCAATTTCAATTAGAAGACCTATATTTTACACATATTGGTAATACGAAACATTTAAAAGAATTTAAACTTGAACATAATTGGAAATGGTACACTAATATAACGACAGATATAACTATCATAAAAGGGATACTTATTATTTGTATTTACTTATACAAAAAATTCAAATTAGGATTACCCAAGGTAAATTTACAATTTAGAGATATTCGCGAAGAGTCGAATCTTAAGGAGGGAGGTGTTACGTCCTCACAGGATTGCCCCTCACCACCGGATCGCCCTGTAGCAATAAACACACGTATGCCATTCCAATGATAATATTTATTCTTATTTTTTTTTTCTTTTACCAACATTTTTTGTTATCATTAACATTTTTAATTTTTATCCTCAATTCCATTTCGAAACCACTTGAAATAAAAAATACCCAAAATTACCAAATCACAAGTATCATATAACATTTTGTTTCCCAATCAATAAATTATTAATTTTTTTCAACTAAAACAAAATGCTGAATTATTCCTTTTTATTTTACTAAAAACAAGTGCATTTGAATTAGCCTAAGTAAATTGTAATGTTTAAAAAACAAAAGTGTCAAATTACATTTTTTATAAAAAGAAATTTCGTCAAAAGAATTTGTTACGAAATCAATTTAAATTTTTATTGCTATAAAAAAGCAAGTGAGGGAAAAGAACCAAGGGTTTTTAAAAGGCACATTTTCAAAATTATATACGGTTTCTTACTGAGTATTTTATCATTTATTTTTATAAAAATATATATTATGATAATATTATAATTTTGTTATTTCATTAATAATTAATTATATGACTAATAGTGAATTACTTAGAATATAACCCCAATGCACTCAAGAAAACCTGTTAATAAGTGCAAAATATAATGTTGGAGCTTCAATGTTAACGTTTAATTTTGGAAAAACTTACACTGGTAAATAAATTACTGTTTTATAAGAACATAAAAGTTTTAATTTTGAAGACCTAGTAGATCTTCAATGGAGAAGGTTCCCAAATTTTTGCTTAGCAAACTTATGATGGATCTGCTCACCCCCCTCCTGTCTTCACTCTTCCAATATTTTTCCTGTTCTAGGAAATCAATTTTGAACTCCAACAAAATTTGGAATTTTACCTAGAATATTATTATCAAACCAAAAATGGTTAAGACTAAGAAACAATTTCTTCAATTTAAAGAGACTCTTTCAAATTTAAGAAAAACCTTTAACGTATGTTGAAATATAATGCTGCAGCTAAAAATTTTGCATATTTGTAAAAAAAAATTTAAATAGGTGTTAAAGTTACAGGTGGTTGAAAATAGCAAAATTTCAATTTTCGAGCCCTTATAGCTCCTAAACAGGGGGCGTGACAAAATAATTTTGTTAACCGACTCCTACTGGAGTACTAATTTTGGAGGACCTAACTTCTCCCAAAATTTCAAGACCCTAGGTTGAACCGTTTAGAAGATATATGGGGCTAAAAATTTTGCAAAAGTTGAGTTTAGCTTAATGGTAAATTTTAGTACCCTATAGCAACCCTATACATTTAAACCTTATATTTTTGTAAAGCCTATAAAACCAGCTATCTTATGCCGTTTTCAGATTAAAAATACACTTAAAGAAACTCTTGTTATAACAATTTAAAAATAGGGCTTTTTCCAACTTTGGGCGGCTGTAGCTCCGTAACGGGTGGAGCTACAGAAAAAAATTCTTCTACGAAATTAATTTTTTTGTAATATCTACCCGTAGTTAAAATTTCTTTAATCTATTTCAAACGGTGTAAAAGTTTTTGTAAACATACGGACGGACGGACGGAAGGACAAAGTCAAAATTAAGAAAATCCTTTGACACTTATTGAAACTTTCGTTTTGGAGCTTTCAATTTTGTATACAAATAAAAAAAAATTTTGAATGGTATTCAAGTTATAGGTGTTTAAAAGCTAAATTTTTAGCAAAATTTCAATTTTCGACCCCTTACAGCTCCTAAAGAGGGGGCGTGACAAAAAAATTTTTTTAACTGACTCTTACTTATTTCTAAGGATCTAACTTCTCCCAAAATTTCAAGTTCCTAGATTTAGCCGTTCCGAAGTTATGAGGGACCAAAAATTTTGTAAAACTTAGTTTTGAATAACGGTAAATTTTAGAGCCGTATGGTAACCCTATACAATTGGTTTTTAAAAATTTGTAAAGCTTATAAGAACAGCTGTCTGTTACCGTTTTTAGGTTGGAAATATACCTTAAAGAGCTGTAATTATAACTGTTTAAATATGGTGCATTTTTCGACTTTGTGGGGCTGTAGATCCGTAACGGGGAGGGCTACAAAAAAAAGTTTTAACATTTTTATTGCAATACCTACCCATTTCTGATATTTTTGATTCAATCGTAGGTAAAAAGGGACGGACGGACGGACAGAGTGAAGCTATATAGGCACATTTTTATAAAAACTTGAATTTTATTACCTATAAGCTATTAAACACATATAACTTGAATACCAGTCAAAATTTTTTTTTATTTGTATACAAAATTGAAAGCTCCAAAACGAAAGTTTCAATAAGTGTCAAAGGATTTTCTTAATTTTGACTTTGTCCGTCCGTCCGTCCGTCCGTATGTTTACAAAAACTTTTACACCGTTTGAAATAGATTAAAGAAATTTTAACCACGGGTAGATATTATAAAAAAATTAATTTCGTAGAAGAATTTTTTTCTGTAGCCCCACCCGTTACGGAGCTACAGCCGCCCAAAGTTGGAAAAAGCCCTATTTTTAAATTGTTATAACAAGAGTTTCTTTAAGTGTATTTTTAATCTGAAAACGGCATAAGATAGCTGGTTTTATAGGCTTTACAAAAATATAAGGTTTAAATGTATAGGGTTGCCATAGGGTACTAGTAGTTAACCTGGCACTCTGTCATGGGAATTCTGAGCCAGAAAGAGATAGCAATAGTTTGACATATTGACCTACATTTTGATTAATGACCAAGTCCCCCGGAAGTAGGTCAAGTTATGTTAAAAGTAGGTGACCTTGACGTCGGTCGTGTCGATAATTAGGTCAGACAGGTTTAGAAGTAAGTTAAACAACTCTTGTTGTTTATATTGTAATAGGGAATCATGTAAAAGTAGTAAGTAAAAATATTTCAATACAATGTGCGTATGCAAATTAGCATGCAAAGAGAATATAAAGCCAAAAGAAAAAAAATAATTTTAAGTCACAATCACAAATAGCAAGTTCATTAAAATGTAAAACATGTTTTCTGTCCAGCATGTATATATATTATATGTATGTAATAAGTAGAAGAAAAAATTTAAAGTCACAAATAGCAAGTTCATTATAATGTAAAACATGTTTTCTGCCCAGCATGTATATATATTATATGTATGTAATAAGTAGAAGAAAAAAGTCATCGTTTTCTGTAAGGAATGAAAAAAAAAAAAAAAAAAAAATCAAAACTATGGTTAATTGCTTTTGGTACCTATTCATAATCAACATACAAATAAAATAAAAATTTGTTAAGATTATTTGTACATCTGTTATGTAAGATTTTGCAGGTGCATTGCATCTTTAACATGAAAAGTATAAACCTGAAATCAAAGAAGTACTTTTAAATTAAAAAGAAACAGAAGATATAAGTTAATAAAATGTATCTTTCTTATCTATTTTATGTTGTTTCACCTGTAGATTGTAACTTTAAAGAAAAATTTATTTATTTTTCCTGGGTATCTGAAACCTAAAAATAAAAACAGTATTGTTATGTTTTATCAATTTTTATTTAATTTTTAACTAGAATTAAAAATATTATTTATTTACTTTTTTCCGTTTACTGATTATCAGCAAGCGGAAAAGTTAAATTTGAATCTTCGAGGAGTAAATCCCCCTTTTCATTTTTATATAAATAAATTATGGAGGTATTAATACCCTCCTCTAATTCTTTATTACAAATTTCCTCATATTTACGAGGAATAAAAATGATAAAATTTTGAGTTTCGAAAACCCATTTTTCACCGTATCTTGTATTTATTTGTTTTAATTTTTTTAATATATATAGTCTATTTGGTTCCATTCCTTCAATTTTTAAAAAGGTTTTTTATAGCATGTATTTGTTTCAGCCTTTTCATTAAAGGCCAATAAAAAACTTCGTTTACTTGGCTGTTGTTGTTGTTGTTGTTGATGCTGTTTTGGATGTTGCTGTTGTTGTAGTAGTAGTAGTTGATGTTGTTGTTGTTGCTGTTGGAGACGATGCCGTTGTTGATCTTGTTGTTGTGGATGTTGTTCTTCTTGGGTTTCTTCAACTTCGCTATTATTTTTTGTCTTTCTCCTTTTAGCGGGGAGACGGACAGATGCAGCGACATCATCGGTGTTGCTCATATATAGGTTTAGGAATTCTTGTGCCATGTTGTATGATTTAAATTTTTAATTTAAGTGTAACTGTTGTACAAAATTTCAATATATTTATACTAATTTACAGCGTACAGAAGAATAGAAGTAAAGAAACAGGATTTCACGTTTTTACTACTATAATTTATTGAAATGACATAGACAATCAAACGCAGTATTGCAAAATACTAATTTAAATTCCTGTCATAATTCCTGTCATAGGCTATAATTTTTTATTATGCTCAATTTAGAATTTAATTTTACTTAGAGGAAATATATAATTGACTAAAGTGCATTGCGATTACATTGTTGTAGAATTTTTTTATTTCTTTCGATTAATTCTCTATTTCTATTTTAAGAATAACGTGAGTCGTGACATACTTTGTTGAAATATCTTTTGCATACAGCTATGCTTTACAAATTTTTATCATTAATTTAAGACAAGATTATAGAAATAAAAAGGAAATAATAATTGATTAAATTCTGATTACATTGTTGTAGAGTATTTTCCGATTAATTTTTTATTTTAAGTGAATGTTTAAATGAAGAAAATAATTATTTTAATGTAACAGTGTCTGATTTCATTTTAAAGCAGAAACAATGTCTAAAAAAGTTATTCTACGAAAATTTTTGAACTCATCAGAAAATGTAACGCACTATAGAATTGAAAGCGACCGTGCAGAAATCGTTAAGAGATTTAACTTACGTGGACGTAAAATTAAATTTACTATAAGACCGGTACCAGATAATGTTGAACCCACCAGCTGGATTAAAGATGCAGTATATCACATTATAAAACATATAACTAGTGATATAAATTCTACAGACAAAATAGGATTGACTTTCTGCGGAGAAAGTTTGGAGGAACGTGGCCCTGCATTCATAAATTTCAAAACAGCCAGTGAACTAAAATTTCTGGATGTTTGGGATATTATATCTAAAGTATTTCAAAGCAATTCCGAAGGTAAATTATAAACATGTTTTTCCTTTTTTATTATTATTAATAATATTTCCATTTTCCATTTATAGGATTAAGTACAGATACCTTCTGCATTATCGCTACACAGGTTAAATTACCAGCTGGATTAGGTAGATCCACATCGAAATATATAAACTATACTGATGAATGCCTACGAAAATCATCAATCATCCGCATAAAAAATAAAGACAACCTATGTCTTCCGCGAGCACTAGTTATTGCTATAGCTAGAGTTGAAAACTTTGCCCAATATAGAAAAATATTAAATGATACGAAAAAGCTTCAAACTTTATCGGCATTATACTTAGTAAATAATTCTGGAGTTTCAATTCCATCTGAAGGTTGTGGAATACAAGAGTTGCAGCAATTTCAAAGTTTTTTAAATAAACATAAAATTGTTGTGTACAAATATGGAGAAGCAAGGAGAAGAGAAGTAATTTTTAAAGGAAATAATGACGGGAAAAGCATCAACTTACTTTATCACGATCATCATTACAATGTTATTACTTCTCTTACAGCTTTCTTTTGTTGTAGCTATTATTGTGAAGATTGTCATATTCCGTATGATGTCAAAAATGAACATAGATGTTCAAAGAACTGTCCTTGCTGCCAAAAAACACCTCAGTGCCCTAAAAATATAAAAAATATTTTATGCAAAGAATGCAATCGCACATTTCGAGGTCAAACCTGTTTAGACAATCACAAGGCGTCAACATCAACAAAATTAAGTATGTGTGAGGAAATACAAAAATGCAAAAGCTGTTTCAAAGTTCATAAATCAAAAAGAAGTCATAAATGTGGGGAATTTTATTGTAGCATTTGTAACGAACATGTCATGCAAGATCATCAATGCTTTATTCAAAAAGTCAAAAACCTTTCAGAAAATTATAAAAAAGACTTTATTTACATATTTTATGATTTAGAAACTAGACAAGAGGATAATACATTGTCAAAAACAAAACAACATACCCCAAATTTATGTATTTTACAACAAAGATGTGATAATTGTATAGATGAAGTAACATTATATTATTGTAGAAAATGTGGATTAAGAGAAAGATGCTTTGAAAAAGAAAATATAATATCAAAATTCATGGATCATATAATAAAATTAAGAACCCAATATAAAAAGGTTATTGTGATTGCTCATAATGGACAAGCGTTTGATCATCAGTTTGTTTTAAATTATATTCTTACTAAAACTGTTCTTCAACCAAAATTAATTATGAGAGGAACAAAAATCATTCTTATGTTACTGGATAATATAAAATTCATAGACTCGCTTAATTATTTTCCAATGGCACTTAGTAAGTTACCGAAAGTTTTTAATTTACCCACCAAATTAAAAAAAGGATACTTTCCTCATCTATTTAATAAAGTGGAAAATCAAAACTATATTGGAACTTTACCTTCAATGAAATATTATGCACCTGACACAAAAAAAGAGGATGAAAGGAGTGAATTTTTACAGTGGTATGAAAAAAACAAAAACTCTAATTTCAACATGCAGAAAGAATTGATAGAATATTGCATTAACGATGTAAAAATTTTGACAGAAGCCTGTCTGACTTTTAGAAAAATGTTCTTACAAGAGTGCAATGTTGAACCATTTTTAGAAGCTACAACAATAGCTTCAGCATGCAACTTAGCATATAGAAGAAATTTTCTTATTCCAAACACAATAGGCATCATTCCGAAAAAAGGTTATAGATTAATTGATAATCAATCAAAAATAGCTATGCAATGGCTTATTTGGGAAGAAGATTCTCGTAAAATTAAACTACAATGTGGAATTAACGGAAAAGAAAAAATAATTGCTGGTGTTAAAGTTGACGGGTATTGCGAGGATACTAAAGAGGTATATGAATTTTATGGGTGCTATTACCACGGACATCCTAAATGTCTGACTACTAAAAGGGATACACCTTTGCATAAAGATTCTAGTGACACATTAAATCGGAGGTATGAAAAAACACTATCAAAATCTGAACCCTTAAAATTTCTTGGATACAATGTTGTTGAGATGTGGGAATGTGAATTCCGCGAGGAACTGAACAAAAACATAAACATGAAATACTTGAAAAATCATCAACTATTGAATACAGCTCCATTAAATCCTAGAGATGCATTTTACGGAGGTAGGACCGGAAATGTTTACACATACTACAAATGTAAACCAGGAGAAAAAATTAAATATATAGATATATGCTCTCTATATCCATATGTCTGCAAACCAGGAAAATTTCCTATTAAGCATCCAACAGTTTACATAGGAGAAAATACTTCTAAATTAAATATATCAACCATTGATGGAATAATTAAGTGTAAAATGTTACCCCCACCACTTCTTTTACACCCTGTTCTTCCACTAAAGCAAAATAATAAATTAATGTTTTCACTTTGTAGAAGTTGTAGTGAAGAAAAATACCAAAGAGAATATTGCTATCATACTGACACAGAAAGATCATTAATAGGAACTTGGGTCATTGATGAAGTTGTAAAAGCTATTGAAAAGGGTTACGAACTTATAAACACTTACGAAGTTTGGGAATACAAAACAGTAAAATATGATAAAATTAATTCAATTGACGGTCTATTTACATCAATTATGAATAAATTTATAAAAATTAAACAAGAAGCTTCTGGTTGGCCTAATATCTGCCAAACTGAAAAAGAAAACGAAAATTATATAGAAAACTTTTTAAACCTAGAGGAAATTAAGTTAGATTATGAAAAAATTCTTAATAACCCTGGATTAAGATCATTTGCTAAATTAATTTTGAACTCCTTTTGGGGTAAATTTGGGCAGCGAGAAAACCAACAACAAACAATGATTGTAAATCAACCTTTCCAATTGTATGAGCTGTTAACAAATCCTTCTGTAGAAGTGTGTTCAATATTCCCAATAAACGAAGAAAACATAATAGTTAGCTGGCAATATAAAGATGAAGCAGCAAATTCTTTACCTACCATAAATGTGTGCATAGCAGCATACACAACAACACAAGCACGACTTAAGCTATATAGTTATTTAGAAGAGCTTAATGATAGAGTATTGTATTATGACACGGATTCTGTCATAAACATAAGCAAAGCAGGAGAAAAAGATCCAGCATTAGGAGAATACACTGGTGATATGACTGATGAATTAGAATGTTATGGCGCTGGTAGTTATATTACAGAATTTGTTAGTGGTGGACCGAAAAATTATGCATATAAAGTATATTGCACAAAAGATAATACTGAAAAAGTAGTATGTAAAGTTAAAGGTATTTCACTAAACTATAATACTGCAAAAAAAGTAAATTTTGAGAGTATTAAAGATGCTGTGTTAAATTTTCAAGACACAACAGATATATTCGTAATTTCCGATAATATTAAAAGGACCCAAAATCATGAGGAGTTTACAACAACTGAAACTAAGCGATATCAACCAAGATCAGAAAAGCGCCGAATATTAGAAGATCACAGTTCTGTACCATATGGGTATAAGAGACAAAAGTTACAATAAAATATGAGTTTGTATTTGTTTGTACATATATATTTATTTAAAACAAAAATAATAAAATATTCAATAGTTAAACAATATCTTTTTTATTTATCCATGTATTATGATTGTTATCAAATCCAAGCCATTTTACGTATACTTTATTTCCTTGTTTTTTAATAATCTTCTCAACAAGATAAGTATCTGGGTATTTTACAGGTGTAAGCTCAGCTTGATAAAAGCCTCCAGAAATTGGTGTAGTCTGATAATTGATATGTAACAGGGTAAGTATTATTGATCTTTGCAATTTTGAATATTTCAGATGACCAATTTGGCTGATAACCTTTTTCGAAATGACCTTTATATTTACTTATTCTTACAAAATTTCCAACTTTATATTTATTTTTCTGGATAATTTTAGGTTCAGTATACACATTTCTAAGTATATTTTTTTCGTTTTTCTTTGTGATTTTTTCAGGAGGAAGTTTTGTTGTACTATGTTTTGTAGAATTATATTCTTTTATTATTGTTTGCATAATAGGTAACCAATTATAATTCCCGTTTAAACTAAATTTTTTCCACATCGAATTTTTTAATGTGCGGTTGAATCGTTCAACAATTGATGCTTTTAATTCACTAAATGTATGATAATGATTGATTGATTTTTCTTTCATATAATTTTGAAATTGTGAATTAAAAAATTCCTTACCCTGATCAGAGTGAATGTTTTTTGGTATAACTTTAGCTCTACTAATAATCGATTTTAAGGCATTTAAAACATTTTCAGCATTTTTTGTTTTCACAGGTTCAGCATAGGCATATTTGGAAAAAGTGTCAATGACTGTCAACATATATTTATAACCTTCATTAAACTTTGCATATGGTAACATTTTTACTAAATCAATTTGCCATGTGTCATTTAAACCCTTTTGTTTGAATTTTCTTCTAAGAAATTTACGTCTTGCCTGTCTATGAATTTCAGCCACTATTTGAGCTCTTGACATTTTGTTATAAAAATGTTAAAGGTAATGATATAATAATTATTATACATAAAATGATAGACCAAAGCATGGTTTAAACTAATCATCTGATTGAGTTTAATTTGCTTTTATACTTTTCTACATGAGTATATAACTGGGCTTTTATTTTAAATTTTGTTTCATTCCCATTTTGAATATTAGTAGCAACTCAATAAAATGCAGCCTGATTCTACAACATATCCGTTTCATGAAACGAACTATGTAAATACAGAATGCCAAATACAAGAGAATGAAATTACGTCCACCATAGACGATGAAGAATTAACAGAAACGGAGGAATTTATACCTCCCTTTCACATAGTTGAATCGGAAGATGAGGAAGAAGAAGTGGAAGAAGAAATTGCTGAAGATGAGGAAGGAGTTCCATTTAACGAAGTTTGGGGTATAAATAATCAGCAGGGAGATCCTGACTACTTTGCAGATATTTTTAGAAATAATTTTTAGTCTGTTTAAATAACTATATAAATAAAAATAAACAATTGTTATATTATTCATTGTGATTTATTTTATTTATTTATGGAGATTGTTACAAATTTTTTGTTTTAACATTACAGGGATTTCAAAAAATAATCTTGAATAATTACATTGTACATTAAAACGCTGCATTGGTATATAAATTTCTTTCTGTAACCTTAATACTTTTTGTTCATCACATAATTTCAGATATTCTGCAACATATTCTTTTACATTTAACTCAGCAGATTTATACTGTGTCATCACTGCTTGAATAAAATCGGTTAAATTGTAAAACAGTTCTGCTTCTTCTCTGTTAATACTTATGCTTTGCCCATTCACAGATCTTAACCCATGATGTAAGCTCTCTTTTATGTCTTTTATCATCTGCATATCGAGTTTTGCGTTAAATTGATAACAAAATTTAATCCATTCGTGATATTTTAAGACAATCTCCCTTTTACCAATACGATGAAATATGCATGAAGCTTCAAACGTCTTACAGTCAAATCCAACAGAAATTTTTAATGTGTGACTTTTATTGAGGAAATATGTATAACTTAGCAATAAATTATAACTCTGACCTAATGCCTCCATTTCTTTAATTTTACTAACATTTATTTATAGTGTTTTAATACTTATACGTTTTAGGAACACAAACTTGTAACGACTTGTATTCTCCAAAAAGCTTTTGAAAGATATTTATAATTAATTTGTCGTTTTCTACATGATTACCTTTATTAAATTTTTTTAAAAAGGCATTCATACTATAACCGCAACATCTATACCATGAATAAATACAACAATACTGTCCACAGACATCTGAATAATTGCTTTGTAATTGTTTTTCATTAAAAACTACACATTGATTTTTTAAGTAACTTAAAATTTCTAATTTATCAGGTTTTCTGCCAAAAGAATCAAAATATTCGATACAACCACGTTTAGGAATATAAATAACCAACCAATGTGTTCCTGGATCTTTTGCTTTATCTGTGTTTACAATTAAAAAAGTTTGTTTTTAATTGTTTTGGGGAGTTGATCTAAAGCAAAAACTCCTTTAAACATTTTACTCGTTTGTTTGTTACATCTCAACACGTTATTTATCTCCAGTGTATTCATTAATCAAATTGACTCAAGTCATATACCTTGGTTGCTTCTTTTATGTAGTTCGATAAAAACTCTTTTTTAAATTTTTTATTTGTTATAATAATATCAAATTTTTCTAGTATTTGACAGAGCTCTTTATTTATTTTATCGTTATACACAGTCCCAAAAGAATAATTTTCAAAATTATCATTTATAAATTCTCTAGTTGGAAATTTATACTTGAGCTCTTTCACAAACTTTTTGCAAGGTTCTTTGATACCAACTATACAAATATCTTTTGCAAATAAGGTATTATTATCATCACAACAAAACGTTACATCCAGTAGTGCACAAGATAGCGACATTTTGCCAATTATTTAAATTCATTTTTATGTGTGGTATTTATAGGTTTGTAAATATATTTCGGTTTTTATCAATTTGTAAGCTTGCATCAAATTCTCCATAAACAATACCAGTTAGTGTAGATGTAAGCGGTTTTGATAGCCTTGACTCAATTTTAACTGTACCCTGATTTAATAAACCTTGACACACTTCATTTCCTGATGCATCTGGAGTTAAATCAAAAGCTAACATGAAAAATCCATTACTAAACATAGCCTTTGTTATCTGATGACCTTTATCATTATGGTTAATTCCAGTACCTGAAAATAGTGTACTGTATGCTCTTGTGTAGCAATTATTTTCATCCGAAAAACTGGTTTCAATTGCTGAATTAGGTATTTGAACTCCATTTACGTTTAAAACAAATTGTGAAATATCAAAATGTTTAAAATTGTATGGGTTTTTTGATCTTTTTCCAGAGTAACCTGCATTTTCTGTCATACAAAATATTATTGTGTTTGGTAGTTGACCAATGAAAACATTATCTAGTAATACTGATGAACTATTCTGCGGAATGGTAAAACTTTTTACCTCTACACGTTTATAATTATATTTGGCATTAGTTTTTTCCTATACAGCATTATGTGCTAAAAGTACACTAGGATTAATAGTTACATGTCTCATAAATAAAGTCGCTTCTAAAATTTTTAGTTGAGATTCGTCAGAATCATCTGCAAAAAAGTAAAAGTCTGGTTTTTCAAGTGTTAAAAGAATTCGAATATCAACATTGTTTATGAGAAGTGTAGGTTGATTAAACATGTCTAAATGTAGTTTTCCCATAAGTTCTACTACACTGCTATTTTTGTATAATTTTTGACGTTCTTTTGAACCATTATTATCAGGTTTTCCTATATTTGGTTTATCGAGATTCCATCCTGCACATTCCAAATGAGTAGTAGCGGCATCTGTACCATAATTTAATAATGATTCAATATAAGCTCTATAATGATAATTTCCATCGGATGGAGATATATTCTTTCCATTTAGCTGAACGTTACATTGTTTTAATAATGAATGTAAAAGATTATTGACTACACTTGGTTGTTGAATTAATTTTCCTTCAGTGTTTTTATCATTATTCCATTGAGTTCCATCTTTTTTTAAAATTTGTACTTTCAATTTAAGATATGCAGAAGAAAGATCCCTATATGTATCCCCATGACCTAATGAAACAAATTCTATGACTGATGGATTATCTAAAGAAGCAATAGGGTTGTAGGAAACTTCTTCAGATCGTAATATACTTGACTGAATAGGTTGTGTTCTAAAAATATCCAACTCAGACTTCATACATTCAATCATAATTAACCAAAAATATAGTTTTCCTCCTTTTTATACCCTACACCTATAGAATAGGTAAAGGGGTATATTAACTTTGGTATGGTGTTTGTAACCACCTAAAGGAAGCGAGCTAGATATGGAAAAGTATATATATTTGTGATCAGCGTGACCGCCTTAGTCGATATAGCAATGTCCGTCCGTCCGTCAGTCCGTTCGTAGGCACGATAACTCAAAAAATAATGGAGCTATCTTGATGAAATTTTAACTGTAGATTACTAGGACTGAAAGTACGGCGGAGATTGCATATGGGCAATATCGGCCCATGGGTTCGGATTCTGGACCTTTTAATCCATCGAAGGGCTAACGAACATATATAAAAAATCACGATAACTCAACAACTAATGACGCTATCTTCATCAAGTTTGTGCTGTAGGTTACTAGTAATGAAACTACTTCGGGGATTGCGTAAGGTCGGGATTGGACCATGGGTTCGGAACCTAGAACTTTTTGATCGAATTTAGGCCAAAAGAGCATAATTCCGAAACCAATGAAGATAGAACCTCGAAATTTGGTATCAGGGTGTCCCTTCCTATTTCCTAAGTGTCTTGGAAATTTGGGTCCCATTGGAGTACTGGGTCGGGGACCAGCCACACATTTCCGAAGACCTTAAAGCATATCTTTAAAATTAATAAAGATAACTTGAAAAAATGTAGAAGCTTCCAATGTGCCACAAGGGTGTTCTTTACTATCTCTTGCGTGTTCCCTTAATTTGGGATCAATTGGAGAGGTGGTTCAGTACCCCTCTCAGACCTCCCAAGTTTTAAAAGCTTATAATCGAAATTACTAAAAATAGTTACTTAAAATTAAGATAGACCGTTCAAATTGTGTACAAGGGTTAACTAGTACTATAAGTAAAACGCGGGCTGTATAAGGGTGAAATCAGCCCATGGGTTCGGATTCTGGACCTTTTAGTCGGTGTCAGGGATAACGAACATATATTAAAAATCACGATAACTCAACAAATAATGAGGCTATCTTCATGAAATTTGTGCTGTAGGTTATTGGTAATGAAACTACAACGGTGATTACGTACGGTGAGGATTGGACAATGGGTTCGGAACTGAGAACTTTTTGATCGAATTTAAGCCAAACTAGCGTAATTCCGAAACCAATGAAGATATAACCTCCAAATTTGGTATCAGGGTGTCCCTTCCTATTGCGTAAGTGTCTTTGAAATTTGGGCCCCATTGGACTAGTGGGTCGGGGACCAGGCACTCAGTTCCGAGGACCTTAAAGTATATTTTCGAAATTAATAAAAATAGTAACTTGAAATAAATGTAGAAGCTTCAAATTTGGCCCAGGGTGTTCTTTACTATTTCTTCCGCGCCCCCTAATTTGGGATCATTTAAACTGGTGGTTCAGGACCTCTGCTAGACCCCCCAAATGTGTAAAAGCTTATCATCAAAATTAATAAAACTAGTAACTTAAAATTAAGATAGAACGTTCCAATTGTGTACAACGGTTAACTAGTATTGAAAGTATGACGGGACTGCATATGGGCCAAATCGTACCATGGTTTCGGGTTCTGGAACCCTTGATAAGTTCAAGGACTAAAAAACATATATCTTAAAAACACCATAACTCAAAAAATAATGCCGGTATTTTGATGAAATTTAAACTCTAAGTTACTAGTAATGAAAGTACCATGGGAATTGGTTTTGGTCGATTTTAATTTCAAAGCCAAAGAATATATTTCCTATGTCCTATGTGTCTCCGAAATCTAGACTTAATTGTAGTGGTTCAGCTATGTTCAAAGGTACTTGCTGCATTTATGTAAAATTTATTTGAATATTTAAATGAATTATATGAAAAGGTCTAAATTTGTAATTGTATTTTAGAAATACATTATTGTATATTTTGCGTTTATAAGCTTTTCTATTAGGTATATAAACTAACCATTTAAAATAATTGCAATTTTGAAAAATTTGGATTATTAAATATATTATTCTTAGATTATCTTTTTATCACAAAATTTAATAATTAGAATTTTTTCATTTTGTAATTGAATTGGAATAAATATATTTTCATTTATTTCAAGTTTGTTTGTTTTTTAATATTTTTAAATAGATAAATTAGTAAGAATTTGTAATATTTTTTAATAGATTGTGTAATTAGAAAATGTTTTTAGTATTATAAAGTTAATTTGGTTAGCTATGTTTTACGATCAAATTAATAACAGCTTTTATGGTGTTAAAATGAATTATGGATATGTCCTTAAATTTGAACCAAATAGGTGTAGGGTATTTCAAAGTCGGTTGCACCAACTGACTGTTTCTTTACTTGTTTTTACTCACTTTACGTCGCTTTGACGTAAAATAATTTAAATTATTAATGAGTGGTTTTTTATAGGTTTTCTTCTTTTCCCTTGTCCATACATTTCATTGAGTTTTTGAACTGCACCTCGTCTTACATTTTTAATTATCTCTTTACTTCGATCTTGTACAACTTCTTTTAAATTTGCACCTGTTGCAATATCCGACAATGCATTAATACCAGAGTTAATAACCTCCTTTTTTAATATATTGGCTCCAGACGTAAATATTGGTTTTAAATATCTGAAAAGTCCACCGAAAAAGCTTCCTAACCCTCGCCCCCTTTGGTAAGGTACAACTGAATGTAACAAGGGACCAATATCGTCAAGTCCTTTTCCTCAGTGAACTAAATAATATTTATAGTATGCTCTCTCCATAATGTTTAAATAAAATAATATATAATGTTTTTAAATTCCTTTTATTTATACTTTTTTGAAATGCAATACAACTTTTGTAGGAATACTGCTGGTGCAAAAATTTATTTTATAACCATATTTATCACATAATAATACCGAAATACTATCAAATGATTTTTCCACATTGCAATATTGAATATTGTTATATTCCTTCACTATGTCTGTAAAAGTGTTCTCTATGTTGATAGTTCTTAAACATCTTACATCTTTTCCACCTACATTCTGTGGTTTAATAATATCAGTATATATAAAAAACATATCAGTTTTTCCTACAGGAAATAAACCTAAACTATTAATTAAAAGTATGTAAGCTTCAAGTACTCGAGGGTTATGTTGTTTAAGCTCGTTTACCTTAAGTATTACTTGCTGAAAACATGTTTTTAAAAGTCCCTCTAAAGAATGTGCGAATTCTGTTCTGATCTTAATATCTACCTTTGGTTTACTTAAACAGATAGTAGTATAGGTGATATTTGTAGGAAAATCTTCGTTTTTATCTGATGCATTGTAGTTTTTATCATCATTCAAAAAGTTAAAAATTCCCCAAATCAACTGCCGCACAACTTCTTTCCTAGAATAACCAGGAAATGGTCGTACATTTTGAATTAATGTTGGTATTAAAAATATCTTCCAGTCGCATAACATTTGTTTTGAATTGTATGGTATGTATGTAGTTCCTACACCAAGCATATCGTTTTTCATACCTGAGATATAAATTTGTGTACCTTTATCCCACTCTTCACCGTAAACATTTGGTATAAAATTATTAACATATATTTCAGAAATACCGACTTTCCAATTTGAATCAATCATGTATTTATCCATTTTATTTGTAAAAGACGACAATGTATTTTCAGGGTAATAATTCATGGATGAATCGCTTAGTAAAGTGACGTAAAATTCATCATTTACTTGTATGCTGTCCATGACCTTGTTGATTTATTTTTACGAATTGGAAAACTAAGCTCTGTTTGAGTATTACCTGCTGCTGACCGTAAAACACGCCTTGCTGAACTATTTAACTCTTTGCTATTTATAGTTTTTTCTTTCTTCGTTGGTGGGCTTGGGCTGTCTAAAGGAACTGATATTATGTCTCCTGTATCAGTTTCAAAAATTTGTACATTTTGATTTCTAATTGATTTTCTTTATCTTAGACGTTCTCCAGCTGAAGCAGCAGACAATGCTTTTTTAAAAACTTCTTCTTCCATTTCGTCATCGAATACTTCCTCAACTTCTTTTGCATATATATCTTCTTGAGAAAAAGCTTGTGTTGCAGCATTCTTATATACAGGAATATTTGATTGAGTTTCTACATCTACATACATAGGTTTTGCACGAGTTTGAGTACCTTTTGTTTTTGTAATTTTTAGCTGCTCCCTTTTATTTGTTGGAAGAACTCTATTTTTGTTTCTTACTTTAAATAGATTTTGACGGTATAAATACCATTTTTGTGTATCTGCCAGGTGTTTATTTAACAGAATATTTTTCATAGCTTTATCCAACTCATTCACTTCTACGTCTGCATTTTGTTTCATTTTCTCATAAACCTCTGGTTTTAGTATAATCATTTTGTTAAATGTTGTATTATTCATTTTATAAAATTTCCTATTATTCCTGAAAGTAGTGTACCAAGAAGTGTAGGTAAAAATCCACCTCGTTGAATAATGATTTTTCTTTTGCTATTTATAGATTTTTTACGGCGTATGAGTGATCTCAATTCCTTTTTATACTTTCGTAATTGAGTTGTTGCTTTTCTACTCAGATTACAATTACCTTTTAAAATATTTAAAGCAATTTCACATACTTCGGCGTCACAATGCTTTATTATTACTTTTTGAAATTTTGGTTTAGAACTTTTTAATAGATGCAATATGTGTCGATTGGTTTTCAAACGTTTCATATTCTCCCCCAAATTTTTCTAATTGATCTCTTGTACAAAAGCAGAAATTTTTTCCAAATATATCACTTCTTATTCGAAATATATCATTAATGTCTTGAGTAAGATCTATTAATATATAGCCGTATGGGTCTGACGTCACTTCATTATATACTTTTTCAAATGCTTTGATTTGATTTGGATAAATCTGACGAGCTAAAGGTAATATCTGTGATTTATCTCTTGGATTTTTAAAAAGTACTAGATATTTACAGTTAAGTGAAATATCTCTTGAAAATTTACCTTGATGAAATATATTTTGAGTTACAAATATTACAGACAAATTCCTATGATGTGAACCTCTAATAAATAAATCACACACATACTTATCATGAGAATTTAACATCATATCATCGATTACAATCAACAAGGGTTCTTGATTATCATTAAAATCTGGTATAGTTTTACTATATTCAACATCTTTCTTGTATTGTGGAACAGCATTTTTGTCTGGATTACACCAAACAATTCTATCAATTTCTGGTTGTATATTTTCTTTTTTATATTTAATTAAATTATGAATAAAAGTGGTTTTACCACAGCAGGATGGTCCTGCCACCATCATAGTAAATGGGTGAACAACATAGTTGTATTAGCGGAAACTAATATTACTAACCTATATTTATATAAAAACTATTTTTAAAAATGAATATAAACCGCAATTCGAATAATGAAAAGGTTATTCCACCGATAACATTCAAGATGGTTAAACAAATTTTAGTAGTCGATCTTCAATTTTTATTAGGAAATGATAAACAAAATTTCATAAAAGAACTAGCCATACTTGAACAAGTAAAGAAACAGTCAGTCGGTGCAACCGACTTAGAAATACCCTACACCCATTTGGTTCAAATTTAAGGACATATCCATAAGTCATTTTAACACCATAAAAGCGGTTATTATTTTGATCGTAAGACATAGCTAACCAAATTAACTTTATAATACTAAAAACATTTTCTAATTACACAATCTATTAAAAAATATTACAAATTCTTACTAATTTATCTATTTAAAAATATTAAAAAACAAACAAACTTGAAATAAATGAAAATATATTTATTCCAATTCAATTACAAAATGAAAAAATTCTAATTATTAAATTTTGTGATAAAAAGATAATCTAAGCATAATATATTTAATAATCCAAATTTTTCAAAATTGCAATTATTTTAAATGGTTAGTTTATATACCTAATAGAAAAGCTTATAAACGCAAAATATGCAATAATGTATTTCTAAAATACAATTACAAATTTAGACCTTTTCATATAATTCATTTAAATATTCAAATAAATTTTACATAAATGCAGCAAGTACCTTTGAACATAGCTGAACCACTACAATTAAGTCTAGATTTCGGAGACACATAGGACATTGGAAATATATTCTTTGGCTTTGAAATTAAACTCGACCAAAACCAATTCCCATGGTACTTTCATTACTAGTAACCTAGAGTTTAAATTTCATCAAAATACCGGCATTATTTTTTGAGTTATGGTGTTTTTAAGATATATGTTTTTCAGTCCTTGAACTTGTCAAGGGTTCCAGAACCCGAAACCATGGTACGATTTGGCCCATATGCAGTCCCGTCATACTTTCAATACTAGTTAACCCTTGTACACAATTGGAACGTTCTATCTTAATTTTAAGTTACTAGTTTTATTAATTTTGATGATAAGCTTTTACACATTTGGGGGGTCTAGGAGAGGTCCTGAACCACCAGTTTAAATGATCCCAAATTAAGGGGCGCGGAAGAAATAGTAAAGAACACCCTGGGCCAAATTTGAAGCTTCTACATTTGTTTCAAGTTACTATTTTTATTAATTTCGAAAATATACTTTAAGGTCCTCGGAACTGAGTGCCTGGTCCCCGACCCACTAGTCCAATGGGGCCCAAATTTCAAAGACACTTACGCAATAGGAAAGGACACCCTGATACCAAATTTGGAGGTTATATATTCATTGGTTTCGGAATTACGCTAGTTTGGCTTAAATTCGATCAAAAAGTTCTCAGTTCCGAACCCATTGTCCAATCCTCACCGTACGTAATCACCGTTGTAGTTTCATTACCAATAACCTACAGCACAAATTTCATGAAGATAGCCTCATTATTTGTTGAGTTATCGTGATTTTTAATATATGTTCGTTATCCCTGACACCGGCTAAAAGGTCCAGAATCCGAACCCATGGGCTGATTTCACCCTTATACAGCCCGCGTTTTACTTATAGTACTAGATAACCCTTGTACACAATTTGAACGGTCTATCTTAATTTTAAGTAACTATTTTTAGTAATTTCGATTATAAGCTTTTAAAACTTGGGAGGTCTGAGAGGGGTACTGAACCACCTCTCCAATTGATTCCAAATTAAGGGAACACGCAAGAGATAGTAAAGAACACCCTTACGGGCACATTGGAAGCTTCTACATTTTTTCAAGTTATCTTTATTAATTTTAAAGATATGCTTTAAGGTCTTCGGAAATGTGTGGCTGGTCCCCGACCCAGTACTCCAATGGGACCCAAATTCCCAAGACACTTAGGAAATAGGAAGGGACACCCTGATACCAAATTTGGAGGTTCTATCTTCATTGGTTTCGGAATTATGCTCGTTTGGCCTAAATTCGATCAAAAAGTTCTAGGTTCCGAACCCATGGTCCAATCCCGACCTTACGCAATCCCCGAAGTAGTTTCATTACTAGTAACCTACAGCACAAACTTGATGAAGATAGCGTCATTAGTTGTTGAGTTATCGTGATTTTATATATATGTTCGGACATTGCTATATCCACTAAGGCGGTCACGCTGATCACAAATATATATACTTTTCCATATCTAGCTCGCTTCCTTTAGGTGGTTACAAACACCATACCAAAGTTAATATACCCCTTTACCTATTCTATAGGTGTAGGGTATAAAAAGGAAGTTTAATTTCGACTGTGTATCACTTTGAACCACCATACCCTGCAGAAGAACTTAGTCAAGAAGTCAGATATACCAATCAGTATTGCGAAAATAAAATAAATGGACTTAAATGGGGTAGCGGTTTAGTTGAATATTTGGATGTAAAATGTATATTAAAACACTATTTAGAACCAGCTGAAAAAATCTATGTCAAAGGAGAACAAAAGAAACTTTTCCTTCAAAAGTACATTGACAGTGCCAAAATAGAAGATTTAAGCAGAGTTTTGCCGCCATTAGAAAAGATTGATAACTTTAAAACATCATGTCCTATACATTTATCAAACCACAATTTCAGATGTGCAGTTAAAAATTGCTTTAATGTATATATGTATCTCTTAAAAGAAAAAATTCTAAATTAAGACCTTCATACATATACAATATGAATTTAAATAATAAAACTACAAAAGTTCACTTCAACACAGATATCGAAATTCAAGTCATGTATGTATGGGACTATGCTTACAGAGCTGCTCGCAAAGGTCATGTGATAGAAGTAGATTTCAAAGAAGCATTGAAAATGTTGGTATCACTATTTCTAGAATTTTAACATCTGATCATCGTAAAATTGTTAAAGCTTTTTCAGTTAAATAAAAATTATTTAAGCACAGTAACTTCTTTGTTTTATTTTTATTTGTATGTTGATTATGAATAGGTACCAAAAGCAATTAACCATAGTTTTGATTTTTTTTTTTTTTTTCATTCCTTACAGAAAACGATGACTTTTTTCTTCTACTTATTACATACATATAATATATATACATGCTGGGCAGAAAACATGTTTTACATTATAATGAACTTGCTATTTGTGAGTTTAAATTTTTTCTTCTACTTATTACATACATATAATATATATACATGCTGGACAGAAAACATGTTTTACATTTTAATGAACTTGCTATTTGTGATTGTGACTTAAAATTTTTTTCTTCTCTTTTGACTTTATATTCTCTTTGCATGCTAATTTGCATACGCACATTGTATTGAAATATTTTTACTTACTACTTTTACATGATTCCCCATTACAATATAAACAACAAGAGTTGTTTAACTTACTTTCTAAACCTGTCTGACCTAATTATCGACACGACCGACGTCAAGGTCACCTACTTTTAACATAATTTGACCTACTTCCGGGGGACTTGGTCATTAATCAAAATGTAGGTCAATATGTCAAACTATTGCTATCTCTTTCTGGCTCAGAATTCCCATGACAGAGTGCCAGGTTAACTACTGGTACTAAAATTTACCATTAAGCTAAACTCAACTTTTGCAAAATTTTTGGCCCCATATATCTTCTAAACGGTTTAACCTAGGGTCTTGAAATTTTGGGAGAAGTTAGGTCCTTCAAAATTAGTAGGAGTCGGTTAACAAAATTTTTTTGTCACGCCCCCTGTTTAGGAGCTTTAAGGGCTCGAAAATTGAAATTTTGCTATTTTCAACCACCTGTAACTTTAACACCTGTTTAAATTTTTTTTTACAAAAATGCAAAATTTTTAGCTGCAGCATTATATTTCAACATACGTTAAAGGTTTTTCTTAAATTTGAAAGGGTCTCTTTAAATTGAAGAAATTGTTTCTTAGTCTTAAACATTTTTGGTTTGATAATAATATTCTAGGTAAAATTCCAAATTTTGTTGGAGTTCAAAATTGATTTCCTAGAACAGGAAAAATATTGGAAGAGTGAAGACAGCAGGGGGGTGAGCAGATCCATCATAAGTTTGCTAAGCAAAAATTTGGGAACCTTCTTCATTGAAGATCTACTAGGTCTTCAAAATTAAAACTTTTATGTTCTTATAAAACAGTAATTTATTTACCAGTGTAAGTTTTTCCAAAATTAAACGTTAACATTGAAGCTCCAACATTATATTTTGCACTTATTAACAGGTTTTCTTGAGTGCATTGGGGTTATATTCTAAGTAATTCACTATTAGTCATATAATTAATTATTAATGAAATAACAAAATTATAATATTATCATAATATATATTTTTATAAAAATAAATGATAAAATACTCAGTAAGAAACCGAATATAATTTTGAAAATGTGCCTTTTAAAAACCCTCGGTTTTTTTCCCTCACTTGTTTAAATTGGTTTTCGTTAACTTTTGAACTGATGAAAGGTTCCAGAACCCGAATTCGCGGCCAGACTTCGTCTTTATGCGGTCCTCGCCGTACCTTCAATACTATTTAACTTGTGAACACAATTAGAACGTTCTATTCTAATTTTAATTTACTAATTTGATTAATTTCGATGATAAGCTTTTGTAATATTAAGATTTCTAAGAGAGGTACCTGAACCACACTTCTAATTGATAAAAAATTAGAGGAAAACGTAGGAAATAGTAAAGAACGCCCTTGTGCCAAATTTGAAACTTCTACATTTGTTTGAAGTCAATATCTTTATTATTTTCGAAGTTATGCTTACTTACGAATCATGTGGATGGTCCCCGACCTGGTCTTAAATTTCAAGCACTCTAAGAACGTAAATAGAGGTACCTTGATACTATATTTGAAGATTCTAGTTTCATTGGTTTCGGAATTATGCATGTTTGGCGCAAATTCGATCAAAAAGTTCTAGGATCCGAACTTATAGCCCGATCTCGACCGTACGCAATCCTAGCCATAGTTTCATTACTAGTAACCTACAGCACAAATTACATGAAGATAGTCTAATTAGTTGTTGAGCTATCGTGATTTTTAATTTATGTTTGGGAGCCCTTAGACCGATTAAAACTCCCAGAATCCGAACCCATGAGCCGATTTCACTCATATGAAATCCTCGCCGTTTTTTCAGTACAATTAACCTACAATTAAAATTTTATCAAGGTAGCTCCATAAGATTTTGAGTTATCGTATTTTTAGCACATTTTCAAAAAATTTTGTAAAAATGTGCCTATATAGTTTCTTTCTGTCCGTCCGTCTGTTGTCCGTCTGTCTGTCCGTATGTTTACAAAAACTTTTACATCGTTTGAAATAGAGAAAAGAAATTTTAACCACGAGTAGGTATTACAAAAAAAATAATTTCGTTGAAGAATTTTTTTCTGTAGCCCCACCCGTTAGGGAGCTGCAGCCCCCCAAAGTTGGGAAAAGCCCTATATTCAAATTGTTATAACAAGAGTTTTATTAGGTGTATTTTCAATCTGAAAACGGCAAAAGATAGCTCGTTTTATAAACTTTATAAATTTTGAAAAATAATAGTTTAGGGTTGCGGTACTAAAATTTACCATTATGCCAAACACAATTTTTGCAAAATTTTTGGCTACACATATATTCTGAACGGGCAAAGCTAGGGTTTTGAAATTTTTAGGAGTAGTTAGATCCTCTGAAATAAGTAGAAGTCGGATAAAAAATTTTTTTTTTCACGTCCCCTGTTTTGCAGCTATAAGGGCCCGAAAATTGAAATTTTGTTATTTTTAAACACCTGTAACTTGAATACCTGTTCAAATTTTTTTTTTGTAATTTACAAAATTGAAAGCTCTTTAATTTCAACAAGTGTCAAAGGTTTTTCTTAATTTTGAAGGGTGACGAGTTTACAGCCCTCACAAATTTCAAAAAAGGCCTATATTTAAATTAGTATAATAAGAGTTCTGTTAGCTATATTTTCAATCTAAAAAAAGCAAAAGAGAGCTGCTTTCTCATACGGTACTAAAATTTACCATTATGCAAAACTCAATTTTTGCAAAATTTTTGGCTACGTTTTAAGCTAGGGTCTTGAAATTTTAGGAGAAGTTAGATCCTTAGGAATTAGTAGAAGTTGGTTAACAAAATTTTTTTGTCACATCCCTTTTTTTTTGTGACATCCCACATGCTATAAGGGCTCGAAAATTGAAATTTTGCTATTTTTAAACACCTGTAACTTGAATACCTATTCAAATTTTTTTTTGTTAATATACAAAATTTGAAGGTCCAACATTATACTTTGACATATATGTTAAAATAGTTAAAGTTTGTGCAAAATTTAATTAGGCTAGTGCAGTATGTTCGATTTCCTGCAATGAAACTTCTTGTTTTATATGAGCTTTACTTTATGTCAATAGGAGTTAGCTTGAATGGCGTGAATAGGAGTTAGTACAAAACAAAATATAAGTTGAAAAGCTGATTTTTAAACCTTTTCTAAAACATCGACTATATTTTGTTCAAACGCTGACAATTCAAGTAAACTGCTATTTGCTTAGTATAATGACATAATGGCAAATTAAGTATACAAATTATGAATATAATCTAACCGGAAGTATTTTTAAACTAGAGAATAACGGGTAACAAGATACACTAGCATTTTTCTTTGCATATAATACGAATTGCATGTTTTTGGGAGATCAAAAGAGGGTTTATCTTATTAAAATAAGCGCCGCCCCAACAAACTATGACATACTGCAATTTGGACTGAAAAAGTTCGTAATAGACCTTTGTAGTTATTTCATATGTACTGTATTTGCTAACATAGTAAAGTTGCCTTATCACCTTATTAAAGTGTTTTTTAAGATACAGAGTGTTCAGCCCAAAATAGTTTAGAGTCAAAAATGAGACCCAAATATTTAAAAGATTCCACACTTTCCAAATTACTACCGTTTAGTTTAGAAGTTATAAAATTAATATTTAAACGAAATTTGCAGCAGTTTGGAGAATGATATGTAAAGTGAAAGTTAAAGGCTTGATTTCGAGTGCCAAACGACATGAATTTAGTTTTAGAACTCATTACCAGCTTGTGTTTAGCAAGCCAGTGTCTTAAAATATTTAAATCATGATTAACAAAAACAATCAAATCAAAATTATTTTTATATGCAAAAGTAAAAGCTGTATCATCAGCAAAATCGGTTGCAAGGCCTTTAAAAGGCTGTATAAATAAAGAATTTACATAAATAAGAAAAAGGATGGGTCCAAGGACATATCCTTGAGGGACACCAAAATGTTAACAATAGTACTATGTGTGTGCTCTATTTGTACTATTTGTTTCCTATTAATAAGATATGATTTGATCCATGATAAAATAAAGCCTCGGAAACCAGCATTCTGCAGTTTAAGTAAAAGTATCTCGTGATCAACCAAATCAAAAGCTTTGTTAAAGTCAATGAATAAAGATGCACAAATTTTACTAGAATTTAATCCCCCTACATTTCATCACAAAATTTAATCAATGCATCTTTAGTGGACTTACCTCTTTAAAATTCGAATTGATTAATATTAAAAAATTTATTTTTGGTTAAAAATTTAACAATCCTATTTTTATTACTTTTTCAAACACTTTGGAAAACGAGGATAAAAGGGAGATCGGTCTATAATTATTATTATCGATTGGGCTACCTTTCTTAAAAAGTGGAATCACTATGGCTGTTTTTAACTTATCAGGGAATACTCCTTTATAAATGCTAAAATTAAAAATATATGATAAAATGTCAACAATTTGGTAAGATATTTTTTTAATAACATTACTAGAAACACTATCAGCATATTTCGACATTGAATTTTTCAATTTAGAAATTTCAATAAAGGTTTCATAACTAGTAATATGTTCAAAAAGGAAACTATTGGTAGAAAATGGCTCATCTATTGAAGTACTATCTGATATATATGAAACTGAATTTAAATTAGAAAGTTGTTGTGGTATATTAATAAAAAAAATTGTTAAATTGATCAGCAATAATTTTTGGCTCAGTTATTATTTTACCATTTATATTCAATGTTATACTTTTATCAGATTTGTTTTTATTTAAAAGGTTATTTATTAGATTCCACTCTTTTTTTGAGTTTCCTTTATAATAATCAAATTTTGTTAGATAATTCTTTCCTTACAAATTAAAATGTCTTTCCTAATTTCACTACACAATTTATTGTAATATTTGCATAGACGTACATTATTAGGATATTTTTTAAAAGATGCGTGCAATTTATTTCGTTTATTAATTTTTTTGACTAAGCCATTAGTTATCCATGATTTTAACTTCTTGTATTTGTTATAAAAAGAAGTTGAAGTACAAGAGCTTAAGTTAATATGATGTAGCAAAATAGATAAGAAATTTTCAAAAGCCTCCGATGGATTACCAGCTGAAATTACTGAGGACCAAGACTGAGTAATTAAATTTGCATTTAAAATATCAAAATTAATCCTATCAAAGTTTTTGCTAATACATTTAGTTTTAGCTAACGGTAACACATTTTTGAACATTAAACCACTCATACAATGATCTGATAACTTTAAATCAAGTACAAAAGGTTCTAATAGTTGTGTAGAATTGATTTGTGTTCTAACAAATATGTGGTCAATATATTTCATATTGACCATATCATCACCGAGCACTATTTTCCGCCTACTCGCAGCGTATTAATGAGTGAAGCGAAACCTAACGAAGACATTAGAAACATGAAATCATGTATATCTTTTGAACATTTTAATATGTCGGCATTAAAATCACCTAAAATAATACAATTACTATCCTTTATTTTAGACATAAAATTTTGAAAATTCGCTAGTGAAAAAATTAATACTGCATACATGTAGTCTATAAATTCCTAGAATGCAATATTTAATTTCATCAATAACACATTCCACCTTTATAATATCAGCACTTGATAGATTATAATGAGTAATTTCACATGGACTTTCATTGTTAACAAATACACCAATACCACCAGAGTTATATGAATTATTACAAGTAGCATAAAACTCAAGGCCGGGAATACTATAATCAACAATCTCATCATCAAAAATCCAAATTTCAGATAAGAAAATTATGTCAGGAATATTATCAATAGAAACTAAATGACAATAAAGTGAGTTAAAATTCTTCCTAATCCTTCTTATATTTTGGTGAATAATATTAAACATAAAATTTGAATTAATCATTGATATTATTATAAAAAGAACAAAAAGAAACAAAAAATAAAAATTTTATATATTTCTAGTATAAAGAAGAGCGGTTTATGTAATGTTTAGTTAATTTATAATATATAATATAATTACAACAACTACAATTAGATTTTTATACCCGTGCATACATATATGACATCGGGTATATTAGATTTGCTCCTCCGTTTGTAACGCATCGATCTAGAAGAGCTAGATATAGTGCCAAGGGTACGTATCGGCTCAGAATCGAAAAATGAATCGATCTAGCTATGTCTGTCTGTCCGTCCGTCTGTGTGTCAGCACGATAACTCAAAAACTAAAAGAGCTACAGTTTTGAAATTTTCACAAAATATTTTTCAATCAATTTCTAGGTTCCCTATTTTTTTTGGTTAAGATCGGACCAAAACTTCGGGTAGCTCTCGAACAACTAACTTTTTTAACTCCAATATTTTAATACAAAAATCTAAAATTTTACTATGTTTGCATATTGTATTTAACATGAAATTACATGAATTTTGTTTTTTTTTGTTGTTTGTTTTCTTGTTTTTGTTGTTGATAACGATTTCGATTACGATTTCATACGATTTAAATGATGCGTAAAATTTTTAAAAAATATTTTAGATTTGGACTTTGTACTTTGAGATTTATGAATTATAATCATTATGAATATGATGTTTATTATACCCGTGCATACATATATGACATCGGGTATATTAGATTTGCTCCTCCGTTTGTAACGCATCGATCTAGACGAGCTAGATATAGTGTCAAGGGTACGTATCGGCTCAGAATCGAAAAATGAGTCGATCTAGCTATGTGTGTCTGTCCGTCCGTCCGTCCGTCTGTGTGTCAGCACGATAACTCAAAAACTAAAAGAGCTACAGTTTTGAAATTTTCACAAAATATTTTTCAATCAATTTCTAGGTTCCCTATTTTTTTTGGTTAAGATCGGACTAAAACTTCGGGTAGCTCTCGAACAACTAACTTTTTCAACTCCAACATTTTCATACAAAAATTTTAAATTTAGCTATGCACCTTGTATTTTATTTAACATGAAATTATATGAATTTTGTTTTTTTTGTTTTTTTTTGTTTTTTGTTTTTGTTACAAAAAGTAGATAACGATTTCGAGTTAGAATTTCATATGATTTAAATGATGCGTAGTTTATTTAAGATAAGCAAAAAAGAAGACAAAGATTTTTTTTAAGTAAATGGCTTATTGATATTGATAGATTGATAGATTATGGATATGATGATTATTATATGAATATGATCGATCATATGAAGTTGATTTTGCTTAAGTTTAATATATTGGTGAATTAAAAATTAATTATAAGTGAAAAATTAGAGCAAGAGTTTTGAAAATCACACAAAACATTTTTTGGACATTTTTGAGGTTCCCTATTCTTTTTGTTTAAGACCAGATCAAGGTTTTGGGGAGCTGCCACACAACTTCTTTGCACCAATATGAATTTCTTAGAAACTGATTATGCTACGAGGATGAAAATTACACACTGTTAGTTATATAATGGATCGTGCACTTATATGAAGTTTCAAAATGTTACGGCCCCATTTTGGGGGGGCTGCTATACAACTTCTTTGCACCAATATGAATTTCTTGGAAACTGATAATACTACGAGGATAAAAATTACACACTGTTAGTTATATAATGAATCGAGCACTTATATGAAGTTTCAAAATGTTACGGACCCGTTTTCGGGCAGCTGCCATACAAAGTAATCAATTCGATAACTGTGAATCTAATGAAGCTACGAGGTTAAAATCAAAACTGGGCAGATAAAGTAATAGGACAAGTTAGTTGGCAAAGTTGGACATCACTCAGACCAACTTTTAGGGTGGGCTATTTTTTTTTTTTATGGGATAATAAGTTAATCAAAAATTATGGGATACCTAATAAGTTAAATTTTTTTTAAACTATTTTACTTTCTTATATTTTTTTTGTAATATTTATAATAGCATAGGGGAAATAAATAACGGTTAGTGGGTATGCACGGGTATCTAAAAGTTGACAAGGGCAACTATAATCTTCCTCGTTTTATTTAAATCTTCAAGAGATTGAATTTTTATAACACTATCTTCTAACGCCTTCTTTTTTCCGCAAATAAATAGTAGAATTCTTAATCCACAAAAATTTTATATTTTTTTCTTTTTTTGCCTCCATAGCTTTATTAAACAATGATCGCATAAGATTAGTCAGTGCATCATTTATGTAGATGTTGTTAGTGTATTTATCACCAAAGATTTGTGCATTTAAATTTTTTTTGTGTATTTTTTTAACTTTGTCTATTTTTTACTTAATAGAATATGATTTAAAATATACATGTATAACTGAGCTAGCATCATTTCTCTGAGAGTTTTTATTATCACTCCCAGAGAGAATGTTAGCATAAGTATTTTTTATTGGTTTTTTTATAAAACAATTCTCAATATCTTCTTCAGTTACCGTTTCACCGATAAAAGAGAAGAATTAAATTACTTTGTCTTTTACATTTGTGTTATTTACGTTTGGAATTTCAACAATATTCACTGCATTTTTTAATTCTTTTTGCTCAAATTTATTTAAACGGAATTCTAATTGATCTATTTTTTTATTAAGTAATTTCCTTGTATTTTCAAGTACCATATTATTTTCTAATATTAATGAGGGTTTATCTTGTAATTTAATGAATTCATTACACTGAAATTGCATTTTTTCCCAAAATTGAGAGTTTGTTATTAAATTATTATCATCACTCACAGAAATATTAGTGTTGTTAAAATTACTATCATTTATTATGCTATTTTTAGAGATAGTTGAATTATTATTGTTATCATTATTATTAATATTACTAATACTAGCTGATTTACCCGGCGTTGCCCGAAAGCTTGCAAATTGTAAAAACGCAAGTTTCAGCCAATTTTTTGAAATACTACTTCGCTTATAAATGAAGCCACAAAAAAATATTTGTGGAGTTCCGTTAAACCATCGTGGCCCAACAGCTTTTTATAGGTTTTTTCGTTGCTTTGTTATATATTAGAAATGATTTAACCGATTAACTTCAAATTTTGTATATGTGTTCTTCTTTGAAAATGAAGTTCAATTTACTAACAGACTTGGAAGTTGTTAACCCCTGCCGACCCGACGATTGTTCAAAAAAAAATTTGTAAGTAAATTACGTCCAATTTCTGAAAGTAGGTACAACTTCTTTGAATTAGGGGAATGCTTAAAAAAATGTTTTGTCGAGTTCTTTTAACCGATTGCGAAACAAAAACTTTAAAAAACAGTTTGAACGATTATCTCTAATTTTTCTATACATGGTGCTTCTTAACAATTTGGTGCTCCTTGACGATAGAGTTGAGGATGTTAGGTTTCCGGCGAATAATGTTAACTGAATTAAAATGACTATTGGTCAAATGGGGATACTAAGTTTGCCATTATGTCATTATACTATGTCAATAGTAGTTTTGTTGAATTGCCAACGTTTGAATAAAATATAGTCGAGAAGTTTAGTTTATAGTTTAGAAAAGGTTTAAAAATTTGCTTTTCAACTTATATTTTGTTTAGTACTCACCTGAAAGTTGTAATACGCTCTTCCTCCTTTTTGTATGATTTTATGAGAGAAATGTAGGCTTATTTTTTGGAAAAACTGAATACTATGTTTAAAATACTATGTTTTTAAGCATTATATATAAGAAATTGAATTTTTTGATTTTTAGATTTCATTTGAAGAAAACTGAAATTTTCATTGAATCTTTGTTCAAAACGCACAAACAGGTCAAAACCAAATTAACCATGTGGGTTTTAATTAAAATGTTGGTACAAAATTTTCAATAAAATACTTTTAATCGTATAAGAAAATAAAATTTATAGAAAACTTCATGGCGTCGTCGTGGAAAACGGGTTAATCGAACTTAACTAAAACTTTTTGCAGCCTCTCTTTAGACTGCAAAATCAACCTGTAAAATTGGACACAAATCGAAAACACAAAAGTTTTTGAAAGTCCGCCAGGCCGAAATGGGTTAAATTATTCCAACCAAATTTATACTACTAATTGCGGTTGCTAGGAGGAACATTTGTGCAAAATTTCAAGTCAATCGGTCAAACCGTTTTGACTCGACATCAAAAACATTGAAAAAGCATCATTGGGCCCTCGTGCCCAAACGGGTTAACCGAACTCAACAAAAATTTGTTCCAGACTATCTTTTCGACTGCGAAACCACCCTGTAAAATTGGACACAAATCGGAAACACAAAATTTTTTGGAAGCCCGCCACGCCGAAATGGGTTAAATTATTCCATCCAAATTTATACAACTAATTGCGGTTGCTAGGAGGAACATTTGTGCAAAATTTCAAGTCAATCGGTCAAACCGTTTTGACTCGACATCAAAAACATTGAAAAATCTTTTTTGCGCCCTCGTGCCCAAACGGGTTAACCGAACTCAACAAAAATTTGTGCCAGACTCTATTTACGCTGCGAAACCACCTTGTAAAATTGGACACAAATCGGAAACACAAAATTTTTTGGAAGCCCGCCACGCCGAAATGGGTTAAATTATTCCATCCAAATTTATACAATTAATTGCGGTTGCTAGGAGGAACATTGGTGCAAAATTTCAAGTCAATCGGTCAAACCGTTTTGACTCGACATCAAAAACATTGAAAAAGCATCATTGGGCCCTCGTGCCCAAACGGGTTAACCGAACTCAACAAAAATTTGTTCCAGACTATCTTTTCGACTGCGAAACCACCCTGTAAAATTGGACACAAATCGCAAACACAAAATTTTTTGGAAGCCCACCAGGCCGAAATGGGTTAATTTATTCCAACCAAACTTATACAACTAATTCCGGTTGCTAAGAGGAACATTTGTGCAAAATTGCAAGTCAATCGGTCAAACCGTTTCGACTCGACATCCAAAAAACGAAAAAGCTTAAAACAGCTCTGGAGCCGCAATCTGTTGACTTATAAAAATGTGATATAGCTTATGTCACCCACCGGGCTCCCAGAATTATTCCTTTAAAATTTTGTGACAATCGGACCAATGGTTTTCACGTGAATCCTGGACAAACAAATAAACAAACAAACAAACAAATTTTCTTCTTTATATATTAGATTGCTATTGCTAGGCAATATATTTTTATACCCGTGCATACATATATGACATCGGGTATATTAGATTTGCTCCTCCGTTTGTAACGCATCGATCTAGACGAGCTAGATATAGTGTCAAGGGTACGTATCGGCTCAGAATCGAAAAATTAGTCGATCTAGCTATGTGTGTCTGTCCGTCCGTCCGTCCGTGTGTCAGCACGATAACTCAAAAACTAAAAGGGCTAGAGTCTTGAAATTCACACAAAGTCATTTTTAGACAATTTCTAGGTTCCCTATTGTTTTTGGTTAAAATCGGACTAAGGCTTCGGGGAGCTGCCATACAAATTTTTTGCACCAATATGAATTTTTTCAAAACTATTTATACTACGGGGATGAAAATTACACACGGTTAGTTTTATAATGACTCCGGCACTTATATGAAGTTTCAAAATGTTAGGGCCCCATTTTCGGGGGGCTGCCATACAACTTCCTTGCACCAATATGAATTTCTTCAAAACTAATTATACTACGCGGATGAAAATTACACGCGGTTAGTTATATAATTAATCGAGCACTTATATGAAGTTCCAAAATGATAGGGCCCCATTTACGGGGGGCTGCCATACAACTTCTTTGCACCAATATGAATTTCTTCAAAACTAATTATACTACGAGGCTGAAAATTACACACGGTTAGTTTTATAATGACTCCGGCACTTATATGAAGTTTCAAAATGTTAGGGCCCCATTTTCGGGGGGCTGCCATACAACTTCCTTGCACCAATATGAATTTCTTCAAAACTAATTATGCTACGCGGATGAAAATTACACACGGTTAGTTATATAATGAATCGAGCACTTATATGAAGTTCCAAAATGTTAGGGCCCCATTTTCGGAGGGCTGCCATACAAAGTTTTCGATTCAATAACTTTAAAAATTAAAATTGGGCAGATAAATTAATAGGGCAAGTTACTTGGCAAAGTTGGACATCACTCGGACCATCAGACTTTTAGGGTGGGCCAATTTTTTTTTTTTTTATTTTTTTTTTTTTTTTTAAGCTAAAGTTATGGGACAATGAATGAAAATTTTTTTTTTTTTTGTATTTGTTTTTTTTTTTGTTAAATTTTTTTTTTTTTTGTTTTTTTTTTTTTAATTTTTTTTTTTTTTTTTAAGCTAAAGTTATGGGACAATGAATGAAAATTTTTTTTTTTTTTGTATTTGTTTTTTTTTTTGTTAATTTTTTTTTTTTTTTTTACGTCAAAATTATGGGGTAATGAGTTAAATGTATAAGGGAAGAAAATTACGGTTTATTTTATACACCATAGTGGGTATGCACGGGTATCTAAAAGTTGACAAGGGCAACTATAATCTTCCTCGTTTTTACTAAAAAAAAAAATAAAAAACATAGGAATAATTAAGTAGATTAACGTTAATACTATATTATTAAAATAAATGTTTTTATATTTAAATTTATATTCAAAATTGACAATTTCAAAATTCAATATGTGTATGTACCCCACAATATTACATAGAGAACTGAACTAAACGGTTTGACCGATTTACTTGAAATTTCCTACAAATGTGCTCTTAGTAAATAGTTTTATAAAGTTGGTTGGAATGAATTAACCCATTCCGACCCGGCGAGCTTCCAGAAAATTTTGTTTTTCCGATTTGTGTTCAATTTTAACGGTTGATTTTTCAGTCCAAAAGAGAAGCTGTTAAAAATTTTAGTTAAGTTCGCTTAACGCGTTCGCCACCACGACGCCATGAAGTTTTCTATAAATTTTATTTGCTTTAACGGTTAAATGAATTTTGTTGAAAATTATACAACAGCATTGATTTTAATTATTGAAGCCCTTAAAGAAAGAATTATTGAAGCCCTGAAGATTTTAATTATTGAAATGTGCTTTTGACCTGTTTATGTGTTTGAACCAAAATTCAATGAAATTTTCGAATTTTTGAAATTGGCAAAAGTTAACCTCTATTCCAATAGCTCACGTACTTAATAAAACTAATTTTTTTTCTCAAATAGTGCAAAAGCTAAATGAGATATTTTTGTTGTTATATAATTACCCGTTTGTGCACGATACCTAATAGCTTTTTCTGAAATTTTATAACAATATTTTAAAAAATATCCTTAAATTTAAGAAACATAACATTTTCCATCATTAGATTTTTTCGAGTCTTTATTTTTTATCTACTTTACATTTGTTGTTCTTTAAAAATAGATTTCAATGTCAAAATGCATTTTTTTTTTTTTTTTAATAAACCCAAAAGTTTGATTTCGTATATATTAACCTTAAATACATAGTATTTTAAAACCTTTTTCCAAAAATAAAGCCTACATTTCCTTAAAAAAATCATAAAAAACAAGAAAGAGTGTAGTAGAACTTTCGGTTAAGTACAAAACAAAGTACAAGTTCAAAAGCAGCTCCTTAAACCTTTTCCAATACATCGACTATATTCGTTGGCCATTCAAGTTAACTACTTTATGTCAAAGTAATATTCATATCAAATTAGAAGTTGTGTGGTTGCAAACCGAACACCAAATAATTTTGCAAAAACTTTGGCAATAAATCTGATATATTTTTATGGAAATTTCAGATGTATGGTAATTACTCGAACCTACTGCAGCAGACCAAACAGATGTTAATCCGTGGAGCAAACTGATTGGATTGCAATAGCGATGACTGCTCTTTTATAAAAAGGGTTTGAGAATCCAAGCTCTATATTTTTTCTGAGTTATCGTGCGGATGAATTAACATACGAAGCTAGATTGATTCACTTTTTGATTCTGATCCTTTGAGTATATATCTACTCCCCTTATTCTCTTCGCCACAAACGTAATGGCAAATTTAGTATAACCTTTTGACCTACAGTCGTACGGGTAAAATAATACTTACATGTAAATTGGATAATACCCGGTTAAGCGTTTCCGCGTCTCTCAAAGGGTTTTTAATTGAAAGCAAAAGTTTATTTTGTAAATTGTGCCGGAATAAATTAACGGAATTCGACAAAAGTGTTTCAAAAATGTTTGTAGATTTTCTAAATTTTTTTAAATTCATCATAATCACAATATTGGTTAACATATATCAAGTATATTAAAGAGTGAACTGCATTGTCTCTCAGCAACACTTAAATAAAATTTGCAGGCAATCGTTCACACCTATTTTATTTTACAAAGAAGTTTGAAAACTGTTTCTAGAGCAATCCCCGTACCCTAAATCATTATATACAAATTTTCATGGTAAATGACTGTGCAAGTTTGGAGCCTATACGCTATAAGAACAAAACAAAATTTTTGCTTAATACATACATAAATTTATGAAATATAAATTTAAATTTTGAAAAATTCTGGGTAACGCTGGGTATATCTGCTAGTACTCATATAAAAGAAAGAGTTGTGTGGCAGCTACTCGAATACTTATGTTTTAATGTTTTATATAATTAAACTCAAAGTTATTCGAAAGAAATATTAATTTGTAATAATATAAATATAAAATTTTATATAATTTCATGTTTTTAATGTTAGTTAAAACCATTAATTCTTTCATTAGCTTTTTATCATAAAATTTAATAATCAAAATATGCAATAAATGTATTTCTAAAATACAATGACAAATATACAACTGTTCATAGAATTAATTTAAATATAAAAATAAATTTTACAACTTAAGCATCGTACACAATTTCTTAATTATATATTACATATGGTTATAATTCAATGAAATATAGATATGATATAATAAAAATTAAAAACAAAAAATACTTTCGTCGTTTATTAGAAAAATATTTAGTTTTTAATTTATAAAATATAATACATCATATGTTTTATAGTAAAACTCTTAGGCTTTTAAAAATATAAAAGTTTTAAATAAGAACGGAAATAGGAAATAGTATATCAAATTTTAATTTTTTATCATTATTAATTTCGAATATATTATGCTTGCTGGTCTTGGGTGTAGTGGGGGTGGTACACAAAGCGCTATTCCAATTTATCCAAAATCTTACGTTACAAAACAAATAAGAAGAAACACCTGTGCCCTAAATATAATGTTCTATATTCTTTGGTTTCGAAGTGATAGTTGTTTGTCCTCAATTCGATCAAAAGCTTCTAGAATCCGAATTCGAGCAGAACCAATTCCCATGGTACTTTCATTACTAGTAACCTAGAATATAAATTTATACACAATTGGAACGTTCTATCCTGATTTTAAGCTACTTTTTTTATTAATTTCAATGATATATTAAGGTCTTCAGTAAAGTGTGTATTAATAAAAAAAAAGATTAATTAAAAAAAAAGATTAATTTTGAAAAAAAAATATGCTCTGGACGAGATTCGAGCAGGGGGCTTGACAACAAAATTTTGGTAACCGACTCCTACTAACTTTTGAGGATCTAACTTCTCCCAAAGACCTTATCTTAAATCGTTGAAGAGATATGTGGGACCAAAAATTTTGCAAAATTGAGTTTTATATAGTGCTAAATTTTAGTACCGTATGGTAACCCTATAAATTTGATCGACGTATTTTTGTTAAGTCTATAAAAGCATCTCTCGTTTTTTGATTCAAAATAAACCTAACAGAACTCATGTTATATCATTTTAAATATAGGGATTTTTTTGGAATTTGCAGGGACTGTAGCTTCGTAACCCTTCAAAATTAAGAAAAACCTTTGACACATATTGAAATATAATTATAGAGCTTTGAATTTTGTGTATCACTAAAAAAAAATTTGGACAGGTATTCAAGTTACAGGTGTTTAAAAAAGCAAAATTTCATTTTTTGAGCCCTTCTAGCTCCTAATTAGAGGGCTTGACAAAAAATTTTGTAAACCGACTCCTTTTAATTTCTGAGTATCAAGACCCTAGCTTAAACCATTCGGAAGATATGTGTGGTCAAAAATTTTGCAAAAATTGAGTTTTGTGTAATTTTAAATTTTAGTACCGTATGGCAAACCTAAACATTTGCCTGTCAAAAATTAATGAAGTTAATGAAACCAGCTATCGTTTTCCTTTTCATATTGAAATATATCTAACAGAACTCTTGTTATAACCATTTAAATATAGTGCTTTTTCCAACTTTGGGGGGCTGTAGCCTTGTAGGTTGGGTTACAGAAAAAAATTCTTCTACGAAATTGTTTTTTTTGCAAAAACTACCCATAGTTAAAATTTATTTATTCTATTTCAAACAGTGTAAAAGTTTTGGTAAACATACGAACGGACGGACGGACAGACAGACGGACAGAGTAAATCTATATAGGCACATTTTTACAAAAGTTTTTGAAAATGTACTAAAAATTAATAATTTACAATATAAATTACAGTTTTCTGTCAAATTTTCTATTAAATAAAATTTCTCATTCATAAAATAAATGCACATTTAAATAGATTAAAAATAGATAAAAAAGGTGAATTTACATAAAAAAAAATTTTGCCCCAGATTGGATTCGAACCGAAACGTTTTGGCTCTAGTCGCATGTCCTAGCCACTACACACCATGAAACTTTAATAATTTTAATTGAAATTATTAATTGAAAGATTAATAATTTGCCTACAAAACGAGTTTTTATTTATCTTAATTTTTTTTTTGAAAATAATTATAGTTGCTATGGTATCAATTGTTTGTTTTGAATAATAGTTTTGAATTCTTTTATAAAAATATTTAAAATAAATGAACAATTTATAATATAAATGAGAGTTTTCTGTCAAATTTCCTACATAAAAAAAAATTTTTCATACATAAAATAAATATATATATTTTATTAAAAAGAAAATAGAAGGAAATAGATAACAAATAAGTGATGAAAAAAACCAATGGTTTTAAAAAAAGCACATTTTCATAATAATATAGTGTTTCATACCAATTTTTTTTTCGGAATATAATGTTGAAGCTTCAATATTAACGTTTAATTTAGGAAATATATACGTTGGTGACTAAGTTACTACTTACTTATAAAAACCGTAATTTTTTTAATTTTTAAGTCCTAATAGCCCGTCTATGGGGAAGGTTGCCCAATTTTTCAAGGATCTAATCCCCACTACTCCCTTTCCCACAACTTTTTTAGGTTCAAGGAATTATATTGTGAATTCTAGAAAAATTTGGAATTTTATTTAGAATTTTACTATATAAGCAAAAATGGTTAAAACTGACAGACAGTTTCTTTAATTTAAAGAACCGCTTTTAAATTTAAGAAAATCTTTTAAAATATGTTAAAGTATAAAGTTGAACCTTAAAATTTTGTATATTAACAAAAAATTTGAACAGGTATTCAAGTTACAGGTGTTTAAAAATAGCAAAATTTCAATTTTCGAGCTCTTATGAACAGGGGACGTGACAAAAAAAATTTGTTAACCGATAATGTTAAATTTTAGTACCGTATGGCAACCCTAAACATTTGCCTGTCAAAAATTTATAAAGTTTATAAAACCAGCTATCGTTTTCCTTTTCAGATTGAAAATATATCTAACAGAACTCTTGTTATAACCATTTAAATATAGTGCTTTTTCCAACTTTGGGGGGCTGTAGCCCTGTAACAGGTTGGGCTACAGAAAAAAATTTTTCTACGAAATTTTTTTTTTTGCAAAAACTACCCCTGGTTAAAATTTTTTTACTCTATTTCAAACGGTGTAAAAGTTTTTGTAAACATACGTACGGACGGACAGACAGATGGACAGACAGACGGACAGACAGAGTGAAACTATATAGGCACATTTTTACAAAATTTTTTGAAAATTTGCTAAAAATGAGTTTGAAAAAGAAAAAAAAATTTTGCCCAGGTTCGATTTCAACCGAGACGTTATGGCTACAAGTCACATGTTCTAACCACTGCACCATGAAGCGATTATTAATTTAACTACATTTTGTTTGTGTTTTTATTTAGCTTCTATTTAGTTATTAATTTTGAAAATATATAATTTCAAAAAATTTGTATGGCAGCTACCCGAAGCCTTTTTCCGATTTTAACCAAAAACAATAGTAAACCAATTGTCTAAAAATAACTTTGTGAAAGTTTCAGAACTCTAGTTCTTATAGTTTTTGAGTTATCGTGCTGACGGACGGACGGACGAATGGACAGACACACATAGCTAGATCGATTCACTTTTCGATGCTGATTCGATACGTACCCTTGACACTGTATCTAGCTCGTCTATTTCGATGCGTTACAAACGGAGGAGTAATTTTAATATACCCGATGTTCATAAATGTATGCACAGGTATAAACACTATAAGTGGTCTCTTTACACTTTTTCCAGAACATAAATAAGTAAAGGATATGTTGACAAGCATATACCTATGCATAAAAGTAGTATATATATGCCGGTTCAGCGTCAGCAAAAGCTCAGTAGCTTTTTTAGTGCCGTTTCAGCGTCAGTAGTCAGCAAAAGTTCTCCTAAAGCTATGCAATAAAATTGTGATAAGTAAAAAGTTTTGTGCTTTTGAGTATTTTAAATTAAGCTTAGCGGTTAGAATATCAGTTATGTTTAAATTTCAAATTAAAACAATAATAAGCTTAAACTAGTTTGAGTCTTTGAGTATGTTAAATTAAGCTTGGTTGTTGGGATATCAGTTATGTTTAAATTTCAAATTAAAACAGTAATAAGCTTAAGATATTGTGCTTATTGTTCTTAATTAAATATGAAAAGTTTTTAAAGTTAAGTTTTTAAATTAAAAATAAAAGCTTAAGCTATTGAGCTGAATATTTTTAATTAGATATGAAAAGTTTTTTAAATATCAGTTATGTTTAAATTTCAAATTAAAACAGTAACAAGCTTAAGATATTGTGCTTACTGTTCTTAATAATATAAGAAAAGTTTTTAAAGTTTGGTTTAAGTACACAGTTAATATTATCAAAGTTTAAGCTTGATTTAATATTTCCGCGAAAATTAAAAAGAGTTTTATAAATTAAAAAAAAAATAAGCTTAAGCTATTGAGCTGAATATTTTTAATTAGATATGAAAAGTTCTTTAAATATCTATTATGTTTAAATTTCAAATTAAAACAGTAACAAGCTTAAGATATTGTGCTTACTGTTCTTAATAATATAAGAAAAGTTTTTAAAGTTTGGTTTAAGTACACAGTTAATATTATCAAAGTTTAAGCTTGATTTAATATTTCCGCGAAAATTAAAAAGAGTTTTATAAATTAAAAAAAAAATAAGCTTAAGCTATTGAGCTAAATATTTTTAATTAGATATGAAAAGTTTTTTTAAATATCAGTTATGTTTAAATTTCAAATTAAAACCGTAACAAGCTTAAGATATTGTGCTTACTGTTCTTAATTAAATATGAAAAGTTTTTAAAGTTCGGTTTAAATACAAAATTAATATTATCAAAGTTTAAGCTTGATTTAATATTTCCGAGAAAATTAAAAAAAGTTTTATAAATTAAAAAAAAATAAGCTATATGATATGAAAAGTTTTTTAAATTTGGTTTATACTTAATATTATCCAAAACCAATAATATTATTGGTTTATAGTTAATATCGTCCAATATGTTTGAAAATGAAGCTTCCAACTGCCATTTTAAAGTTGAAAAGCTTAAAAATTCGATGGAAATTTTTTGTTTGATTATTAACTTAACTGCAAAAGTTTTGAAAAAAATGAAACAAATAAACGTTTGAAATTATATTGTAAATTTTTTTTATTTTGTTTTTTTTTTTGTTTTTTAACTTGAACTTGATCACGTTTTCAATAAGTTTAAGCTTGATTTAATATTTCTGTGAAAATAGAAAAAAAGTTTTATAGGTTTTGAGTTGAATATTCTTGATTAGATATGAAAAGTTTTTATAGTTTTGGTTTAAATACAAAGTTAATATACAAAACTAATATCAATGTTAAAATTAAAATTGAAAGACACTTTTAATGTGTGTATAATATTTTTTATTTTATTTAAACATCTTTAAATTGTGATTTTCTATTAAGCTAACAAAAATTTTATTTTTTTTATTTTTTTTGTTTTACAACTATTGCTCAATGGCATAATGCCCCCAAGCATATGTTTTTATATTATCTTCAGTTACATATCTTTTATTATCTAATGAACTTAAAGCTACTTTATTTAAATTTTGTGTATAAATTGTATGTAAATATGATCTAAATATTTTCATTTCTTTAAAACAAGTTTCATTTTTTAATAAACAATTTTTATAATTATCTAATGTTAAAGAATTGATAACATATTTCTTTATTCCTTTAGCTTTTTTAATAGTTTTATTTTCATATGTTTGAAGGAAATACATTTTAGATTTTAATCCAATAAATTCAGAAACAATTTTTCCATTAAATTCATCTTTAAAAAGACCTAGAACTTTTTTATTCATTAGAGGAAAATTAAATAAATTGTCAGATGGATAATCTGATGTATCAAAACGTTTTGGTATTTCATTAAATATGTCAGCGTAAAAATCATCTGTCTGTATAGTATAAATGAAACTGTCAGTGTCTGTACAATTTTTTCCCAAGAGATAGCTATTTTGACAATTTTTCTTCTATCTACATTTTCCATTGTTTTACCAAAAACAGCATTATTCATTAATTTAAAATAATCTTTTTCAAAAGCATTTTTAGCCATTGACCTGTGTACGTTATTTAAATCAATATATTTTTTTAACCAATTGCTTTGTGTGAATTTTAGTACTTTATAAATTTTTTTGAGAATCAGGGGGTTTCGAAGACATTGTTTTAAGTTTCGATAATGGATAATATATTTGCGTTTGTTTGTTAAGTCAACTAACAGTTTAGGAATTTTACCTTTCGGAGGGTAAACAAAGTTTCAGTACAAAAAGGAAAATCATTGTGCAAATCATGTAAATGTTGAGGGTAATCCAAATCCACTTCTAAAACGTAGCCAGTTTGCGAATCATCGGCAACAGAAAGCACATCAATATTTTCAGGAGTATCAACCCACTGAAAATCTTTATAAGGTAAATATTGGATCATTGCCCATCCATATAAATTGTTGGCATCTTCATATACTATATATTTGGAAGGTTCGTTTTTTTTATAAGATTTCCCCATAAATTTATTATTTTCCACTGAATGTCTAAATGAACACTGACCAATTCCACCACGTATCCCTTTTTTAAAAAAATTATACATATCAACATCAGTTAACAACTCTAATTTCATATCAGTGTATTTTAACATAGCCACCCATGACAAACCTGGTGTAGTGTAAAAATTTTCAGGATCTAAAGAATAGATTTTGGAGCTTATTTTTCGAAAGTTTTCAAAAACATAAGTCAAAATAAGTACATCTGTTTTAAGGTAAAGTTTAAGATAGTCCCATAAATTTTGACATTTAAACGTATTCCATACATTAACTGCATGAATGTAGCCTTCATCGGAACATGGTGTGTTTGTCATTTGATTGGTAAAATTTTCTTGTGGCGGTAAACATGTTTCGTCAAGTCGTTCAATGGAATTTAAATACTCATAGGGAAAAACTGCCTTTCGAGTCATAAGTTTAAATTTTTCATTATTATTGAATTCTTTTTTTATATGAATCAAATCGTTTTCATTTAAATTTTTACACAATGAATCAAGGCTATAAGCCATAAATCTGAAGCTTTCGAGAAAACCTAAATAAAATGAATGATTATTATCTATTGTAATTTTTTTAGATAATGAAATATAACGTTCTTTATTCAAAGGAATGACACCAATATGTCCATTCACTTCGTTTAGTTCTTTAAATAAAAGATGACAATCATAGCCGGAAAAATTGTGAAAAAATATTGGGAAAAAATTTGATCGTCTATACTGGTAACTAATAAGTTGCAATAAGAATGAGCAGGACCTCTATAATTACCAGTAAAGTGGCAATGGTCTCTAATTCTATTATTAAAATCTAAGTGTGACACGTTTCTTGAACCAATTGTTACAGCTGCTCATCCAGTGTTAGTGGATCCATCGGCTTTGAACTCATAAAGAAGGTTGAAGATAATTCACTGCATGTTTCTGTCAATGATTGGATAAATTCCTTAGCACATTTAGCTCCAACAAATTCTTTGAAATAGCTTAGATCATCATCAAAAGAACATTTATTGTAGTAAGAGAAAGCTACTGGAACATGTTGATGAATGTTTGTTGTTGAAGACATCGTGGAATCAGAATTGCATGTTGCAATAGGTTGTAAAATACTCTCAGCATCGGCATAAATAACAAAAGGTGCTTTCAATTGTTGTTGATAATTCTTAAACTCCAGTGTATTATTTTCAACAGACGGAAGCTTTGTAACTACTTTATTGCATTCGGGTTTGTGTAAGTCACGTTGTTGTAACGTTTGAAAATGTTGCAAGCACATGTTAAAAATATAAACTTGATGAGTGTTCCTTGTTACAGACTGACTTATCAATCTTGATAAATGTTTTATGTAAACAAAATGAAATTTTTTTCATCCCTTTCCAAAAAATAAATTGACATGAAACTTTTTTTCACATTTTGTCAAATAAAATGGTTCTACAACCTCATATTTCTTATTAATGACTTCCAATCCAAACAAATTTATGCTTATGTCATTATTAAGTTCTTCGAATAAATTTAGTTCAGACAATTTAGTTGGAAATTGCATATTGCCAAAATTAAGTTGTAAAACATCGCCAAACTCAAGCTTGACAATTTGTTGAGAAATGTCACTAATTTTGTATGAAGATGCACGGAGAGAAATTTAATAGAACAAATCTTTCATTTTTTAGGAATAAAACCAACTATTTTAACTAGAGTTAAATTTATTCTTACTATGAATATTGAATTCTTCATTCTAACATATTATTCCTATTAAGAATAAAAGTACATCTCAAAATATTAAGTTCAAAAATTATCAATTATTCTTTTAAAGAATAAACTAAATTATTATAGCTTTCTTTTTATTAACTAAAACCAAAATATATAAAGGATAAAATATTCCTTTTAAGAATAACTTCGCCCTGTAAAAATTAAAGTTTGATTTTGTTAAGAATACGTTATTCGTATTAGGAATAATTTTTTGACATCAAGCACGCGGAAAAAAGATTATCTTTTACCGTTAGAAAGTATTCCTATTAAGAATAATTTATGGTCGCTTATGAATCTATTCTTCTCAAGTTAAGAATAAAAAACATTTGCTGTATTGGAATTTTGTATACAATGAATTTTATTTTAGTACAGTCATTAGTCACTTTAAGATTTATTTTTAAACAGTACGGTTATAACTTTTTATACCCGTGCATACATATATGAACATCGGGTATATTAAAATTACTCCTCCGTTTGTAACGCATCGAAATATAAGAGCTAGATATAGTGTCAAGGGTACGTATCGAATCAGCATCGCAAAGTGAATCGATCTAGCTATGTGTGTCCGTCCGTCCGTCCGTCCGTCCGTCCGTCAGCACGATAACTCAAAAACTATAAGAACTAGAGTTCTGAAACTTTCACAAAGTAATTTTTAGACAATTTGTAGGTTCCCTATTGTTTTTGGTTAAAATCGGAGAAAGGCTTCGGGTAGCTGCCATACAAATTTTTCGATATTTTATGAGTATTTTCTAAATTAATAACGAAATAGAAACCAAATATAAAAACAAACAAATTGTTTAATTGTTAATCGATTCATGGTGTAGTGGTTAGGACATGTTACTTGTAGCAAAAATGTCTCGGTTCGAATTCAGGCTAAGGAAAATTTTTTTTTTTTTTTAAATTCATTTTTTTTTATCTATTTTTTTTTTAATAAAATATATGTATTTATTTTATGTTTGAAAAAATTTTATTTTATAGAAAATTTGACATAAGACTCTCATTTATATTAAAAATTATTAATTTTTTTAAATATTTCTATAAAAAAATTCAAAACTGTTATTTAAAACAAACAATTGATACCATAGAAACTACGATTATTTAAAACTGTTATTTAAAACAAACAATTGATACCATAGAAACTACGATTATTTAAAACTGTTATTTAAAACAAACAATTGATACCTTAGCAACTACAATTATTAAAAAACGAGGAAGAGTGTAGTAGAGTAGACTCTGTCAACTCTGGGATACCCGTATGACCGTATCATATACATTATATCATCCGATTAATTACTTTTGTCAAAATTTCAAACATACAACTTTATTAAGTGTAGTGGAATACTCATATAAAAGAAGGAGTTGTATGGCAGCTATTCGAACCCTCTGCAGTAGACCAACCAATTTTTCCTGTAACTTTGGCCATTACACTAAACTATTTGTGGCAAAATTTCAGACAACCAGCTTCATTAGGTGTAGTGTAATGCTCATATAAAATAAGGAGTTGTATGGCAGCTACTCGAACCCTCTACAGTAGACCAACCAAATTTTGCAGAAACTTTGGCCATTACACTAAACTATTTTTAGCAAAATTTCTGACACCCAGCTTAATTAGGTGGAGAGTAATGCTCATATAAAATAAGAAGTTGTATGGCAGCTACTCGAACCCACTCCACTAGATCAACCAAATTTTGCAGACTCTTTGGCTATAAAACTAAACTACTTTTGGCAAAATTTCAGACACGCAGCTTAATTAGGTACAGAGTCATACTCATATAAAAAGAGGAGTTGTATGGCAGCTACCCGAACCCATGGACCAAAATGGCTGGATTTAAATAGCGATGACGGCTATTGAAAAAAAACGAATTTGCGAAAATTTCAAGATCCTAGCTCCTTTAGTTTTTGAGTTATCGTGCGGACGGACGGACGGACGGACGGACAGACGGACGGACGGACATACATCGCTAAATCGATTTATTTTTCGATTCTGATCCGATCCATACACTTGAGTCTATATCTACCCCCCCTCCTTCTCTGCGTCACAAACGTAATGGCAAATTTATTATACCCTTTGGCTATATAGTCATACGGGTATAAACGAGGAAGAGTGTAGTAGAGTAGACTGTGTCAACTCTGGGATACCCGTATGACCGTTATATAAACATTATATCATTATTATTATAAACATTAATTACTTTTGGCAAAATTTCAAACATATCAGTTTTTTTAGGTGAAATATAATGCTCATATAAAAGAAGGAGTTGTATGGCAGCTACTCGAACCCTCTGCAGTAGATCAACCAAATTTTGCAGTAACTTTGGCCATTATACTAAACTATTTTTGGCAAAATTTCAGACATCCAACTTCAATAGGTGTAGAGTAATGCTCATATAAAAGAAGCAGTTGTCCGGCAGGTACTCGAACCCTTTGAAGTAGACCAACAAAATTTTGCAGTAACTTTGACCATTACACTAAACTATTTTTGGCAAAATTTCAGACACCCAACTTTAATAGGTATAGAGTAATGCTCATATAAAAGAAGGAGTTGTATGGCAGCTACCCGAACTCACTGCAACAGACCAACCAAATTTTGCACAAACTTTGGCCATAAAACTAAACTACTTTTCCCAAAATTTCAGACATGTAAAAGGTACAGACATTTCAGCTGTAAAAGGTACAGAGAAATACTCGTATAAAAAAAGAAGTTGTATGGCAGCCACCCGAACCCATGGACCAAAATGGCTGGATTTAAATAGCGATGACGGCTATTGCAAAAAAACGAATTTGCGAAAATTTCAAGATCCTAGCTCCTTTAGTTTTTGAGTTATCGTGCGGACGGACGGACGGACGGACGGACAGACGGACGGACGGACGGACGGACATACATAGCTAAATCGATTTTATTTTCGATTCTGATCCGATCCATACACTTGAGTCTATATCTACCCCCCCTCCTTCTCTGCGTCACAAACGTAATGGCAAATTTATTATACCCTTTGACTATATAGTCATACGGGTATAAAAATAATGAGATAAATAAAAACTCGTTTTGTAGACAAATTATTAATTGTTCTATGGTATAATGGATAGGACATGGGACTAGTAGCCAAAACGTTTCGGTTCGATTCCTGGCTGGGGCAAAATTTTTTTTTTTTTTTAATTCATCTTAAAATTCTCATTTATAAATTATTTATTTTTTTTAATACATTTTTAAAAAAATTCAAAACAGTTATTCAAAACAAACAATTGATACCATCGCAACTATAATAATTTAAAAAAAAAATTGAGATGAGTATATAGTGGTTAAGACGTCGACATTTTAATTGAAAAGTGTGGGTTCGAATCTCGTTGAGAGCATATTTTTTTTTTAAATTCAATTTTTTTTTTAATTAATTTTTTTTGTAATTAAATATAAAAAAACAAATATTTTGAATTTTCTGTCAAACAGTTCAATTGCAATATAAGAATTTCTTATTTATTTAATACACGCACGGGTATCTAAAAGTTGACAAGGGCAACTATAATCTTCCTCGTTTTGTGTATATTTAAAATATTTTCTGAATAGTTAAAAAATAAAAAGCCTAAGTTTCTTTATAAAAAATAAAAATATTTTTATATTGCACCAATTGAGGCAAAAAAAAAATTAAAAAGTTTAATAAGTAAGTATGATATAATTATTTTTTTTAAAATATTAACATTTTGGTTTACTAGAACTTTTTTGATATTTTAACAAATCGGCTGTACCAAGCAAAAGCACAGTAACTAACAATATGATCAAATTCGAGTTAAGAGCAAAAATGGACTTACTATGTTGTTTCCTAACATTGTACATTGTCACTTTTACGATCTGAACCCTTAGTGAGTAAAAATGATGCTTCCAAAACACAGTAAGTGCATTGTTTACATCACGATTCCTAATTCAAAACACAGTAACAAACAAATCCCAAATTAAAACACAGTAATTGCAATGAGTTACTGTGTTCTAATTTGGTGTTTGTACTTACTGTGCTTTAAAAGTGAAAAATAGTTCGGTTTTGTGTAATCACAAAGCGGCTGTCCCAAGCAAAAAAACAGTAACTAACAAAATTAAATTGTTTTTTTTTTAATTCTCTTTTTTCAATGTTTACTTGTTTTTTGTACTCTATTTTTAATGTAATAAACAAAAACTTGGTGATTTTCTCTGCGCTGGTTAATATTGTAAACCAACCAAATGGTCCAGATGAAGTTCGCTTTAAATTCCTTACTAAAGGGCATACCCATATGAGTGCTGATGGAGTACATGGGAACATTGAAAAAAAAAAATAGGCAGGAAGCAATATATTTATGATTTCCAAGAGCTATGCGAGGTAATATAAAGTTCACGTAAAAATTTACGAATTTTAAAATTGGAACAGTTTCATCAATGGAAGTCAGGTAAACGGTCTTTAATGAAAAAGAAAAATATTGAAGATTCCATGACAAATTTTAAGTTGTGCAATTTGGTGGAAGTAAAATTTACAAAAGGATGCCGAACAATTGAGTATAAAAACGATTTCGATGAAAATTTCAAGTTACTGGACTTTCTAAAGAAAAAAGAAAATATAAACAACGTTCCATGCTTAATCGAACACCGTGGTGTGCAGAAAAAAAAGGAAACAATAATCAAAGAGCTTGTTCAATTAATACCAGTTAATAGGGGTTCATTTTGGAATAATCTAAATGAGTCTGAAACATCAAAAGACTTAGTTACTTTTGACACCAATAACGTGGAAGAATAACAAATTACATAATAATTTGTATAAATTAATCTAAATTACTTTTTTTATAATTAATTATTTTTTATAATTTCTTAGTAGATAAGACTGAATTATTTTTGTTAAGTTTTTATTTTCAGATGAATTATTTTTGTCTAGTTTTAATTTGTATTTTCAAATGAAATTTTTTGTTTAGTTTTAATTTTTATTTTCAATGAATTATTTTCTTTTGTTAAGTTTTTATTTTAATGAATTTTTTATATTTTAATAAAGTGTTTTATTGTTATAGTGATTTAAAAATTTTAATAATTTGTTTTTTATGATAATGTAAAAAGGCAATACCTACTGTGTTTTTGTTTTGAGATTTAATTATTAAATTAATACTTGCCTTACTTTAAAAACACAGTAAATTCAAATACTGTGTTTTTACATGGTTTTCTTTGCTTAAATTTTCAATAATACCCATTTAAAACAAAAAACCTTTTCGGAATTACCCAAAATTAAGAGTAATCGAATCGAAATGGTATTAAAAAGAAGCATACTCATTAAATTTATAAGAAAAAATTACATAGACCACAAATTTTTAAAAGATGTTGTGAGGCTTCAAAATTTAGTGTTTTGCTTAATTTCTCGAAAGTATACTTGAATCAATTACTGTGTTCTTGCTTGGGACAGCCGAAATCATGATATGGAGAGTTATTTTATATTTCTGAAGGGTAAAATATAATAATTTTATAATTGTTATTATTGAAGATGTATGTATCTATTATATTTTTCACAGAGAGTGGAGTAACATTAAATAATATAAAATTTTTATTATTGACAGAAAATGATGACTTGTTCAAACATGATATAGAATGGTTATTACATCATGCTAGTCCTTGGAATACAGTCAAATGTAAATGGAAAAATACTTTTACTGCAAGGAAGGCAGAAGTTGATAAAAAGTTCAGTTCAGTAGACGAAATTGTGGAAAGATTGATGATTTTTAATTTATAATAATTTATTTATAATAAAAAAATAGATTAAAAAAATATTAAATCTTTTTATTTTATAGAGCCATATGTAAGAATTAAATTTATTATTTGTACGGATAAATTATTCCCAAAAAAGCATAACAAATACTCTTTTCTATGAATAATACATTTATTAATTAATTCATGTACCGTACAAATAATTCCCTTTGAAAGCAGGAAATATTCTTTTAAATGAAAAATGTATTCCTTGTAAAGAGCGCTTTATTCCTTAAACCTGTAAGAATAATTCTCTTATGAGAATAAGAAAGCATGTCCATTTATAAAATATGTTTTTATTATTCTTTTTCAAGATCGCTTTATTCCATAAAACTGTAGGAATCATTCTTTTATGAGAATAAGATATGCATTTCCATGCATAAACTAGGTTTCTATTATTCTTTTGCAAGAATAAAATTAAAGCAACAAAGAAAAAATAAGAAAATGTTATTCCGAAGTAGGAATAATATTCGCAATTTTCAATCGCGAATATATTATTCTCATCGAAGGCTATATTATTCTTTAGCTAAGTTGGGCACAATTTTGAACTTGATTTTGGAATAATATATTCCTTATGCGAAAAATATATACTTGAATTTCTCTCCGTGTGTTCATTTTGCACTTTCAGCGCAAGTTTGTATGGCTGATACTAAACTCCACTTAAAACAGAAGTTATCATTATTGTGGATATTAACGCAGGCTTTTTTATCTTCTTTGTTTTTTGGTAACTTAAAATAACTAGAAACGTGGATTGGTTCATATTTATTAATATTTATTTCCACGTGTAAAATTCTAATCAACGCCCAGCCACTATCCTTTTCTTAGAAGTCTTTTGCTTTTTGTTGAATAACGTCTTTAGCATTTTCAAAAAAAATCTTTAAGATCGTCTGCCTGTGAAATGCTTAACATTCGAGTTTGAAAAGATTTGATTGATATATTTTCAAACTCTTCTTCTGTTGGTTTTATATATTCACCGAAAAGTTCCAGATTCGCCTTAATGACATTGTGCTTTTTATTGATTGTCTCAACAATTCAATGATATCGGTTTGAGCCTTTTCTAAAAAATGTGATGGGTTTAATATGCCTTCATCATCATTATCTCTAATAAATGTTTCTAGTCTATTTTAAAAACATTCATTAATACACCTAACATTAGTTTTAATGACTTCTGCTGCATTTTTTTTATGTTCATTTGTCCGAATGTGGTAATTCCACAAATTATTTGAGATGGCTGTTTTGCACTTATAGCAAAATTTTGTATTTTCATAACCTTTTCTGTTGTTTTTTATATGTTCTAATAAATTTTTTTTCCTACCAAACGCTTTTTGACATAAATCACATTTATGTTTTAATTGTACATTTATTGTACATTTATGGCTTTTTAGATTGTCCGGCCTTGTTATATGATATTTTACACCAAAATAAAATATACAAGGTGCTTTCCTGGCGCTTTCTAGAGACGAAAAGAGATCAAACGGTGGTGCTTTGTGAGGTAGAGGTAGTTGATTAATTTAAGGTAGTTGATTTTAGTGGTTCGGATTTTCCCGGGCGACGCCCGCCCCTTGTACGTGTGCGCGGCCGCCCTTTGTACGTGCGCGCGTGCGCCCTTTTTACCAGCGCACGTGCGCACTAGCGCCCGAGTTATGTATGAACTTCCTAATATAACGTTAACTGAGTCAACTTCAAGTTCTACACCTGAAGTTGTTATAGAAGCTAAAACAATAGCAACAAAAAAAAGTATATTTTGATTTTCATTTTTATTTTTTTTTATTTCAAAATTTAACTTAAAATTAAAAATTTACATTCATATATAAAAATCCGTAAATATATGTAAAAATGCTGAATTTGCATTATTTTTGTTTTTTTGTTTTTTAAATGACAAAAACCTTGAACTCTTCAAGTTCAATGTTGTTTAAATGAATAATTTTATATTAGAAACTTAATTAATAAGAAATGCTTAGTCTTAGTTTTTTTAAGTTTAGTTTAAGTAATTACAAAAAACCGTAATATAAATTAAGTTTAGTTGGTTATAACTGTTCAAACGTAATATAATTAAAACTAATTAATATATAAAATTTTTTTGTTTTATTTTTATAATTAAATATAATAAAACCTTTTTTTATAAAAAATATATTTGGCGCAGTCGGTAGGATCTCTATCAAAAGAAAAGAGATCTAGTGAAACGAATTTAATTAGCATTATTTAAAATAATATTACAAAAACATTTTTTTAAAGTGGGCAACAAAGTAAGCCAAAGCAAAATTTAGTGGTTTATGTAGAAACGAACACAATAAAAAAAAAAAAAAAAAAAAAAAACAAAAAAAAAAAAATATAATATAATATATAAATAAATAAATCAAAATTGATCGTCAAATAAACAGAAGCAATTTATTTGATCAATACTGTAATATTATGGCAAATGAACAAAATGACAATCGTATTGAACAGTGCTTAGTAGCTCTAACTCAGCTATTAGTGCAAAACAACCAACCACAAAATTGGAGATCACAAATTGAAAAGGAAATTCAATTTATTCCAGCTTTTAATGGTGAGCCAGGTACTTTACCATCTTTCATCGATTCAGTGACCAGAGTATTAGCTGATCATGTGGCGGAAGCTAACCAGGTTTTCAACATTATTTACAACATCAAAATTCAGGGAAGTGCAAAAAATTTACTTAATGTCAGCCCTCCAGCAAATTGGGATGATTGCAAAATAAAATTAAAACAACATTATAGAGCATCAAAAGACCAAATGGCAATCACAAGAGAAATTTGAGCACTAAAAGTAAGTAGCATTAAAGATTTAGATAATAAGTTAAGATTAGTGATAGAAGATATAACAGAATATGCGGCTTTTGTTGAAGATAGCCAAACAGTAATTGATATATTTAGTGGAATGTTAGTTCAGAAAATTAAAGAACTTTCTTCAGGATCGTTAGCTTATGCAATAATATCGAAAAATAATTTGACTGAAATTAGAAATACAGTAAGGAGTTTTATAGGTTTAGACGAGGGTAATATTAATTTATCTCACAAAAATTTTAATAAAAATAGTGATAGTAAAAATTTTTTTAGGAATGATAATAAAAATAATTACAATTATAATAATAAAAAAAATTTTTTTAGTAATAAAAATTATGAAAGTAGAAATATGTTTAACAACAACAGTGTTAATAACAATTCAAATTCGAATTTTAAAAATAATAATAATAATTTCCAATTTCGAGCAAACGATAATTTTTATCAAAATAGAAATAGGCCTTCTCAGTTTAACCGAAATTATAATAGATACAATGACAGACAAGAAAGTAGACAGACCAGACCAATGGAAGTTGATCCAAGTAGACAAACTCGACCAATGGATGTTGATAATTTAAGTAAAAAAAATGAAACTAATACAATTGAAGAAACTTTTTTTATAAATTAGCCTCGGACCCAAATAAAATTTTTACAATTTTAACAATTCAAGAAAAAAAATATTCAGCCTTGTTAGATACAGGCTCAACAATAAGCATTTTAAATGAAAATAAAGTTTGTAGTTCTAAGTTTACTGTAATAAATTCAACTTCAATATCTATCAATACAATTCAAGGAGAGGTAAGCAAACCTAATAGAACAGTTTCTACCTTATCTCCAGCAGAATTTAAATATCCTGAAAATGCAAGAATGAAATGGATTGCAATGAAATTAAACAAGCCATATGACTTATTATTAGGTATGGATTGGATAAAAAAAAATGTGAAAGATATCAACGAAGAAAATCAACAAATTAATATGACCAATGGAGTGAGTCTTCCATTCTTAACTAAAACTATTCAAGAAGAAGTTAATGTATTAGAAGTAAGTGAAGTTCAAACTCTACAATTGGATCATTTAAATGAAAAAGAAAAACATATAATTGAAAAATTAGTTTCAAAATTCAATAAGCTATTATATAAAGAAGGTGATATTTTGACCAGTACAAATACAGTGGTACATGAAATTAAAACAACAACAAGCGAACAAATTAATTCAAAACTTTATCGATATCCACCTAAACATGAAACTGAAGTGAGACGTCAAATGGAAGAAATGGAAAAACAGGGCATAATTAGAAAAAGTAAAAGTCGATATAGTTCTCCGATTATAGTAGTACCCAAAAGAAAAGATAATTCTGGAGTACAAAAATTTAGAATAGTTGTGGATTATAGAAGATTAAATCAGGTCACAATCGACGATAAATACCCTTTACCTAATATGGATAGCATTCTGGACAAATTGGGAAAAGCCCAATATTTCAGCACGTTAGATTTAGCCAAAGGTTACCATCAGATATTAGTAGCTGAAAAAGATATTGAAAAAACTGCTTTTGTTACTCCAGCAGGTCTATATGAATATGTACGTATGCCATTTGGATTGAAGAACGCACCGGCAACGTTTCAAAGATTGATGAACGAAATTCTTCGAGAATATATCAATCAAATTTGCGTCGTATATCTTGATGATATATTAATTTTTTCGACAACATTAGAAGAACACGAAAATTCATTAACAAAAATATTTAAAAGATTACAGGAACACAATTTGAAAATTCAAGTAGATAAATGTAGTTTTCTTAAAAGAAATACAGAATTTCTAGGACATATTTTGACAAAGGATGGGATAAAACCTAACCCTGAAAAAATAAAAAATATTCAAGAGTTACAAATTCCAAAAACTGAAAAACAATTAAAAGGTTTCTTAGGAGCAACTGGATTTTATAGAAAATTCATCAAAGATTATTCTAAGGTTGCATATCCTATGATTAAATATTTAAAAAAAGATAACAAAATTAATATAAATGACCCACAGTATATAGCAGCATTTGAAAACTTAAAGAGCTTGATAACTTCACATCCAATTTTAAAATTTCCAGAATACGATAAACCGTTTGTTGTAACTACAGATGCAAGTGATCATGCTATAGGTGCAGTGTTGTCTCAACAAGGTCATCCAATTTGTTATGTTTCGAGAACGCTAAACAACCATGAAAAGAATTATTGTACTACAGATAAAGAGTTTTTGGCAATTATGTATGCAGTAAATTATTTCAGACCTTATCTATATGGTAATAAGTTTAAAACCATAACAGACCATGTGCCAATTAAATATTTAAACAACAAATACAAAGGAAAGGAATTTTCACAAAGACACCAAAGATGGTTGCTAAAACTTCAAGAATATAATTATGAGATTGAATATTTGCAGGGTAAAGAAAATAAGGTAGCTGATTATTTAAGCAGATTAGAAAATACAAAGAAAATTAATGAAGAAAATGATATAGCATCCAATTTAGAATTATCTAATGATACAGTACATTCTGCAGATGAAAATCAATTAGATTACATAGGAATAAAAGAGGATATAGTAAACAAATATAAAACACAAATCATACTCACTTACAGTCCTGAAGAGAATATAACACTTCACAATAGAAGAATTATTGAAATAAATCCGTTAGAAAATGAAAATTTAATTAAAGACATTTTAAAACGTTATATCAAGAAAGGATATACGAGCATTTATTCGGAAGTATCTGATACTGACTATCATAAAATACAACTAATTTTAATATCGATGTTTTCATTTGATTCAAAAATAAAATTTATACGAAGTACAAAAAGAGCTAAAGAAATAAAAACTGAATAAGAATTACATAAACAACTATCTCTTTACCATACTAAAGAGTCTATGCATAGTGGAATAAATGAATGTTACCACAATTTAAAAGACAATATTTATTTTCCGAAGTTAAAAGATCATATTCATTTAATTATCAATAATTGTGAAAAATGTCAACAAATTAAGTATGATCGAAAACCATTAAAACCTAAATTTGCATTTACAGAAACACCTAAAGGAAAAAACGAAATTATACATTTGGACATATTTTATTTTAAAAAACAATCGTTTGCTACAGTAATTGATAAATTAACAAAATTTGCCTCAGCATATGGTATAACAGATCGCAATTGGAGAGCAAAGAAAACAATTATAATGGAACATTTTGCAAAATTTGGAAAACCAAAAAAAATAATTATGGACAATGAATTTAGAGCTGAACAACTAATTGAGTATTTAAATAGTGAAAATGTTGAAATTCATCTAACAAAAGCAAATAATCACACTGGAAATGCTGATATAGAGAGACTACACTCAACCCTCTTAGAAAAAATAACAGGAATTGAGGATAGGGAACTTTCAGTTGAGATGAAGATACAGATGGCTATAGGAAACTATAACGATCGCTATCATTCAACAATAAAATACACACCTAGAGAAGCTAAAGAAAATGTAGATGTTAGTAAATTGCAAATAAATATAGATAAAATGAAAACTAAAACTATAAATAAAAGAAACTTTAATAGAGAACACTATATAGAAAATAGATCAGTAGGAGCTATTAGAAATTATAAGAGACTTAGACATAAGGACGAACCATATTACAAACATAAACCTTTATTAAATGTACATTATTCAAATATTAAAAGACCTTTAAAACTTTTAGGTTTTCAACATAATAATATTGCTGTTAATAATCTTACCAACACAACTGACTGTAGGACTTCTTCAAGTCAATCCAATTCACGAAGAAGCCGGTTATATTCAAATAAAACTTCAATAGGTAGAAATAGTAAATAAAACTAGTACAATTTTACATATTATAAATCCAAGAGAAATAGATAATATGCTTACACAAATAGAAAAAACTATACAAGAACAAGAAATGCATAACAAAAATTTATTAAAAGCGGAAATTAAAATAATTAGAGCAAAAATCAGATCTATAATGCCAACTAAAACTAGAAAAAGGAGAGGTCTAGTTAATTTCATAGGCAGTGCTGAAAAATGGTTATTCGGCACAATGGACGAAGAAGATCGAAAAGAAATATTAGAGCATTTAAAAACTATTGAAGAAAACGATCACAACGCTATTACTACACTAAATCAACAAATTTTAATAAATTCACATTTTAACGAAACTATAAACATTCTTAAACAGATAATAGAACAAGACAGAATTAAAAAGACAGAAGTCTTTAATGAAATAAAAGAAAACAATGAACAAATTATAGGATATTCATTATACTTAGATCAAATAATAAAATTAAGATTTTTAGAAAATAAGATAAATCAAATTCAAGACAATATTGCATCAGCTAAATATAATTTAATACATCCTAGCATATTAACTGCAGAGGAAATAGAATTATATCAAATTGATTTTTATAAATTAAAATTAAGTAAAATAGGAATTATGAATTATAAAGATGAATTATTAGTAACTTTAATTAAAATTCCACTAAATTATATTCAAACTGATTTAAAACTTATTACTCCTTTGCCTAATAAAGAATATATAGAAATTGACGAAAACAATGAATATATTGTAGAAATTGAAAATAAAATTTTAACTTATCAAGATGATGTTATGTTAAAAGATTTAAAATCTAGTAAAAACTGTATTTTGAATAATAAATGTAAATTTAGATATAATAACAAAACTAAAATTGAAATATTAGATGACGAAACTTTATTAATTAAAAATGCTAGAAAAACCGTATTAATACAAAATTGTGACGATAGAAATTTAACACTGAACAAAAACTATTTTATTAATTTTTATAATTGTGAAATTAAAATAGAGAATGAAATATTTTATAACCAAAAGCAAATTATTCAAGATAAATATTTTTACCCTAGTAATAATTTTAATTATACCTATGTAAAACCAATTAATTTTGACGATATTGTTTTAAAAAACTTTGAAAATATTAAAGAAATAAACGAATTAAAATATCATAAAGCCGTTTCATATGGGATAAATATTTCTATTATTGTAGTATTAGTAATAAGTATTACTTTTATAATATTATATTTAAAAAACAAAGGAACCAAAATAAAAATTGTAAATAAAGAAATTCCGGAGAATTTCAACTCTAACGGAGGAGGAGTTATGTATGAACTTCCTAATATAACGTTAACTGAGTCAACTTCAAGTTCTACACCTGAAGTTGTTATAGAAGCTAAAACAATAGCAACAAAAAAAAGTATATTTTGATTTTGATTTTTATTTTTTCTTATTTCAAAATTTAACTTAAAATTAAAAATTTACATTCATATATAAAAATCCGTAAATATATGTAAAAATGCTGAATTTGCATTATTTTTGTTTTTTTGTTTTTTAAATGACAAAAACCTTGAACTCTTCAAGTTCAATGTTGTTTAAATGAATAATTTTATATTAGAAACTTAATTAATAAGAAATGCTTAGTCTTAGTTTTTTTAAGTTTAGTTTAAGTAATTACAAAAAACCGTAATATAAATTAAGTTTAGTTGGTTATAACTGTTCAAACGTAATATAATTAAAACTAATTAATATATAAAATTTTTTTGTTTTATTTTTATAATTAAATATAATAAAACCTTTTTTTATAAAAAATATATTTCCCGCGCGGCCCTGCTTGAACTCAAAAAGCCAAAAATCCGAAAATTTTCTCCCTGTTCTAAGGCCTTTTATTTATACCTATTTCCCCCCCACTCAAAGTAGGCTACCAGCACATTATACAGAACGGGGAGAAATTTTCGGATTTTTGGCTTTTTGAGTTCCAGCAGGGCCGCGCGGCCTCTAGTGCGCACGCGCGCACCTACAAAGGGCGGCCTCGCGCACGTGGGGGCGGGCGTCGCCCGCGAAAATCCGAACCACTGAAATCAACTACCTTAAATTACACCATTAAAAAAAAAATCAGAAATGAGAATATCAATATAGAAGCATAAAGAAGAACAAGAATTGTGAAATTACATATATATCAATGCGATTATTACATTTTGATGCGATTATGTTTGATGCAACGATCAAAGCTTTTCTTATATTTTTCTATAGGTGTTATACAGGGACATAATATTATATTAACGAAATATAAGAAATATTGATTAATAACTATATCTTCATGTGTCAAGTTCAACACTGAAAGTTTTAAATTTGAATTACTTTGTTTTCATTTAAAAGAATTTTTAATTTCATGCTATTTTTATTTCACCTTTATCCCCACATATTTATTCTAAACAAAACCTACTGTTACATTTTTATTTTAGAATGCAGAAAAGAAACCTATAATTTTTATTTTTAAAACTATTAACGGACCTTCCCAGACCGTTTCGGACCTTCACAGACCGTTTCGGACCTATACAGACCGTTTTCGGACCCTCACAGACCGTTTTCGAACCTTCACAGACCGTTTTCGGACCTTCACAGACCTTTTCGGACTTTCACAGACCGTTGCGGACCTTCACAGACCGTTACGAACTTTCACAGACCGTTGCGGACTTTCACAGACCGTTGCGGACCTTCACAGACCATTTTCGGACCTTCACAGACCGTTTTCGGACCTTCACAGACCTTTTCGGACTTTCACAGACCGTTGCGGACTTTCACAGACCGTTGCGGACCTTCACAGACCATTTTCGGACCTTCACAGACCGTTTTCGGACCTTCACAGACCTATTAGGACTTTCACAGACCGTTGCGGACCTTCACAGACCGAAACTAGTCTTGAATACAGGCCCCTCGCGCCAAGGGGCCCCCTTAGCACCAAAACTATTAACGGACCTTCCCAGACCGTTTCGGACCTTCACAGACCGTTTCGGACCTTTACAGACCGTTTTCGGATCCTCACAATAATGCTATATTTCGTTTGTCTTTATCCCGTCCCAAAAATTTGAAATAAAACTGCACTCTATTCAATTCCTCTAATTCCGGTTCATTTCTTACTTTTTTTTGAAAACCTTTCCGGCATGAAAAATATAATTTTTTCATTGGTTATTGGATCTTCTACCTCACAACAAAGCACCACCGTTTGATCTCTTTTCGTCTCTTGAAAGCGCCAGGAAAGCACCTCGTATATTTTATTTTGGTGTAAAATATCATATAACAAGGCCGGACAATCTAAAAAGCCATAAATGTACAATAAATGTACAATTAAAACATAAATGTGATTTATGTCAAAAAGCATTTGGTAGGAAAAAAAATTTATTAGAATATATAAAAATCAACAGAAAAGTTTATGAAAATACAAAATTTAGCAAGAAGTGCAAAACAGCCATCTCAAATAATTTGTGGAATTACCACATTCGGACAAATGAACATAAAAAAAAATGCAGCAGAAGTCATTAAAACTAATGTTAGGTGTATTAATGAATATTTTTAAAATAGACTAGAAACATTTATTAGAGATAATGATGATGAAGGCATATTAAACCCATCACACTTTTTAGAAAAGGCTCAAACCGATATCATTGAATTGTTGAGACCATCAATAAAAAAGCACAATGTCATTAAGGCGAATCTGGAACTTTTCGGTGAATATATAAAACCAACAGAAGAAGAGTTTGAAAATATATCAATCAAATCTTTTCAAACTCGAATGTTAAGCATTACACAGGCAGACGATCTTAATGATTTTTTTTGAAAATGCTAAAGACGTTATTCAACAAAAAGCAAAAGACTTCTAAGAAAAGGATAGTGGCTGGGCGTTGATTAGAAATTTACACGTGGAAATAAATATTAATAAATATGAACCAATCCACGTTTCTAGTTATTTTAAGTTACCAAAAAACAAAGAAGATAAAAAAGCCTGCGTTAATATCCACAATAATGATAACTTCTGTTTTTAGTGGAGTTTAGTATCAGCCTTACAAAGTTGCACTGAAAGTGCAAAATAAACATCTTCATACAAAATTAGTGACATTTCTCAACAAATTGTCAAGCTTGAGTTTTGCGATGTTTTACAACTTAATTTTGGCAATATGCAATTTCCAACTAAATTGTCTGAACTAAATTTATTCGAAGAACTTAATAATGACATAAGCATAAATTTGTTTGGATTGGAAGTCATTAATAAGAAATATGAGGTTGTAGAACCATTTTATTTGACAAAATGTGAAAAAAAGTTTCATGTCAATTTATTGCTTTTGGAAAGGGATGAAAAATTTCATTTTGTTTACATAAAACATTTATCAAGATTGATAAGTCAGTCTGTAACAAGGAATACTCATCAAGTTTATATTTATAATATGTGCTTGCAACATTTTCATACATTACAACAACGTGACTTACACAAACCCGAATGCAATAAAGTAGTTACAAAGCTTCCGTCTGTTGAAAATAATACACTGGAGTTTAAGAATTATCAACAACAATTGAAAGCACCTTTTGTTATTTATGCCGATGCTGAGAGTATTTTACAACCTATTGCAACATGCAATTCTGATTCCACGATGTCTTCAACAACAAATATTCATCAACATGTTCCAGTAGCTTTCTCTTACTACAATAAATGTTCTTTTGATGATGGTCTAAGCTGTTTCAAAGAATTTGTTGGAGCTAACTGTGCTAAGGAATTTATCCGATCATTGGCAAAAACATGCAGTGAATTATATTCAGCCTTCTTTATGAGTTCAAAACCGATGAATCCGCTAACACTGGATGAGCAGCTACAACAATTGGTTCAAGAAACGTGTCACATATTATGTGGTAAGCATTTAGATTTTAATAATAGAATTAGAGACCATTGCCACTTTACTGGCAGTTATAGAGGTCCTGCTCATTCTTATTGCAACTTATTGTATAGACGATAAAATTTTTTCCCAATATTTTTTCACAATTTTCCCGGCTATGATTGTCATCTTTTATTTAAAGAACTAAACGAAGTGAATGGACATATTGGTGTCATTCCTTTGAATAAAGAACGTTATATTTCATTATCTAAAAAAATTACAATAGATAATAATCATTCATTTTAATTACGTTTTCTCGAAAGCTTCAGATTTATGGCTTATAGCCTTGATTCATTGTGTAAAAATTTAAATGAAAACGATTTGATTCATATAAAAAAAGAATTCAATAATAATGAAAAATTTAAACTTATGACTCGAAAGACAGTTTTTCCCTATGAGTATTTAAATTCCATTGAACGACTTGACGAAACATGTTTACCGCCACAAGAAAATTTTACCAATCAAATGACAAACACACCATGTTCCGATGAAGGCTACATTCATGCAGTTAATGTATGGAATACGTTTAAATGTCAAAATTTATGGGACTATCTTAAACTTTACCTTAAAACAGATGTACTTATTTTGACTTATGTTTTTGAAAACTTTCGAAAAATAAGCTCCAAAATCTATTCTTTAGATCCTGCAAATTTTTACACTACACCAGGTTTGTCATGGGCGGCTATGTTAAAATACACTGATATGAAATTAGAGTTGTTAACTGATGTTGATATGTATAATTTTTTTAAAAAAGGGACACGTGGTGGAATTAGTCAGTATTCACTTAGACATTCAGTGGCAAATAATAAATTTATGGGGAAATCTTATAAAAAAAACGAACCTTCCAAATATATAGTATATGAAGATGCCAACAATTTATATGGATGGGCAATGATCCAATATTTACCTTATAAAGATTTTCAGTGGGTTGATACTCCTGAAAATATTGATGTGCTTTCTGTTGCCGATGATTCGCAAACTGGTTACGTTTTAGAAGTGGATTTGGATTACCCTCAACATTTACATGATTTGCACAATGATTTTCCTTTTTGTGCTGAAAACAAAGTCCCTCAAAAAGGTAAAATTCCTAAACTGTTAGTTGACTTAACAAACAAACGCAAACATATTATCCATTATCGAAACTTTAAACAGTGTCTTCGAAACCCCCTGATTCTCCCCCTCCCCCTGCAATTGGTTAAAAAAATATATTGATTTAAATAACGTACACAGGTCAATGGCTAAAAATGCTTTTGAAAAAGAATATTTTAAATTAATGAATAATGCTGTTTTTGGTAAAACAATGGAAAATGTAGATAGAAGAAAAATTGTCAAAATAGCTATCTCTTGGGAAAAAATTGTACAGACACTGACAGTTTCATTTATACTATACAGACAGATGATTTTTACGCTGACATATTTAATGAAATACCAAAACGTTTTGATACATCAGATTATCCATCTGACAATTTATTTAATTTTCCTCTAATGAATAAAAAAGTTCTAGGTCTTTTTAAAGATGAATTTAATGGAAAAATTGTTTCTGAATTTATTGGATTAAAATCTAAAATGTATTTCCTTCAAACATATGAAAATAAAACTATTAAAAAAGCTAAAGGAATAAAGAAATATGTTATCAATTCTTTAACATTAGATAATTATAAAAATTGTTTATTAAAAAATGAAACTTGTTTTAAAGAAATGAAAATATTTAGATCATATTTACATACAATTTATACACAAAATTTAAATAAAGTAGCTTTAAGTTCATTAGATAATAAAAGATATGTAACTGAAGATAATATAAAAACATATGCTTGGGGGCATTATGCCATTGAGCAATAGTTGTAAAACAAAAAAAATAAAAAAAATAAAATTTTTGTTAGCTTAATAGAAAATCACAATTTAAAGATGTTTAAATAAAATAAAAAATATTATACACACATTAAAAGTGTCTTTCAATTTTAATTTTAACATTGATATTAGTTTTGTATATTAACTTTGTATTTAAACCAAAACTATAAAAACTTTTCATATCTAATCAAGAATATTCAACTCAAAACCTATAAAACTTTTTTTCTATTTTCACAGAAATATTAAATCAAGCTTAAACTTATTGAAAACGTGATCAAGTTCAAGTTAAAAAACAAAAAAAAAAACAAAATAAAAAAAATTTACAATATAATTTCAAACGTTTATTTGTTTCATTTTTTTCAAAACTTTTGCAGTTAAGTTAATAATCAAACAAAAAATTTCCATCGATTTTTTAAGCTTTAAAATGGCAGTTGGAAGCTTCATTTTCAAACATATTGGACGATATTAAGTATAAACCAATAATATTATTGGTTTTGGATAATATTAAGTATAAACCAAATTTAAAAAACTTTTCATATCATATAGCTTATTTTTTTTAATTTATAAAACTTTTTTTAATTTTCTCGGAAATATTAAATCAAGCTTAAACTTTGATAATATTAATTTTGTATTTAAACCGAACTTTAAAAACTTTTCATATTTAATTAAGAACAGTAAGCACAATATCTTAAGCTTGTTACTGTTTTAATTTGAAATTTAAACATAACTGATATTTAAAAAAACTTTTCATATCTAATTAAAAATATTTAGCTTAATAGTTTAAGCCTTTTTTTTTTTTTAATTTATAAAACTTTTTTTAATTTTCGCGGAAATATTAAACTTTGATAATATTAACTTTGTACTTAAACCAAACTTTAAAAACTTTTCATATTTAATTAAGAACAGTAAGCACAATATCTTAAGCTTGTTACTGTTTTAATTTGAAATTTAAACATAACTGATATTTAAAGAACTTTTTCATATCTAATTAAAAATATTTAGCTTAATAGTTTAAGCCTTTTTTTTTTTAATTTATAAAACTTTTTTTAATTTTCGCGGAAATATTATATCAAACTTAAACTTTGATAACATTAACTTTGTACCTAAACCAAACTTTAAAAACTTTTCATATTTAATTAAGAACAATAAGCACAATATCTTAAGCTTATTACTGTTTTAATTTGAAATTTAAACATAACTGATATCCCAACAACCAAGCTTAATTTAAAATACTCAAAGACTCAAACTAGTTTAAGCTTATTATTGTTTTAATTTGAAATTTAAACATAACTGATATTCTAACCGCTAAGCTTAATTTAAAATACTCAAAAGCACAAAACTTTTTACTTATCACAATTTTATTGCATAACTTTAGGAGAACTTTTGCTGACTACTGACGCTGAAACGGCACTAAAAAAGCTCTTGAGCTTTTGCTGACGCTGAACCGGCATATACATACTACTCATAAAATATTATTTGGAAAAAGCGCTGATAATACTGATTTTGTAGCCAACTCTAAAGTTCGTTCTAATTATATTTTTAACCGCTATTCCAATTTATCCAAAATCTTACGTTACAAAACAAATAAGAAGAAACACCTGTGCCCTAAATATAATGTTCTATATTCTTTGGTTTCGAAGTGATAGTTGTTTGACCTCAATTCGATCAAAAGCTTCTTGAATCCGAAGTCGACCAGAACCAATTCCCATGGTACTTTCATTACTAGTAACCTAGAATATAAATTTATACACAATTGGAACGTTCTGTCTTAATTTTAAGCTACTTTTTTTATTAATTTCAATGATATATTAAGGTCTTCAGTAAAGTGTGTATTAATAAAAAAAAAGATTAATTAAAAAAAAAGATTAATTTTGAAAAACAAATATGCTCTGGACGAGATTCGAACCCACACTTTTCAATTAAAAGGCCGACGTCCTAACCACTGAGCCATCAATTTTTTGTTCATCTTAATTTTTTTTCGATAATTATTATAGTTGCTATTAGTATCAATTGTTTTTTTTGAATAACTGATTTGAATTTTTTTATAAAAATATTAAAAAACAAGTGATGATAAAAAACCAAGGGTTTTTAAAAAAGCACATTTTCCAAATACTATAGTGTTTCATACTAATTATTTAATCGGAATATAATGTTCAAGTTTTAATATTAACGTTTAAGGAAATATATACGTTGGTAGTAACTTACTTATAAAAACAGTAAATTTTTTATTTTAAAGTTCTAATAGCCAATGGGAAAGGTTGCCAAATTTCTCAAGGACCTAACTTCATCTAACCCCCTCCCTCCTCCCTCTCCATTATTGTAGTTTCTAGGAATTAAACCAAAATTTGGAATTTTACTTAGAATTTTATTATCTAAACAAAAATGGGTAAAACTGAGAGACACTTTCTTCAATTTAAGGAACCGCTTTTAAATTTAAGAAAAACCTTTAACATATGTTAAAATATAATGTTGGACCTTCAAATTTTGTATATTAATAAAAAAAAATTGGACAGGTATTCAAGTTACAGGTGCTTAAAAATAGCAAAATTTAAATTTTCGAGCCTTATAGCTTCTAAACAGGGGGCTTGACAACAAAATTTTGTTAACCGACTCCTACTAAATTTTGAGTATCTAACTTCTCCTAAAGACCTTATCTTAAATCGTTGAAGAGATATGTGGGACCAAAAATTTTGCAAAAATTGAGTTTAGCATAATGGTAAATTTTAGTACCGTATGGCAACCTTAAACATTTAGTTTTAAAGCTTATAAAACCAGCTATTTTTTGCCGTTTTCAGATTGAAAATACACCTAATAGAACTCTTGTTATAACAATTTGAATATAGGGCTCTTCCCAACTTTGGGGGGCTGCAGCTCCGTAACGGGTGGGGCTACAGAAAAAAATTCTTCTACGAAATTATTTTTTTTGTAATACCTACTCGTGGTTAAAAGTTCTTTTCTATATTTCAAACGATGTAAAAGTTTTTGTAAACATACGGATGGACAGACAGACGGACAGACGGACAGACGAACGGACAGAGTGAAACTATATAGGCACATTTTTACAAAATTTTTTGAAAATGTGCTAAAAATGAGTTTGAAAAAGAAAAAAAAATTTTGCCCCAGGTTCGATTCCAACCGAGACGTTATGGCTACAAGTCACATGTCCTAACCACTGCACCCTGAAGCGATTATTAATTTAACTACATTTTGTTTGTTTTTCTATTTAGCTTCTATTTAGTTATTAATTTTGAAAATATATAATTTCAAAAAACTTGTATGGCAGCTACCCGAAGCCTTTTTCCGATTTTAACCAAAAACAATAGTAAACCAATTGTCTAAAAATAACTTTGTGAAAGTTTCAGAACTCTAGTTCTTATAGTTTTTGAGTTATCGTGCTGACGGATGGACGGACGAACGGACAGACACACATAGCTAGATCGATTCACTTTTCGATGCTGATTCGATACGTACCCTTGACACTATATCTAGCTCGTCTATTTCGATGCGTTACAAACGGAGGAGTAATTTTAATATACCCGATGTTCATAAATGTATGCACAGGTATAAGTGTACTACATATAAGTGGTACAAACACTATAAGTGGTCTCTTTACACTTTTTCCAGCACATAAATAAGTAAAGGATATGTTGACAAGCATATACATATGCATAAAATATTATTTGGAAAAAGCGCTTATAATACTGATTTTGTAGCCAACTCTCTAAAGTTCGTTCTAATTATATTTTTACATACATATTTAAACAACAAAAATTTTAAAACTATGGGGTTGCCACCTACAAAATTTCTCCAAACAAATTATTAAAACCCAACTCAACTCATATGCCATACTTACTATGTTCCGTTGGAAAGAGTGTAAAGAGACCTTTCTAACGTTTTAATAATAAATGCAGGATGTTTTTTACACTTGTAGTGGCTTTTTTGAAAGTTTGAATTTTTTTTTTTTTAAATTTTCACTTGAAACTGCAATATCTCAAAAACAACAGCACCGATTCAGATAAAACAAGATGAATATTAAAGACAGCACCATTCCCTACAATATTTTAGAAAATGGTTCCTTTGATTTTAAATCGAATGTAGTATTTTTGGTATATACTATTTTACAGCTGTAGCCTGTAGCTAAATTGGAAAATATAATTGCTTGTCCTATTATATAGCTAACTGAGTGTCATTTTCATTTTCCCAGCGTTATTAGTTTTGAAGAAATGTATATTGGTTCAAAAACGTTTTATGGCAGCAATCCGAAGTTTTAGTTCGATTTTAACTAAACGATAGGGAACAAGAAGGAATCTAGAAATTGTCTAAAATTGATTTAAAAGTGAATTTTAAAACTCCAGCCCTTTTAGTTTTTTGGTTATTGTACTGACACACGGATGGACGGACGCACTCTGCGGAATCGATTTACTTTCCGATGCTGATAGGTATAGGTATGTACTGGACCTATGTCAGTATATCATGTCTAGATCAATGTGTTACAAACGGAATTGTAAAGTTAATATACCCTTAGTCTTATTAGCATGATTTTTGTTTTTAATATGATCCTAGATGGAGGGTTTTATGTATGTCTTATTTACAGTCGAGTTAATATTAATCATTTTTCTCTTACTAAGTTTAGTTGTTACAGTATAAGATCATATGGAATCTTACGATCATATGGAATCCTTTGTTTGTCGCTTGTTTAACAAGCATATTTTTATATATGTATTATATTAGCATATTTTAGATTTATTTAAATATTTTTTTTTATAAATATATTATATCATAAAAAATAAAATAATTTTTTTCAGGATGATTTCTTGTTGAGACACTATGATAAGGGGCCATGTAAAAACAAATTAGGGCACTCGAGAGCATCTGTTGTGTGGCATCGTGCTCAAGTAATCGGAATATTCGCAGGATTTGGTATTTTACTACTGGTTGCTTCCCCTCTTTTATTATTAGCGGCTCCGTGTATTATTTGTTGCAAATGTCGCAGATGTGGTAGCGATAAAGCAAAAATTGAAGACCAAAATGCTGATCTTGAAGATGTCATAGTAAGAAAAAGGGGGACAATTTAATTTTAACAACGTATGTAGAAGGATTTTTAACATAAAAAACTTCAATACAACTGTTTTAAATTTATCAACTTTCACATATTTAGATATTATATTCTGGTATAATTTTTTGAATATGTATGTTGATATTACTTGTAGATAAAGAAACATGTAATAAAAAGGCAATATTAATCCGTACTAACGAATATTGTAATTAGTAGTTTTTAATATTTATATGATCCAAGATACAAAAAACAAAACCAAGTTGCTAGCGATGGTGTGAAAATATTTCGCTACACTTATTTCAATATGCAGGTTTATTTCAAAAACAGCATAACATAATAAAAAGATAAGAATTTATTATTTTAAAATTAACGTGACAAAAACAAATATAAGTTGATGTTGTTTTCGTGAACTTTATAAATATAGTTTTGGAGGCAAATTAAGCAGTGGGAAGGAAATCTCTTATTTGATTAGAGTCAGCTGTAATATACATATGGCAAAATTTTAAATTATGATTTGTTCTAATTAATGCAAAAAGTTAAAATTAGGTGCTATATTTCTAACTTAAGCAGGGATAAAACTTTTAAGAGCCACATTAAAAGCCAGTGATTCTAAAAAAACCAGGGGTTTTTGAAAAAGCTAATTTTCAAAATTATATAATTAATTATTATATAATTTAGTTGTTCCATGAATTTGTTATTAATAATAAATAATAAAGAAATCCATACTTAGAATAAAATCCCCATGCGTTCAAGAAAACTTGTTAACAAGTTGCGAAATATAATGCTGGAGCTTCGATGGTAATGTTAAATTTAGAAATATATACCCCTTGAAATGATTTCCATAAAAAATTCCAAACTTTTGTTGTTTTAAAATAGTTTAAACTAAGGGACACTTTCTTAAAATTTTAGGACCGCAAATTTAAGAAAAATCTTTAACACAATGTCAGAGCCTTCAATTTTGTTTAATACTAAAAAAAATTTTGACAAGTTTTCAAGTTCCAAGTGCATAACGATAAATTTAGTACCGCAAGAAAACTATATATATTTCCGTTTCAAAAATTTATGAAGCTTATAAAAGCAGCTTCCTCTTGCCATTTTCATGTTGAAAATACCTTTTTTAGAATATTTTGTTAAAACTATTTTGTTTAAATCTGGAGCTTATCCGACTTTAGAGGACTTTAGCTCTGTAACTTGTGGGAAGCTCCATGATTCAAACTTAAAATTTTTTCTTTTTAATTCAAAAGATGTAAAAGTTTTGTAAACATAGGAACTACATAAGAACTACAAACTTATTTGTTAAAAGTACTATTTTTTGAAAAAGCAAAAACTAAAACATAAAAATAAAACATTATTTAATTTTAAAATATAGAGAGTGATAAAAAAGTGCATTTTCAAAACAAGGTAATGTTTCATACTGAGTTTTGGGTAAAAAAAGCATAGAAAAATATTATGATAATATTATAAGTTATTTATTTCATTAATTTATTATAAATTATGAACAATGATGAAACCTATACTAAAGATATAAGCCATATAAAATAAGTTAACATGTTAACATATGCCGAAATATAATGTTTGAACTTTGATATTTATGTTTGACCTAGGAAACATATACACAGTTTCCGGAGTTACTGGTTTTAAAAATAGCAAATACTTAGTTTTAAAGTACTACTATTCCTTAAATGAAAGGCATCGAAATTTTTTCGGAACAAACTTATGCTAATTCTGAGGAATTTAATATCTCGTTCCCGAAAAATTAAATATTGAGTTGCAAATAAACTTTGGATCTTTAATAATTTTATTATATAAACAAAAATTGTTAAAAATTTGGAGAAACTTTTTTCAAGTTTAAGGAAGCCCTTTATAATGAAAATCATACAGAATATATTATTTGAACTTTAATTTTTGTATAATACTTCAAAATGTTTAAACAGATATTCAAGTTATACGGGTTTGAAAATAAGAAAAATCTAAGTTTGGGCTTCTCAAGCGGCACAAACAAATTTTCTTTAATGACTCATACTAATATCTGAGAATTATTATTATGATACATTTAAGAAATGATCTGATATCTAAAACTTTCAATTTCAAGTTTCTAGTTTAAGCCATTTAGAAGATATAAGGGATCGAAAAGTTTGTATAAATTCAGTTTCGCATAAAAGTAAATTAAAGTGCCGCATGACAGCACTATATATTTATTTTACAGAAGTTTATAAATATTTCATTAAAAGCAGTTGCCTTTACCATGTTCAGATAAAAATATATCAATTGCTTTTTTTCATTTTCAACGGTGTAAAAGTTTTGTGACCACATGGACGTACAGACGGACAGAGTGAAACTATATAGGCATTTTTTTTCCAAAATTTAAAAAAGGTTTGTTTTCACTACCTTTGATTTTCAAGCTGCAAAGACGAAAAAATAGATAAATTAAGGAATATTTAAAAGTCTGCAATATTAAAAGAATTGCGAGGGGAAATATCAGAAATAAGATCATCTTAAATTGTTCAATCAAACAAAATTAACCGAACTTTTGAAGAATATTTATCCAACAAAAGGAAAAACGAGTACCCAAAGAAAAACGTTCAACTAAATGAAAAGGAGACAAAAGAATTTAAGTGCAAAATAAATGCAATTGCAATAATTTATTATAATTCAATTAAAACACAAGTAAGTAACAAACTATATTGGAAATATTAGACTATAATTGAAGAACTATTAGAATGTAAATACAAAATTAGATAATAATTTAAATAAAACAAAACCATAAATTTGTAGTATATTTAAAAAATTTTATTCTATTAAATCATTTATTTCTTTTGAATCAATACTGTTTTATTTCACTTTTAATATTACATCCCGTCATAAAAACAACATAAATATGAAATAATATATTAATCCAAATCTAATAGTTTAATCCAACTCTTAAATTCTTTCTAATTCAGAATCTGGCATATTCATATATTTTTAAATCTTCTGGAAAAAGCATATATACATATATAATATTGGACATACATATATACATATAAATATTCGGTCTAAAAAACCTATTTCCGGTCGTTTCCGGATGTTTAAAATATAACAACACGATAGAGCAACCTCACCTTATTTAATAAAATTTTTTTATATATAAAAATAACTACTCCTTCAATATTTAAAATACTGCTACGCATGGTCTGAACCACCCAGAATATGTTTATAAATATTCTGGAAAAAGCGTAAGTTTCTGATTTTGTAGCCAACAAGGTCCGTTCTAATTATATTTTTACATACATATTTCTACAACAAAAATATTAAAACTATTTGGTTTCCACCTCCAAAATCTCTCCAAACAAATTATTAAATCCCAACTAAATATTGTATCCAACTTTAAAGTGGATCATACTTACATTTTACACACATATTTCAACAAGAAAGCAAAAAGGCAAAATAAATGTATGGGAAATAAACTATGAAAATGTATTTTTTAATAAAATTGTTGTTTCAGTTTTGCATTTATCTTCTCTGGTGGGACTATTTGAAAACATATGCCATAAATATTATGTAACGTTAGAAAGAGTGTAAAGAGACTTTTCTAACGGTTTAATAATAAATACAGGATGTTTTTGAAAGTTTGAATTTTTTTTTTTTTTAATTTCCACTTGAAACTGCAATATCTCAAAAACAATGGCACCGATTCAGATAAAACAAGATGAATATTAAAGACAGCAGCATGACCTACAATATTTTAGCAAATGGTTCCTTTGATTTTAAATCGAATGTATTATTTTTTGTGTATACTATAGCTACAGGCTAAATTCGAAAATATGTTAAAACAAAAATAAAAAATATTAAAAAAAAAATAAAAAAAATTTGGCCCACAGATTCTTAGATTTTTAGATTCACAAGATTATCGAATTTTCAACTTTGTATGGCAGCTTTGTATGGCTGAGAATGTTAATGAACACCCTGGAGATAAAAACATGTTGAGATGTAACAAACAAACGAGTAAAATTTTTAAAGGAGTTTTTGCTTTAGATCAACTCCACAAAACAATTAAAAAGCAAACTTTTTTAATTGTAAACACAGATTAAACATCCAGGAACACATTGGTTGGTTATTTATTCTATTGAATAAAACTCAGATAATATTTTCTTCAGCAAGAAAAATGCGGAAAATCATAATACAACTGTCAAGATGTTCTATCACAATTGCAGTGGTTTAAGAAGAAAATTAAAAAATCTTTACATCGACGTCGAATTACGCAATTTTAATATCCTAGTTCTTACAGAAACGTGGTTAAACGACTTCTATAAAAATGAAGAAATTCTTGACAATCAATGGACAATTTACAGAAATGATCGTAAATACATATCAACTGGTCTTTCTAGAGGTGGTGGTGTACTAATTGCTGTTAACAGCGGCATATCTACTGCATTAGTATCTTGGAGTACTTTTGTGTCTTTCGAACAAATATTTTAAAAAATATTTACTGGTAAGAATAATATCCACCTAGGGGTTGTTTATTTTCCTCCCAACTCTGAAGAATCCTCCTATTGTGACTTTTTGGACATATGTAATACTATAAGTACATCTATGAATGAGGATGATAGCATTTTCGTTTTGGGGGATTTTAATCGTCCTCTTTTATTATTTGTCGTTGACGACGATGATAATCAACTACTACCTGTTAATTTTTTGGATGAAATCGAATTTAATCTTATAAGTTCATTTTATGGAAATGACATGCAAAAAATTATTCAACACCCAAACAATAATGGTAGATGGTTAGACCTAGCCTTCTCTAATGCTTATGACGATGTTTAAGTCCATACTGCAAATGAAAGTGAAAACCTCTTTGCAAATTCACTTCATCGTAATGTAATAATTATTGAACTAACAATATAAATCAAAAATTATTCTCTAAATATTACAATAAAGAAATTGTATACGATTTCAATAATGCTAATTACGTTGTTACATTTATTAGCCTTATCTAATATTAATTGCGACGAGCTGTTAATGCAGCAAGATTTAGATTTAGTAATTTTAGATTTTCATACAATCTTATCATCTATAATTGATAATTACAGACCAAAGATTGTAAAAAAAGACAAATTTACAGGAAACATGGCTAGATAGGGAGCTGAAATCTCTACGTAATCGTAATCGTAGAAAAAAATTATATAAAATTAAATTTTCAGATGATCCAAGTTCCGAAACTATTAATGAGCATAAAAAATTATCGGATGAATTTAAAAGAAAATCCACCGCATCGTACGACAGTTACGTGCAGAATATTGGTAACTCCATTTTGAGTAATCCTAGAAAATTCTTTGAATTTGTAAATAAAAAACGTAAATCTTCAGGTTACCCAAACTCTATGTCTTTGTCACAATCAGGACAAGCAAACGTGGCTTTCCAATCCTTAAGTAATACTATCCCCCTTATTCAAAATCTAAATTTATCATTTGAAGATGTCTTTTCAAAAATTAGTAATTTAGATATTAAAAAAGAATCTGGGCCCGATCTTCTTCGTGGGTACCCCAAGGTAGTCACTTAGGACCAATTTTATTTAATATATATATAAGAGATTTTTCTGTTTGTTTATCAGGCATTGCTCATCTTTTTTATGCTGATGATCTTAAAATGTACCATGTAATCAAAAATGATACTGATTGCTGTTTCCTTTAATTTAAATTAGAGTGCTTAGATAAATGGTGCTCTGATAACATGCTAGATCTCAACGTCAGTAAGTGCTACACTATGAGCTTTTCACGTAAAAGATCCTCAGTTATGCATAATTATTTCTTACAAAACTCCAACCTAGTGCACGTAGATCATATCACAGATCTGGGAATCATTTTGTACAAAAAATTTAATTATAATCTGCACTATGAATTAATGTTATCAAAGGCCAACAAAACGCTCGGTTTTATCTAAAGAAGAGCAAGAGAGTTCAACAATATTTGGGTAACAATAACGAGCACTTATATGAAGTTTCAAAATGTTAGGGCCCCATTTTCGGGGGGCTGCCATACAACTTCTTTGCACCAATATGAATTTCTTCAAAACTAATTATACTACGAGGCTGAAAATTACAGACGGTTAGTTATATAATGAATCGAGCACTTATATGAAGTTTTAAAATTTTAGGGCCCCATTTTCGGGGGGCTGCCATACAACTTATTTGCACCAATATGAATTTCTTCAAAACTAATTATACTACGACGATAAAAATTACACACGGTTATTTATATAATGAATCGAGCACTTATATGAAGTTTCAAAATGTTACGGCCCCATTTTGGGGGGCTGCCATACAAAGTTTTCGATTCAATAACTGCGAATCTAATGAAGCTACAAGGTTAAAATTAAAATTGGGCAGGTAAAGTAATAGGGCAAGTTAGTTGGGAAAGTTGGACATCACTCGGACCATCGGAATTTTGGGGTGGGCCATTTTTTTTTTCTGTTTTATTTTTGTTTTTTTTTTTTTTTTTTTTTAAGCTAAAATTATGGGACAATGAATGAAAATTTTGTTTTTTTTTTGTGATTTTTTTTCTTTTTTGTTAATTTTTTTTTTTTTTTGTTAATTTTTTTTTTTTTTTGTTAATTTTTTTTTTTTTTTTTGTTAATTTTTTTTTTTTTTTGTTAATTGTTTTTTTTTTTTTTTTTTAAGCTAAAGTTATGGGACAATGAATGAAAATTTTGTTTTATGTTTTGTGATTTTTTTTTTTTTTTTTGTTAATTTTTTTTTTTTTTTTTTTTACGTCAAAATTATGGACTAATGAGTTAAATGTATAAGGGAAGTATATTACGGTTTATTTTATACACCATAGTGGGTATGCACGGGTATCTAAAAGTTGACAAGGGCAACTATAATCTTCCTCGTTTCTAAACATTTTAATACGATTTGAACTATATTGTAGTACGTATTCTGTATCCTAATTAAAAAGCTCTATGAATATGTAATATGTACACCAAAATTTAACATATTATAATTCATAAGTTAAGTACTTACTATTATATTATATTGAAGCTGCCAGAAGTATAAAATAATAGTCAAGTTGACCGAAGTCTTTTTTTAAATCTCAATCTTAAGACTTATAGCAAAAAAAAAAGATTTTCAATAAATCAAAGAATACATTTTTCCTACCCTTTTGCCATTTTTAAAAAAACGATTTGAATTCCTTAGTTAACTTTATAGCTTTTTGTCTAGTTTATTTATTTAATATTTCCTAAGTTTTTTATTGACAAAAATATATTTCTAATAAAAATATATGAGCCATGACTCAAGAGTTTCACAAATAAATATTATTGATTTCATTCCTTTATGAGGAGTAAACTCTTTTCTACTCTCAACTATTGCCAGCTACTCCAGCTTTTGTAAAAGAGTATATGACAGAATAGATAAATAATTTCCGGCAGATGGCTTTAATTAAAATTCTCTTGAATAGGTTATGTTAAATCATATTTTTTATTTGATAACCAATAAGCACTTACCCCCTTCCATTTTAAAAAATATTCTTTATATTTATATCAGCAATAAACCTTAATTTTTTCACTTTATTAATATTTAAATACTATTAAATATAATAAACTTCTCAAATGACAGGTAGTTTTAAAATGTCAAATGTAAATATATATGACAATTAATCTGACAATTATGTACTCCTGAAACAAAAATTAGCGTTCCATTTACAAACTACGCCTATCTAATCTTGATGTACACTTTTTGACATATAAAATTCGTTCGTTTTGTCAAAGTAAAACTAAAAGTTTTTTTATTATAAAAAAACATTATTCGATGTTAAAAATGTGAAATAAACTTTTCAATTAATAGAATGAAATCAAAACATACGACGTACAATTTTTATACGGCAGGACTTCAATACGTCTGTCTAAATATCCATTATTGGTAAATCGATACGCGCGTATAGTATTTAATTTATCAAAAAATATTTATTTGAATGTTTAAATTTAGTACATACAAAAAATATTTTTAATTTCATAATATAGGTATTTTGAATATTAGATATTTTTTAGTAAAAATTATTTTAAAAAAATATTATTCTTTAAAACATAATATTAGAAATATAAGAAAAACTAATAATAATATTTTTATACATTTTGTCAATATTTGTAAATTTTAAAAATCCGAGATACAGTACATCGCATTACGCGTATTTTGGCTGCTCTCGTGTAAATTTATGTACCTACTTATTTCTAAATTTTTTGACAGCAATTATATGCGGTACGCTTTTATTTAGGTTGGGACGTAAGGACCAAATAATTTTTTTTTTAAGAAAGATAATTTTTTTAGTTTTCCAAACATCTTGTTGGTATTTTCAATTATTTTGAATATATGTTTGAAAAAAAATTATTTTAAAAAAATATAATTTAAAAATATTTTATTTTTAAAATTTAATCGTAGCAACATAAGAAAAAACAATTACAATATTTTTATACGCTTTGTCAATTTTTAAATTTTAAAACTCCGAGGTACAGTACATCGCGTATGCTTTCATGTAAATTTGTTTACATAACTACTTATTTAAAAATTTTTGACAGAAACTGAACGCCGTTCATGCTGAATTTGGTTGATCCATAAGGAACAAATCATGTTTCTTAAGAAACATTATTTCTTTTTTAGGTGTCTGCAAACATATTATAGGTATTTTTAAATAAACAAATTTTTTACAAAAATATTGTTTTAAATTTCTATTTTTATTTTTCGTTTTGTCAATTTCTAAATCTGAGGTACCAGTACGTCGCGTATTTCGATTGCTCACATGTAAATTCATGTACCTACCTAAGTATTTCAATATTTTCTGGAAATTTCCAGAAATTATGCACCGTACGCGTTGATTTTGGTTAGGTTCTAAGTAACAAATCATTTAAATTACAAATTATTTTTTTAAGAAAGATTATTTGTTATTTTTTTTCTATTTTTTTGCAAATACATATATTTTTAAAATATCATTACTTTCAAACGAAATGGCAACTTCAGAGGTCGGTTTTTAGCACATTTTCAAAAAATTTTGTAAAAATGTGCCTATATAGCTTCACTCTGTCCGTCCGTCCGTCCGTATGTTTACAAAAACTTTTACACCGTTTGAAATAGAGAAAAGAACTTTTAACCATGGATAGTTTTTGCAAAAAAAATAATTTCGTAGAAGAATTTTTTTCTGTAGCCCCACCTGTTACGGGGCTACAGCCCCCCAAAGTTGGAAAAAGCGTTATATTTAAATTGTTATAACAAGAGTTCTGTTACATATATTTTCAATCTGAAAACGGAAAATGATAGCTGGTTTCAAAAACTTTATAAATTTTTACAAGGCAAATGTTTGGGGTTGTCATACGGTACTAAAATTTAACTTTACGCAAAACTCAATTTTCGCAAAATTTTTGGCCACACATATCTTCTGAACGGTTCAAGCTAGGGTCTTGACATTTGGGGAGAAGTTAGATACTCAAAAATTAGTAGGACTCGGTTAACAAATTTTTTTTGTCAAGCCCCCTATTTAGGAGCTATAAGGGCTCGAAAATTGAAATTTTGCTATTTTTAAACACCTGTAACTTTAATACCTGTCCAAATTTTTTTTTAGTGGTATGCAAAATTCAAAGCCCTATAATTATATTTCAACATGTGTCAAAGGTTTTTCTTAATTTTCAAGGGTGAAGAAGTTACAGCCCCTGAAATTTCCAAAAAAGCCCTATATTTAAATAAACATAACAAGAGTTCTGTTAGGTTTATTTTCAATCGAAAAACGGTATTAGAGAGCTGCTTTTATAGGCTTTACAAAAATATGTCACTTAAATGTATAGGGTTGCCATCCGGTACTAAAATTTACCATTATATAAAACTCAATTTTTGCAAAATTTTTGGCCCCACATATCTTCTAAACGGTTCAAGCTAGGATCTTGAAATTTTGGGAGAAGTTAGATCCTATAAAAATATAGAGTCAGTGAACAAAATTTTTTTGTCAAGCCCCCTGTTTAGGAGCTATAAGAGCCCGAAAATTGAAATTATGCTATTTTTAAGCACCTGTAACTTGAATACCTGTCCAATTTTTTTTTTATTAATATACAAAATTTAAAGGTCCAACATTATATTTTAACATATGTTAAAGGTTTTCCTTAAATTTAAAAGGGGTTCCTTAAATTGAAGAAAGTGTCTCTCAGTTTTACCCATTTTTGCTTAGATAATAAAATTCTAAGTAAAATTCCAAATTTTTGTGTAATTCACAATTTAATTCCTAGAACCTAAAAAATTAGAGGATGAGGGGGGGGGGGGGGGGGGCAGTTGAAGTTAAATTCTTGAGAAATTTGGCAACCTTCCCCATTGAAGGGCTATAACAACTTTTAAATAAAAATTTACTGTTAGCAGTAAATTTTATAAGTCAGTAGTAACTATTTCCAAGTAAATATTTCCAAAGTTAAACTCAGTATGTAATACAATATAATTTTGAAAATGCGCTTTTTTAAAAACCCTTGGTTTTTTTTTCATCACTTGTTTATTTTACAAAAAACAACAATTTGCGATTTACAAAAATTTTTTTTTTATAACTGTATTATAATAAATTGCAAACAAAAACAAAATACAGTACTTTTCGGTTATAACGAATATGATGGGATGCAAAATATTCGTCGTAGTAAACAAATGTCGTTTTAAAAGAATGCTGTAAATTTTGAAAAATTAGTATAAGACTTGAACATTGTAGAATGTGCTGATTCTAGAATGGACACCTCGAACTTATTTGCTAGAATTATATTTGATGTTTCATCCTCAACCCTATGTATAGTGCTTTTTTTTTTTATTGAAATTTTTTTTGTATTTTTGATGCGTTATTGTGATTTTTTTTTATATTCAAAAGTAAATAAAAAACACTTAATTTATCGCCAAGCAACATAATTAGATATAATAATTTTAAATAAAAGAAATATCAATGCAATAAAAAACTTCCATTCTTAGGTAAATAATTCTGTGACAAAAAGTGTAAAGTTTATTATAATTAAAGTTGAACCGAGTTCATTATAAATGAAAATTACTGTATAAACCAAATGTATTGCTTTCATTTCGAACAGAAATCATTTTTTTTCACTGGAATTTTAGATAGATAAAGAAAAAAAAAACAAAAAAAAAAAAAATTTTAAAAAAGTTTCATTCTCCTTGTTCATTGAACATTTGAACTAAACAAAAAAAAGAAAGACAAGTCGGCGCATATAATAGTTTGATTGAGCTGCGAGTTACAACCGAAAATAAATTACATTTACACAGAAAGTCGGCTCATAATATTAGAATCATAAGCCTCAACTTTTAATCGCGTGACCGTTAAATTAAAGACAGGTTTTCACCTGAAAAAACCCAATATTCTTAAAAAAAAATATCATTGTCCTATGAAAACAAAAAAAACCTTTCTTTTGGTTGTTTTTTCATTAAATTTGGTCAAATAGTTTACCCAGAAAAAGGATGTTTATATTTGTATGGGAAAAAATAAGCCGATTAAATATTATGATGTAATTAATCAAAACTACTTTTTGAAATCGCTATAACATTGGAATTGATAAGATAAATAAAACTAGCAGATTACACTGAAACACCAATTTAAGGAGGCTTTTATGAATTTGAGGTTACACCTGTAAAATACCCAGATACTTACCTTGTTAAAAGAATTATTAAAAAACCAGGAAATAAAGTGTATGTAAAATGGCTTGAATATGATAACAATTATAATACATGGATAATTAAAATTAATATTGTTTAAATAAAAACATAAACGTATGTAATTTCTTTTATTTCATTTATTTTTCATTTTCTTTCCGCAATTTTTTATACCCTACACCTATAGAATAGGTAAAAGGGTATATTAACTTTGGTATGGTGTTTGTAACCACCTAAAGGAAGCGAGCTAGATATGGAAAAGTATATATATTTGTGATCAGCGTGACCTCCTGAGTCGATATAGCCATGTCCGTCCGTCCGTCCGACCGTATGCACGATAACTCAAAAAATAATGGAGCTATCTTGATGAAATTTTAACTGTAGGTTACTAGGACTGAAAGTACGGCGGGGATTGCATATGGGCGAAATCGGCCTATGTGTTCGGATTCTGGACCTTTTAATCGATCGAAGGGCTAACGAACATATATAAAAGATCACGATAACTCAACAACTAATGACGTTATCTTCATCAAATTTGTGCTGTAGGTTACTAGTAATGAAATTACTTCGGGGATTGCGTAAGTTCGGGATTGGACCATGGGTTCGGAACCTAGAACTTTTTGATCGAATTTAGGCCAAACAAGCATAATTCCGAAACCAATGAAGATAGAACCCCTAAATTTGGTATCAGGGTGTCCCTTCCTATTTCCTAAGTGTCTTTGAATTTGGGCTTCATTGGAGTGGTGGGTCGGGGACCAGCAACACATTTCCGAAGACCTTAAAGCATATCTTTAAAATTAATAAAGATAGCAACTTGAAAAAATGTAGAAGCTTCAAATTTGGCACAAGATTGTTCTTTACTATCTCTTGTGTGTCCCCCTAATTTGGTGTCAATTAGAGTGGTGGTTCAGTACCCCTTTTAGACTACATATATCACGCATCGAGAACCCCTTCAGTCTACATATTTCACGCATCGAGTATACAGGTGATTTAAAGATTCGCGTGCACTTTTGCTTTTGTCTTTTATTTTGTGCTGTGTGGCAGCTCTGTGTTGGATGGCAGCTCTCGAACCCGCACCAGTAGACCAACCAAATTTTGCAAAAACTTTGGCCACAAAACTAAACTATTTTTGACAAAAAGATAGTTTAGTTAGTTAGTTAAAGACACCCAGCTTCAATAGGGATAGAGACGGCTCATATAAAATAAGAAGTTGTATGGCAGATACTCGCACCCACTGCAGTAAACCAACCAACTTTTGCAGAAACTTTGACCATAAAACTAAACTACTTTTGGCAAAACTTCAGACACCCTGCTTCAATAAGAACAGAGTAATGCTCATATAAAAAAGAAGTTGTATGGCAGGTACTCGAACCCGTGGTCCAAAATGGCTGAATTTAAATAGCGATGACGGCTATTGCATAAAATCGAATTTGTAAAAATTTTAAAATCGTAGCGTCTTTATTTTTTGAGTTATCATGCGATAGGACTAACAGACGAACGGAGCAACATACATAGCTAAATCGATTTATTTTTCGATTCTGATCCGATTCGTGCACATGAGTCTATATCTAGCCTCTCTCCTTCTCTGCGTCACAAACGTAATTGCAAATTTATTATACCCTTTGACCTATAGTCATACGGGTAACGAGAAAGTGCGTGGTTAACTTTCAGGTAAATACAAAAAAGAATATAAGTTGTAAAGCCGATTTTTAAACATTTCCTAAACAAACGACTATATTTTATTCAAACGTTGGTAATTCAAGTGAACTACTATTAACATAGTGTAATGACATAATGGCAAATGTGGTAAACCTTTTTGACCTATAGTCAAACAGGTATAATAATACTTATATGTAAACTAGCTATTCCCCGGTGCACGTTTCTCCACCTCTAAATGGAGTTTTGATTTAGGTTGATGTTATTGAAAAAAGTTAACACAAAAATTGCACATGGTGTACATAATTTTAAAATGTAATAAAGACATTTTTTTAAAACGATTTATTTTTTTTTTTTTTTTTTTTTTTGTTTGCGAAGGTTGATGGAAAGCATCGAAAGCCGCCCAGAATCACTGTACGGGGTTCATCTGGGGAGTGTTGGACTTTAACCAACTAAAACCACCCACCTTTTTTTAAAACCAAACTTGGTATGGACCTTAAATACAAATGTATTGTTTGGTTTTTAGGATCGGGATTGGGAAGGAAATTAGGATTAGGATTAGGATTTAGGAGTTTGAATTATGATGGATAAAGGAATTAATTTAGAAGATGGATGTTAATGTTCTTCTTAAACTTTATTGGATCGTACATATAAAAACTACCAACTTTGGGAAAGATTTTACATGGTAACTGATTCCTTAATCGCGATGTATGCACAACAAACGAATTTCCATAAGCCGTGTTTCGCCATCTTACTAATTCAACAGAGTAGGGGTGAGCATCTGTCGCACTCCTTGTTTCACGTTGAAAAACTTTTTTAGGGGAGACATTAATTGTTTGATTTCATTGGAACAGGTGTTCGTCCCTACGAGGTATCTATAAAACAGAGTTAGTGACCAAATGGTTCGCCGATGGTTAAGTGGAGTGAGCGATGAGGTAACACTGGGATCATTTATAAGACGGATAGCTCTATTTTGCACTTTATCGAGATATCCCAGTGCGGTTTGGGGGGCTCCAGCCCAAATATGTGCATTATACTCCTTTTTTGGTCTAATGTAAGTTTTATAGATTTTTAGAAGATCAGGGGCAGTAAAGTAAGTTTTACAGCGAAACAAAAACCTAAACATTTAGCTGCATCTTTAGCTATACCAAAAATGTGGTTTGACCAGGTCAATTTTTGGTTTAACCCGATACCCAGAATGTTCAGGTCTGTTGTGTGCTGCAAAGGTATACCCTGAAATGACAAGCTGGGGGTAGATATTGCAATTTTCCGCGAGATTAAACAGCATTGGGTCTTTTTTGTGTTGAAATTAACACGGTTACACTCTCTCCATTTTCGGATTTTTGCTAAATCATTGTTTAGCTGACTAGTCATGAAATTTTTTGCTGTTGTGTTAATCTGATGATTAATATTACAGCGACTATGAAATTCATAGGAAGCCACAAGGGTGCTGTCATCTGCGAAACTGTGAATTGGATTGGAGGTTATTGAAAGTAAGTCATTGATAAATATTAAGAAAAGAGTTGGGGATAGAACAGATCCTTGGGGGACACCAGCATTTATTTGAAATTGGTTGGATGTATAACCATCCACAAGTACACGAATTGTGCGATTTGAGAGAAAATCTCCAATCCATTTTAGAAAAACCCTACCTAAACCTAAAGCCTCGCATTTTGCTATTAAAGCATCATGCCATACTCGGTCAAAAGCTTTAGATATATCCAAGGCTACAACATCAGATTCACCAGAGTGGTGAAGACTGATATTTAGCTTCTCGCAAAGGTAAGTCATGAGATCACCGGTTGAACGACGGGCTCTGAACCCGTATTGTCGATCATGGAACAAACCTTTGCGATCAAGGTATTTCAGAAGCTTTATGTTTACAATTTTTTCCATTACTTTGGAAAGGACCGAGGTTATAGCAATAGGGCGGTAGTTTGAGGGATCGCTTTTGTTGCCTTTTTTTGGAACTGGAAAAACATTCGCAACCTTCCATTGGGCAGGATGAGTACCCGAAGTAAAGGAAAGGAAAAAAAGGTTGCGGAGAGGTTTTGAAATAGTGGAATGTTTTTTTGAGAACCATTGAAGTGATTCCATCCGGACCGGCCGATTTGTTTGCGTCAAGATTTTTCAATATTTTCATCACTGTTCGTGTCCTGAAGTAAATTCTACCAAAGGAACAGCCAACGCGTGGAATATGAGGTGGATTTTGTGTTGACTGGGGCAGTGTTGAATTGGAAGCAAATTGTTCACCAAACAAGTTTGCTTTTTCTTTAGAATCTCACACAATTCTGTTATTTTTATCAACAAGTGGGAGAAAAAGAGGAATCGCTTACGTCCTCCTTTAACCCCTTTGTAAAAGTCCAAAAGGACTTGCTGTTCTTTGGCATGTGGAGCAACCTACGTTTTATTCTTTGGTTGAATAAGAACTTTTGTTTGTTGATAACTCTCTTGCATCTATTTCTGGCCACTATATAGTTGGCCCTGTGAGACTCCGACCGATTGTGTTGGTAACGTTTAACAGCCTCCTCCTTATTATGAATTGCTTTAATACAAATGCGATTGAACCATGCATTCGGTTTTCGTTGAATACTTCTCATGGAGTGAGGTATGAACAACCTCATTCCCAGCAAGATGGTTTCACTGATCGCATTTGCAGCAAAGTTAACATTCTTGTTGCGAAAACACATTGACCAATCGAAATCTTTAAAAAAGTTGTTTAAACCTTCCCAGTTGGCACGATTATAATTCCATACCAGTTTTCTGAGAGGAGTCTTTCCATTGATCACTGTGTTAATATGGAAGCTTGTTTTCACCAAACAATAGTCGGAGCCCCCCAGGGGACAACCTACTGAAACCACATACTTTTCAGGATGTGTAGTCAGAAACAGATCCAAGAGGTAACCTTCTTGATCAGCACGGTCAGGGACCCTAGTGGGATTTTGGACAAGTTGAGAAAGGTGGAACATTGATGAGAACAGTTCAACTTGCTTCCCAATTGAGTTTTGGCTCAAAGAAGAATTACTTGAAAAATGAAGCCAATCTCTGTTATGGATATTGAAATCCCCATGCAGAACTATTTCAGTTTTTGGGCATGACTCCAAAATTTCATTAATCTGGTTAGAGAGATTTTCAATCTCCGTAGCAGTTTCATGTTCATTTGAGTTGGGTGATCTGTATAAGAAACAGAAATGTATGACATGTTTTCCAACAAGAATTTTGACCCAAATGTAATGGAAGGTTGGGCTAGAAGCTTTATATTTATGAAGAATGTTGAAAACTATGTCATTTTTAATGAAGATAGCGATGCCTCTTTTAGGGACGAAGTGTGGAACAATTGATACTAAATAATACTAAAATTATAACTGTAATACTAAAATTATCTTTTTGGCCACTAACTTGCGTTTCACAAAGGGCTAGGATAGCTGGTTTTGCAGAGTTTAAATGGCATTCTACGGCATGAAAATTCGTCTGCAACCCACGTATGTTACAAAAATTGACACAAAAGTTGGCATTTTTGATACAGAAAATAAATACAAAATTTTAGGAATCAAAAAAAAAAAAAAAATTTTTAATAAATAGAAAGATTTTAAGAATAGAAAAATGAAATAAAAGCAAAAACCGAAATTTTTCTTAATTTGAAATTGAAAGAAATTTATATTTGAATTTTAAAACAGATAAAGAAAAGAAGAATTTAAAAATTTAGAAATTAAAATTAAAAATAAATATGTACGATTTGACCACCAGTTAATTTTGTTTTACTCAGAGTGAGAAAACGACTAATATCAAAGTTCAACAGTTTTTATCTTGCACGATATAATGGCGAAACACTATATGTGCCCTTATTGAACGAAGTTACAGTCGCAAACTCACACAAAGTAAAACCACATGTATTTTAGATTTTAATATAAAAAAAAAAAAAAAAAAATTAAAAAAAAATTTATGTTTAAAAAGAGAAAAATTTAATGTTAAAATATCATAATTAGTATTGATTTATTTAAGTAAGAAAGAGATCAACACATAAAATTATATTTAGTGTAATAATTTTAGTGTAATCCAATTTACAATCATCAATACTATTAGAAAAAAAAAAATATATAAAAAATTGAGAATCATGAAATAATTAATTTAGAGCATCAACATCCATACATAAGAGGAAGGGAGATGGATATATTTGTTTTGTTTACTGCTAGGAGATGTATGAGAAATAAATTATAAAAAAAAAATTAAATTTGACAAGTTATTAATTGTAAACAAAACAAATCCGACGAGTGTTTTAAAAAAATAAAATAAAATTTATTTAATTTTAAAAATAAAATAAAATAAAAGTTTTTAAACTATATATAAAGAAAAAAAAAAAAATTTCAAACTAGCAGACATCAACATCAAATATTATAGAATAGAATAATATAAAAAAAAAAAAAAAAACTAAATAATACAATAAAAGTGAAAATAGAAATACTTATCTTGCCACCATTAGAAGTGCGGCTCGTTAATCCAATAATGGAGAGAAATATATTAAATATAGCTAAACACCATCACAACACAATAAAAAAATTATAATATTTTAAATTAAAAAAAAAAAAAAAATTAAGTACGTAATTTAATATTACAAATGATTGATTAAGTGAAATTTTTGAATAAAAAGAAAAGAAAATTTTAAAATTAAAATTGTAATTAAACTCTAAATACAGTTATATACCGATGTGTTCACAACAAAGGTAGAACGAAGAATAATTAGGATTATTCTAGCAATTTTTCAACAAATTTGTCAAATTTCACTTGAAACTTTTCATAATTATTAAATAATAATAAAAATAAAAATTCAGTTAACATTATTCGCCGGGAACCCAATATCATCAACTCTATCGTCAAGGAGCACCAAATTGTCAAGAAGCACCACGTATAGAAAAATTATGGATAATTGTTCCAACTGATTTCAAAACTTAATTCATATCACAGTAACGAAAAAACCTATAAAAAGCGGTTGGGTCGCACAGTGTTAACGGAACTCCACAAATAGTTTTTTGAGGCTTTCTTTTAATGTAGTACTTCGAAAAATTGGCCAAAACTGGCTTTTTTACAATTCGCTTGCTCATTGGCAACGCCGTGTGAAACTGCTAGTAATATTTAAATAAAGTTTTATATAGTTTGATGGTTTTTGATGTAATTTAAAAATATTAATGCTTTGATTTGTTTTTTATCACAAAATGTAATAGTTCAAATTTTTGAAAATTGAAATTAATTAAAATTTTTATTATATGTTACTATAGAATTAAATTCTTATTATATTATGTTCCTTATTAGAAGAGCTTATAAATGCAAAACATGCAATAAGCGTATTTCTAAAATATAATGACAAATTAAAAACTTTTCATATCATTCATTTAAATGTAAAAATATATTTAACATTCATGCATCAAGTACCTTTGAACAAATTTAGTATCGTACACAATTTGTAAATTTTATTACCTATAGTTATAATTCAATAAAATATATGATATATTAATAATTAAAAAAAGAAATTTCACCTTTTTTTATACCCTACACCTATAGAATAGGTAAAAGGGTATATTAACTTTGGTATGGTGTTTGTAGCCACCTAAAGGAAGCGAGGTAGATATGGAAAAGTATATATATTTGTGATCAGCGTGACCCCCTGAGTCGATATAGCCATGTCCGTCCGTCCGTCCGTCCGTAGGCACGATAACTCAAGAAATAATGGAGCTATCTTGATGAAATTTTAACTGTAGGTTACTAGGATTGAAAGTACGGTGGGGATTGCATATGGGCGAAATCGGCCCATTGGTTCGGATTCTGGACCTTTTAATCCATCGAAGAGCTAACGATCATATATAAAAAATCACAATAACTCAACAACTAATGACGCTATCTTCATCAATTTTGTGCTGTAGGTTACTAGTAATGAAACTACTTCGGGGATTGCGTAAGTTCGGGATTGGACCATGGGTTCGGAACCTAGAACTTTTTGATCGAATTTAGGCCAAACGAGAATAATTCCGAAACCAAAGAAGATAGAACCTCCAAATTTTGTATCAGGGTGTCCCTTCCTATTTCCTTAATGTCTTTGAAATTTGGGCCCCATTGGAGTAGTGGGTCGGGGACCAGCCATACATTTCCGAAGACCTTAAAGCATATCTTTAAAATTAATAAAGATAACAACTTAAAAAAATGTAGAAGCTTCAAATTTGGCACAAGGGTGTTCTTTACTATCCCTTGCGTGTACCCCTAATTTGGGATCAATTATTTTTATTTTATTTTATTTTACAAACCAAAACAAGGTCGTTACAAAAAAAAATTCTTAAAAATTATTACTTATATTTAAAATTATACAATATAAAAACTTAAACAATAAAACAAAAAAAATGCTTATTCTTGCATTCTTAAAAAGAAAAAACACTACACTAATTTTATATACAAAATTATGTACATACATACATGCGTCTATATAATGAATAGAATAAATATTAATTTTGGTAGCATATTAAAAAGTAATTTGATATGTTGTTATTATGACTTATGACTAAGTATTTATAAAAACAAGTTAAGGAACAGTCAGTCGGTGCAACCGACTTAGAAATACCCTACACCTATTTGGTTCAAATTTAAGGACATACCCATAAGTCATTTTAACACCATAAAAGCTGTTATTAATTTGATCGTAAGACATAGCTAACCAAATTAACTTTATAATACTAAAAACATTTTCTAATTACACTATCTATTAAAAAATATTAAAAATTCTAAATAATTTATCTATTTAAAAATATTAAGAAACAAACAAACTTGAAATAAATGAAAATATATTTATTCCAATTCAATTACAAAATGAAAAAATTCTAATTATTAAATTTTGTGATAAAAAGATAATCAAAGCATAATATATTTAATAATCCAAATTTTTAAAAATTGCAATTATTTTAAATGGTTAGTTTATATACCTAATAGAAAAGCTTACAAACGCAAAATATGCAATAAATGTATTTCTGAAATACAATTACAAATTTAGACCTTTTCATATAATTCATTTAAATATTCAAATAAATTTTACATAAATGCAGCAAGTACCTTTGAATATAGCTGAACCACTACAATTAAGTCTAGATTTCGGAGACACATAGGACATAGGAAATATATTCTTTGGCTTTGAAATTAAACTCAACCAGAACCAATTCCCATGGTACTTTCATTACTAGTAACCTAGAGTTTAAATTTCATCAAAATACCGGCATTATTTTTTGAGTTAGGGTAATTTAAGATATATGTTTGTTAGTCTTTAAACTTTTCAAGGGTTCCAGAAACCCAAACCATGGTACGATTTCGCCCATATGCAGTCTCGTCATACTTTCAATACTAGTTAACACTTGTATATAATTGGAACGTTCTATCTTAATTTTAAGTTACTAGTTTTATTAATTTCGATGATAAGCTTTTACACATTTGGGGGTCTAAGAGAGGTCCTGAACCACCACTCCAAATGATCCCAAATTAGGGGGGCACGGAAGAAATAGTAAAGAACACCCTGGGCCAAATTTGAAGCTTCTACATTTGTTTCAAGTTACTATTTTTATTAATTTCGAAAATATGCTTTAAGGTCCTCGAAACTGAGTGCCTGGTCCCCGACCCACTAGTCCAATGGGGCCCAAATTTCAAAGACACTTAGGCAATAGGAAGGGACACCCTGATACCAAATTTGGAGGTTATATCTTCATTGGTTTCGGAATTACGCTAGTTTGGCCTAAATTCGATCAAAAAGTTCTCAGTTCCGAACCCATTGTCCAATCCTCACCGTACGTAGTCACCGCCTTAGTTTCATTACCAATAACCTACAGCACAAATTTCATGAAGATAGCCTCATTAGTTGTTGAGTTATCGGGATTATACCCGTGCATACATATATGACATCGGGTATATTAGATTTGCTCCTCCGTTTGTAACGCATCGATCTAGACGAGCTAGATATAGTGTCAAGGGTACGTATCGGCTCAGAATCGAAAAATTAGTCGATCTAGCTATGTGTGTCTGTCCGTCCGACCGTCCGTCCGTCCGTCCGTGTGTCAGCACGATAACTCAAAAACTAAAAGGGCTAGAGTCTTGAAATTCACACAAAGTCATTTTTAGACAATTTCTAGGTTCCCTATTGTTTTTGGTTAAAATCGGACCAAGGCTTCGGGGAGCTGCCATACAAATTTTTTGCACCAATATGAATTTTTTCAAAACTATTTATACTACGGGGATGAAAATTACACACGGTTAGTTTTATAATGACTCCGGCACTTATATGAAGTTTCAAAATGTTAGGGCCCCATTTTCGGGGGGCTGCCATACAACTTCCTTGCACCAATATGAATTTCTTCAAAACTAATTATACTACGCGGATGAAAATTACACGCGGTTAGTTATATAATGAATCGAGCACTTATATGAAGTTCCAAAATGATAGGGCCCCATTTACGGGGGGCTGCCATACAACTTTTTTGCACCAATATGAATTTCTTCAAAACTAATTATACTACGAGGCTGAAAATTACACACGGTTAGTTTTATAATGACTCCGGCACTTATATGAAGTTTCAAAATGTTAGGGCCCCATTTTCGGGGGGCTGCCATACAACTTCCTTGCACCAATATGAATTTCTTCAAAACTAATTATGCTACGCGGATGAAAATTACACACGGTTAGTTATAAAATGAATCGAGCACTTATATGAAGTTCCAAAATGTTAGGGCCCCATTTTCGGAGGGCTGCCATACAAAGTTTTCGATTCAATAACTTTAAAAATTAAAATTGGGCAGATAAATTAATAGGTCAAGTTACTTGGCAAAGTTGGACATCACTCGGACCATCAGACTTTTAGGCTGGGCCAATTTTTTTTTTTTTATTTTTTTTTTTTTTTTTTAAGCTAAAGTTATGGGACAATGAATGAAAATTTTTTTTTTTTTTGTATTTGTTTTTTTTTTTGTTAATTTTTCTTTTTTTTTGTTTTTTTTTTTTTAATTTTTTTTTTTTTTTTTTAAGCTAAAGTTATGGGACAATGAATGAAAATTTTTTTTTTTTTGTTAATTTTTTTTTTTTTTTTACGTTAAAATTATGGGGTAATGAGTTAAATGTATAAGGGAAGAAAATTACGGTTTATTTTATACACCATAGTGGGTATGCACGGGTATCTAAAAGTTGACAAGGGCAACTATAATCTTCCTCGTTTTTAATATATGTTCGTTATCCCTGACACCGACTAAAAAGTCCAGAATCCTAACCCTTGGGCTGATTTCGCCCTTATACAGCCCGCGCTTTACTTATAGTACTAGTTAACCCTTGTACACAATTTAAACGGTCTATCTTAATTTTAAGTAACTATTTTTAGTAATTTCGATTATAAGCTTTTAAAACTTGGGAGGTCTGAGAGGGGTACTGAACCACCCAATTGATCCCAAATTAAGGGACCACGCAAGAGATAGTAAAGAACACCCTTGTGGCAAATTGGAAGCTTCTACATTTTTTCAAGTTGTTATCTTTATTAATTTTAAAGATATGCTTTAAGGCCTTCGGAAATGTGTGGCTGGACCCCGACCCAGTACTCCAATGGGACCCAAATTCACAAGACACTTAGGAGAAAGGAGGGGACACCCTGATACCAAATTTGGAGGTTCTATCTTCATTGGTTTCGGAATTATGCTCGTTTGGCCTAAATTCGATCAAAAAGTTCTAGGTTCCGAACGCATGGTCCAATCCCGATCTTAGGGAATCCCCGAAGTAGCTTCATTACTAGTAACCTAGAGCACAAATTTGATGAAGAAAGCGTCATTAGTTGTTGAGTTATCGTGATTTTTTATATATGTTCGTTAGCCCTTCGATCGATTAAAAGGTCCAGAATCCGAACCCATGGGCCGATTTCACGCATTTGCAATCCCCGCCGTACTTTCAGTCCTAGTAACCTACAGTTAAAATTTTATCAAGATAGCTTTACTATTTTTCTAGTTATCGTGCCTACGGACGGACGGACGGACATGGCTATATCGACTCAGGCGGTCACGCTGATCACAAATATATATACTTTTCCATATCTAGCTCGCTTCCTTTAGGTGGTTACAAACACCATACCAAAGTTAATATACCCCTTTACCTATTCTATAGGTGTAGGGTATAACAAGTAAAGAAACAGTCAGTCGGTGCAACCAACTTAGAAATACCCTACATCTATTTGGTTAAAATTTAATGGGAAGTCCATAATTCATTTTAAAACCATAAAAGCTGTTATTAGTTTGATCGTAAGACATAGCTAACCAAATTAACTTTATAATACTAAAAACATTTTCTAAATACTTTTCTAATTTATTTACAAATTCTTACTAATTTATCTATTTAAAAATATTAAAAAACAAAAAAACTTGAAATAAATGAAAATATATTTATTTGAATTCAATTACTAAAATTATTAAAAATTCAAAAAACTGAATTATTAAATTTTGTGATAAAAAGCTAATCCAAGCATAACATATTTAATAATTAAAATTTTTCAAAATGGAAATTATTTTAAATTGATGGTTTTTGAAGCTATTAGAAAAGCTTATAAACGCAAAATATGCAATAAATGTATTTCTATAATATAATTACAAATTTAGAACTTTTCATATAGTTCATTTAAATATAACAATAAATTTTACATAAATGCAGCAAGTACCTTTGAATATAGCTTATAAGTATTGTACACGATGTCTTAATTATAGAGTTTAAATTTCATCAAAATAGCTGTATTATTTTTTGACTTATACTGGTTTTAAGATATATGTTCTTTAGCCCTTGAACTTTTCAAAGGTTCCAGAACCCGAAACCATGGTACAATTTTGCCCATATGCGGTCCCCGTCATACTTTCAATACTAGTTAACTCTTATACACAATTGGAACGTTCTATCTTACTTTTAAGTTACTATTTTCATTAATTTCGATGATAAGCTTTTAAACCTTGGGGGGTCTAAGAGGTGTACTGAACCACCACTCTGATTGATCCAAAATTAGAGGAACCGCGCAGGAAATAGTAAAGAGCACACATGTGCCAAATTTGAAACTTCTAAATTTGTTTGAAGTTACTATCTTTGTTAATTTCGAAAATATGCTTTAAGGTCTCCGGAACTGTGTTGCTGGACCCCGCCCACTACTCCAATTGAGCTCCAATTCAAGGAGACTGAGGAAATCGAAAGTGACACCCTGATACCAAATTTGGAGGTTCTATCTTCATTGGTTTCGGAATTATGCTAATTTGGCCTAAATTCGATCAAAAAGTTCTAAGCTCCAAACCCATTGTCCAATCCTTACCGTACGCAATCGCCGCCGTAGTTTCATTAACAATGAATTAACGTAGTTTCAAAAAACGTTTCAGAAGGTTTTCAAACCGATGTTATCTTTACAGATTATAGTAAAGCATTTGATGTTTTACCACATTCTATAATACTGATAAAGCTACGAAAACTTGGTTTCCCAGATATTTTTGTGAAAGGGTTGACACATATTTATCTGATAGGACCTACAGTGTTTTATTTAGAAACATTACTTCTAAACCTTTTAACGCCAATTCCGGAGTTCCACAAGGCAGTCACTTAGGTCCTCTTTTTTTTATAATCTCGGTAAATGATGTTTCTTCAGTTATTGTTAATAGTGAGCTTCAAATATATGCGGATGACATGAAAATTTTTAAGAAAATTGAGTCACTAAATGATGCTTTACTCTTACAAAATGATTTAGATAATTTTTTTATTTGGTGTAAAAACAATAATCTTCTTCTAAATGTAAATAAATGTGCACTTATGTGTTTCACACGTTGTCTTAATCCGATTTGTTTTAATTACTGCTTGAACGGAATTAGTATTCCTAAAACGAATTCTATTAAAGACCTAGGCGTTTACTTCGATGATAAGCTTAACTTTAAACTTCATTTCTGCTATATTATAAATAAAGCTAATTCTATGCTTGGTTTTATAAAACGTTGGTCTAAAGAATTTAATGATCCTTATGTTCTTAAATCTTTATATTCTTGTCTTGTTAGACCTAATTTAGAATATGCTAGCCAAGTTTGGTCACCATTTTACGAGGTACATATTAATAGGATAGAGGCGGTGCAAAGAAATTTTTTAAGATTTACTTTGAGAAATCTTCAATGGTCAAACCCGCTGATCCTACCTCCTTATGAAAATAGATTGAATTTAATTCACTTGAAAACTTTAAAATTAAGACGAGAAGTTGCTGATGTTATTTTTATTACTGAAGTTATAAAAGGTAACATTTCTTCTCTTCAAATCCTTAATAACATTAAAATTAATTCAAATAATCGTTTACGTAATACTAATTTATTTACGTTGAGTTTTCATAGAACAAATTATGGCAATTATGAACCAATTCATAGGATGTTGATAATGCGTAATAAACACAAGAACAACATCGATTTCACACTTTCAAAACAAACACAAAAACTTAAATTGTATAAATAGAAATATAAATTCTTTTTTTTATATATATTTAGTTATTTTTATTGTTCACTTAAAATTTAATTTAAGAAATATGAAATTGTAACTTAATTCATAAGCTATTTTTTTTTATATGTTGTATAATACTAATTGTTAAAATTTTTGTAAAGTTTGAGTTAAACTAATAAATAAATAAATAAATAAACAATAACCTATAGCACAAATTTCATGAAGATAGCGTCATTAGTTGTTGAGTTATTGTGATTTGTTCGTTAGCCCTGAAACCGATTAAAAGGGTCAGAATCTGAACCCTTGGGCTGATTTCACCGTTATGCAGTCCGCGCTGTACTTTAAGTACTGGTTAACCCTTGTACACAATTTGAACGTTCTATCTTAATTTTAAGTTACTATTTTTAGTAATTTCGATTATAAGCTTTTAAAATTTGGGAGGCCTAAGAGGGGTACTGAACCACCACTCCAATTGATCCCAAATAAGGGGGACACGCAAGAGATAGTAAAGAACACCCTTGTTATTAATTTTAAAGATGTGCTTTAAGGTCTTCAGAAATGTGTGGGTGGTCCCCGACCCACTACTTTAATGGGGCCCACATTACAAGGACACTAAGGAAATAGGAAGGGACACCCTGATACTAAATTTGGAGGTTCTATCCTGATTGGTTTCGGAATTATGCTAGTTTGGCCTAAATTCGATCAAAAAGTTCTAGGTTCCGAACACATGGTCCAATCTCGTGCGTTCGCAATCCCCGCCTTAGTCTCATTACTAGTAATCTACAGCACAAATTTGATGAAGATAGCGTCATTAGTTGTTGAGTTATCATGATTTTTTATATATGTTCGTTAGCCCTTGGACCGATTAAAAGTTTCAGAATCAGAACCCATGGGCCAATTTCGCCCATATGCAATCCCCGCCGTAATTTCAGTCCTAGTAACCTACTGTTAAAATTTTATCAAGATAGCTTTACTATTTTTTTAGTTATCGTGTCTACGGACGGACGGACGGACATGGCTATATCGACTCAGGCGGTCACGCTGATAACAAATATATATACTTTTCCATATCTAGCTCGCTTCCTTTAGGTGGTTACAAACACCATACCAAAGTTAATATACCCCTTTACCTATTCTATAGGTGTAGGGTATAAAAAGTAGCTTAAAATTAAGATACATCGGTCCAATTGTGCACAAGGGTTCACTAGTATTGAAAGAACGGCGCGGACTGTATATAGACGATGGGTTCGGATCTTGGAACTTTTTCATGGAATTTAGGCCAAACGAACATGATTCCGAACCCAAAGAAGATAGAACCTCAAAATTTGAAAGCAGGGTGTCCCTTCTTATTGGAATCAATTAGAGTAGTGGGTCGGGGACTATTAACATAGTTTGGAAGACCTTAAAGCATATCCTTCAAAATAATAATGACAGTAACTTCAAACAAATTTAGAAGCTCCAAATTTGTCACAAGGGTGTTCTTTACAATTTCCTACGTGTTTCCTTAATTTATGACCAATTAAGAGTTGGTGGTTCAGGTTTCTTAGATCACCTAAGATTTTAAGGCTTATCATCGAAATTAATAAAAATAGTAACTTAAATTAAGATAGAATGTACCAATTGCGTACAACGATTCACTAGTATTGAAAGTATGACGGGGACTGCATATGGGTGAAATCGTACTATGGTTTCGGGTTCTGGAACCTTTGAAAAGTTCAAGGACTAACAAACATATATCTTAAAAACACCATAACTCAAAAACTAATGACGTTATTTTGAGGAAATTTAAGTTCTAGGTTACTAGTAATGAAAGTACCATGGGAATTTGCTCTGGTTGAGATCGAACAATGAGTTTCGATTCTAGAAGCTTTTGATCAAATTGAGGCCAAACAAGTTTAGTTTCGAAACCAAAGAAATTAGAACATTATATTTGGGGCACAGGTGTTTCTTAATATTTGTTTTGTGCACGTGAAGAAGCATATATTCTAAATTAATAAAGATAGAAACTTCAAATTCGATACACTACTTCCTATTTCCGTTCTTATTTAAAACTTTTAAATTTTTAGAGGGCTCAGAATTTCACTATAAAACATATTATGAATTATATTTTATAAATTAAAAACAAAATATTTTTTAATAAACGAGGAATTTTTTTTTTAATTTTTATTATATCATATATCTATATTTTATTGAATTATTACAATAGGTAATGCATAATTAAAAAATTGTGTACGATACTTAAGTTGTGTTCAAAGATACTTTGCTGCATGTACGTAAAATTTATTTCTATATTTAAATGAATTGTATGAAAAGTTCTAAATTTCTCATTGTATTTAAGAAATACATTTACTGCATATTTTGCATTTATAACCTTTTCTAATAAGTACATATACTAGGAAATTAATTTAATTTCAATTTTTTAAAATTTTAATTATTAAATTTTGTAATTGACATTAAAAACCATCAAATTATATAACCTTATATAATATAAATTCTCGCAAATCAATATTTCTTACGAATAACTTTGTGTTAAATGAAAAACACAGATAACAGTAGCATTATAATTGGTATATTTAAACAGAAGTGCTCAAAATTCCTTATCATAAATATAAAAGACGAGAATTAACCAATTCTAATCTCAATATTTCAATCTAAAATTAATCTTTTCCATACCTGTAATTTGGATCATGTAATATTTCAAGGAAAACTAAGTAGGATTCCAAAAAATTTATAAATTAAATCTAACCAGAATTTTTCACTTAAAAGAATTAAAATATTAAAAATTTAATTATATATAATTTTAAAAAATAAGTAAATTACTAAATCATCCAACAGTAAATGCACAGCAAAAAATCCTGAAAGGAAGTAATTGCAGCATGTGTGCAAAATTTTAATGAATTGGATAAAAAGTTTTAAATATATAATTTTGTCATTGCACTTTATGAATACATTTTTTTCAAGTTATTTTGTTTTTTAATATTTTTAAATAGATTAGTAAATTAGTAAAAATTTTATATATTTTTGAATTAATAAATAATTAATAAATGTTTTTAGTATTATAAGTTAATTTGGTTAGCTATGTCTTACGATCAAACTAATAAAAGCTTTTTAGCACATTTTCAAAAAAGTTTGTAGAAATGAGCCTATATAGCTTCACGCTGTCCATCCGCCCGTCCGTCCGTATGTTTACAAAACTTTTACACCGTTTGAAATAGAGTAAAGAAATTTCAACCACGGGTAGATATTACAAAAAAAATAGTTTCGTAGAAGAATTTTTTTCTGTAGCCCCAACCATTTTTTTTTTTTTTTTTTTTTTTCCTAAGGGAGGTAGTGTAAGATTTTTACTACACTAAAACAACCTCCCCCCGTAGCCAAAATAATGGGATAAGCACCCTAGCTGCTTGCGCAGTATTATGGCTGAAAAGTTACTACTAGTCATAAATATAAATGACTTTTAAGGGTTGAATGGGCAACCCAGGAGGTATAAGTTGACATTCTTCTTGAATTTTTGCGGTTTAAACGAATTGGGAAACACATATGGGGGTAATGTGTTCCACAATTTGGAGGTGCGACTCAGAAAAGAATTCCTAAATTTCAGAGTTCTTGTTCTGAAAAGCTCAACTGTATATGGATGTGATTGAGCTGCTAACCGTGTGTTACGGCGGTAGGGTTTGATTTTAGGCATCATGTTTTTGATTTCTTTTGAAGTATTGCCTAGAAGATATTTATAAAAAAGACAAGCAGCTCCTACATTACGCCGGTGACTTAAAGACGTTAAGTCTTTTGTGACGTTATTATCATTGATAATACGAACAATTCTTTTTTGTATCTTATCCAGATACTGAAGAGCGGCGCTGGGAGCTCCAGCAAATATGTGAGAGTTATAATCAAGTCTCGGCCGAATATAGGTTTTATAAATTTGAGGTGTTGAACAGATTTGGAGGTGTAAAGTATTTCCTACTCCTACTTAAGAATCCCAGGCATTTCGCGGCATCTTTTGCGACCGAAAAAATGTGGTCGTTCCACGAAAGTTTTGCATTTATTTCCATGCCTAGAATTCTTAATGATTCGGAGTTTTGAATACCTACATTGCCAAAAGAAATGTTTAGTAAAGGATCGCTTCGCTTGGTTGATAACAAACAGCTTTGGGTTTTAGAAGCATTAAAACTTACCCTGTTCACGCTTCCCCAATCTTGAATTATTTGGAGATCATTATTTGAGAAACTTGAAACTTTGTTTCGTTCATTGTTTACCGATGTTGAGGTAGCATCAGCTGCTCTCTCAAAAAGGTAAGAGCAATCAAGAGTGCTGTCATCAGCAAAGCTATGAATTTTATTGGAGGTAATGGATAGAAGATCATTGATAAATATTAGAAATAAGGTTGGTGATAGGACGGAGCCTTGAGGGACACCAGAATTGATTTAAAATTTTTTGGAAGTAAAACCATCCAATACAACTTGTATTGAACGGTGTGAAAGGAAAGATTCCATCCATGAATTGAAGATTTTTCCTAGACCAAAATCTTCTAGCTTTTTTAGTAGCGCGGCATGCCAAACGCGATCAAAGGCTTTGGATATATCTAGAGCGATTATGTTCGTCTCGCCATATTTTTCCAAGCAACGACCCCATTTTTCAGTCAAAAATGTGAACAGGTCACCTGTTGATCTATTTGACCTAAAACCATATTGATGGTCACCTCTGAGGTCATTACTCTCCAGATATCTTTTTAAATGGAAATTAATTATTAACTCCATAACCTTTGATAGTACTGATGTTAGAGCAATTGGTCTATAATTTTCAGGATTGCTCTGGGCACCTTTTTTTGGGATTGGCTGGACATAAGCAACTTTTCATATAGAAGGGTAAGTTCCAGAAACAAAGGATATGTGAAAAAGTTTGTTTAGTGGACCAGCTAGGGTGTTAGCGCATTTTTGGAGGACAATTGGTGGAATATCGTCAGGACCAGCAGATTTGTGAACATTCAGACCCTTAAGAACTTTAGCAACAACTCGTGGGCGAAAATGGATCCCAAATTATGTTACTGTATTCTAAAATAGATCGAACAAGGGAACAATAGAGGGATTTTGTCACAGCTAAGTCATTAAATTCTTTAGCTCTTCTCTTAATGAAACCTAACATTTTATTAGCCTTAGAAACAAATTGGTCATAGTGAAGATTATAACTAAATTTATTATCGAGAAGAATGCCTAAATCAGAAATGCTAGAAACCCTTTCAAGAGTTACTTTATCTATCTTATAGTCATATACTAAAGAAGATCGTTTTCGGGTAAAGCTGATAACCTTACATTTCTGTATGTTCAGTTCCAATTTATTTGATGTGCACCAAGTTTGTAAATCTGACAAGCTTGATTGAAGTATAACTGCATCAGAATTATCTTTTACAACTTTATATATTTTTAAGTCGTCAGCAAAAGCAATATGTGGTATGGCGTCTAAACATTCCGAAAGGTCAGAAATAAAGACATTGAAAAGAAGTGGCCCCAAATGACTACCTTGTGGTACACCAGAAGTAACATTAATAGATTTGGATAACAGACCTTGAAATTTGACGTTTTGGGTTCTTTCTGATAGATAAGAATTAAGCCAAGAAAGAAAAGAACCCGTAATGGCAAAAGTTGATAGCTTATTTAGCAAAATTAAGTGACCTACACGATCGAAAGCTTTACTAAAATCTGTGTAAATTGCATCAACTTGGTATCCCCTCTCCATTTGGTTCAGTATTTCGGACGTATACATCATAAGGTTAGTTGTAGTAGAACGACCCTTTCTGAAACCATGTTGTTGTTCATTAAGTCTAACATTAATAATAGGGGTAATTCTATCAACGACAATCTTTTCAAATAATTTAGGAATAGTTGATAGAATGGCTATTCCCCGATAGTTTATAACTGAAGCTCTATCACCTTTTTTAAAAATGGGAGCTAAATGGGAGTATTTCCACACTTGTGGAAAAATGCCATCTAAAAGCGACTTGTTGAAGATGGAGTGAAGAGGGATAATTAGATTTTGAGCACAGTTGTGTAAAAAGATTGGGGGGATAAGATCAGGACCAGCACCTTTTTTTATATCCAGACTAAAAATTGCTTCAAGAACATCATTTTGTGAAAGACGTAAGTTTGAAATTAGCAAATTTGAGCTGGTAGATAAAGAATTAGCAGAAAAAGCCATTGGTGCCTTGGGACGATAAATTTTCTGAAAATTATCTGAAAAGAAGTTATAAATTTCTTTAGGACAAGAAGAAAGCACATTGTCCTTGGACATCATTGAGTTAGGATATCCAAATAACTTACGCTTTGTGTTAACAAAGTCGAAAATTTTTTGGGTTCAGCGATTAGTTTGTTGCCCATATCAGCAACATAGTTATCGTATGCTGTATTGGCTTTATGTTTAAATTCAATGGCAAGTTGCTTATAATAATTCAATAAATCGTCGCTTGGTGCTGATGAATAATTGATTTTTTTAAATATTTTATTGCGTCGATTTCTCAGATTCCTAAGATCTCTATCTAACCAAGGTTCTGTCGTTTTATTTTTTTTACGAATTGTGGGAACAAAAGTGTCAATAATTGCAAACAGCCTTGAATAAAAGATAGAGATTAGCGAATTAATATCCTGTTGAAGTAACAGTTCGTCCCAGTTAATAAGTGACAAAGCATTATTAATACTTTGATAGTCAGCATTAAAAAAATCGTATACAATTTCATTATTGTAAGATTTAGCGAAGAGTGGGATAGTAGTGGAGAGCTCGAAAATGATTGCTGAAAATGCAAGATCTAATCACTTGTCATTACTATTAGGATAACTAATAATTTGTTGTAAATCATTACTATAGAACTCACAAATGAGATCGAAGTCAATTTGATCTTGGAAATTAATAGGTAATAACAAATTTTCAGAGTCATCGACAATAAAAGAAAGAGAAGGACAGTAATTATTTGTACACTAGATAAGTTATTATTTACCGCAAGAAGTACACCACCCCCTCGCGAACAATTTAAAGAATGATAGTTACGGTCTTTTCTGTATATGGACCAATTACCATCAAGAATTTCTTCGTTCTTAAACGAATCATTTAGCCATGTTTCAGTTATAACTAGTATATTGAAATTACATGACTTAGCATCAACATGAAGCTTTTTAAGCTTACCTCTCATACCGCTACAGTTATGATAAAATATTCTGATGTTATTGATATTGTTAGTAGATTGAGAGGTTTTTTTTAGACCTCGTAATATTAGATAATGAAATGAGATTAGGATTTTGTTCGAGACTTGCATAATTATTTCGTGTTTGGACGAAAAAACTTGTTATAGTTCTCGCGAGATTGGTACAAATGATTATAGTAGTTACTATCACAATGACTACGAAAAGCCTTAAGGTCCGCTTCGACATCTTTAGCAGTGAAGCCTATATTTTCATGAAATCTGAGATAGAGGCTATACAAATCTTTATTATTAGATGGCAGTCCTTCATTGTGAATAAGAACTGATAAGTGAGTCCTCGTTTTGCCTTGAAATGATAATCAAGAAAGAGTCTCACATTATAAAGAATTCTCTCATCTCTGAATCTAGACAGTGCATATCTACAATCTTCAGTTAATGATTGCTTTGTCATTCTAATGATTAGAGATATGAGCGGATCTTGTGAAAGCAAGAGCTTATTATTATTATTGCTATTAATAATATGTTGATTGCTGTTATTATTATTAATACTTGTATTATTATTATTAGTAATATTATTATTGTTGTTATTATTATTGTTGTAGTTGTTTTTGTTGTTGTTGTTGTTATCATTATTATTATTATTATTATCATTATTATTGTTATTATTAATGTTATTACTATTAATTTTAACAATTGGATTACTACATGACGGTGCCAACGTGTCTCCCTGAACAAAATTTGGATAACTATTGCTTTTATTTAATTTAGCTTCATTGTTATTATTTAAACCCGGTTTCAACGTTACACCTTGAACAAAATTTCCATATTTTTTTCTTACCGAGGAATGTTTATCTGTGTTAATTGTTTGAGTGCTGAAATGAACTTTTTTTGGTTTAACAGTATTAAAAGGGATAGCAAAAGGATTGAGAATAGTTTTATTTGAGCTTGTGTTTGATTTGTTAAGTGTAGAATCTTTAAAGTGTTGAACTATGGTACCATTTTTCCAGTGTTTATAAACTATTATATCACTAACATTGGAAATAGGTACCATAACCTTGAACGATTTGTATTTCGGTTTATAATTTAAATTTTTTGGTGTAATGTTAACTATACTAATATTATTACATTTAAACTTATTTTTTAAAAAACTATTTAAACTTCTTACAGTTGTAAATGCTGGACATTTTGAAAAGTAGAGGGCGATGTTACCAGATGTGCCGTTGAATGTAGGTTGATTTGAAAAGTTGGTGGAACCATTGGTTGGTAAGGTAGCAATTTTTGTTGAGTTAGAAGAAGATTCCGCTTTTGCTAATTCACTATGTAATGAGATGTCATTCACGGCATTAGCGGATAAACTCGACATTGTTTTGACAGCTGATACAGTAGTTGTCGGTTTGAAGTACTCAGGCCCCAGAGTAGTAGTAGCAGTATCGATAGAAGAAATAAAACTGACAAACTGATCTGTTTGCGACCAAACTTCTTTAACGGTCTTTTTTTCATTTATTTGAAAGGATTTTTTCACATGACAGCCGGCTTCGACTTTTTCAGAAAGCTTCCTTATATCTGTTTTTAGTGAACAGATCTCGTCTTTCAGTTTGTCTACATTGTTTATAGACGTATTGAAGCTTCCTAATATCCGTTTTAAGATAGGATATTTCATCCTCTAGCCTGTCCGTTTTATTTATTTTTCCACTTTATCGAAGATCATTGATTTCATTTCTGCCAGGTTGTGGGCAAAATCGTTCTTTATATCTGCAATCGTCACCGTCTCGTTAGTTGACGTAGATAAAACTAATGGATTTGTGTCGTCGAAGCGTTGACACAAATCCAATAAGACATTGTTAGTGTTGTCTATAACTTTAATCCATGTAGCTTTATTTAACACTTGCATTTGAACATCTTTGATATCAAGCAAGCTTGTTAAGTTTTTGTTGTTCATATTTGCCAAGAGATCATGAATGTTAAGGCATTCATCACACACGAAATTGTTACAAAATCTAGAAGAATGCCAATTTCTTTCTAGACCTACGCAAGTTCCATGTAGTTTTTTACCGCAGAAGCCTTTACATTTCAGCAAATCCAATTTTGCGTCATGATTACCGAACGTGACATGAGCACATTTAATTGCGGAAGAATTGTTGTTAAGAATTTTGTTTGACATTGTGAATAGTTAATGAAAAGAAAGATTTAGAGGTCAACAAACAAAACAATTACTAATTAGCACAAAATTCAAAAGTTTGCGAAATTATTATACACTTTACAGAAATTTTATCGTTAATGTTTGTATTTAATTTTTTTTTTTTTTTTAACTTAAATTTAACGCAAGTGTCAGCAAAATTGTATTATTATTATTGTACTTTTAAAGTTTAAATGTTTTTATAGTTTTATTGTTGTATTTATTTATATTTAAATAATGTATGATGATTCACTAAATACTTTCATTAAAATTAAAACAAAGCGAAAGAGTATGTCTTAACTGTACTAACCATAGATTAAGAATGATTAAGAATTAGAGTGGTGGTTCAGTATCCCTCTTAGACCTCTTAAGTTTTAAAAGCTTATAATCGAAATTAATAAAAATAGTAACTTAAAATTAAGATAGAATGTTCAAATTGTGTACAAGGGTTAACTAGTGCTTAAAGTTAAGCGTGGACTGCATAAGGGCGAAATCAGCCCAAGGGTTCGGATTCTGGACCTTTTAATCGGTTTCAGGGCTAACGAACATATATAAATAATCACGATAACTCAACAACTAATGACGCTATCTTCATGAAATTTGTGCTGTAGGTTATTGGTAATGAAACTACGGCAGCGATTGCGTACGGTGAGGATTGGACAATGGGTTCGGAACTTAGAACTTTTTGATCGAATTTAGGCCAAACTAGCATAATTCCGAAACCAATGAAGATAGAACCTCCAAATTTGGTTTCAGGATGTCGCTTTCGATTTCCTTAGTGCCCTTGAAATTTGAGCCCAATTGGAGTAGTGGGTGTGGACCAGCCACTCAGTTCCAAGGACCTTAAAGCATATTTTCGAAATTAATAAAGATAGTAACTTGAAACAAATGTAGAAGCTTCAAATTTGGCACATGGGTGTTCTTTACTATTTCCTGCGTGTCTTTCTAATTTTGTACCTTTCTTAGACCCCCCAATGTGTAAAAGTTTATCATCGAAATTAATAAAACTAGTAACTTAAAATTAAGATAGAACGTTCCAATTGTGTACAAGGGTTAACTAGTATTGAAAGTATGACGGGGACTGCATATGGGTGAAATCGTACCATAATTTCGGGTTCTGGAACCCTTGAAAAGTTCAGGGGCTAACAAACATATATCTTAAAAACACCATAACTCAAAAAATAATGCTGCTATTTTGATGAAATTTAAACTCTAGGTTACTAGTAATGAAAGTACCATCGGAATTGGTTCTGGTCGAGTTTGGTCAATGAGTTTGGATTCTAGAAGCTTTTGATCGATTTGAGGCTGAACGAGTTTAATTTCGAAGCCAAAGAATATATTTCCTATTTCCTATGTGTCCCCGAAATTTAGACTTAATTGTAGTGGTTCAGCTATGTTCAAAGGTACTTGCTGCATTTATGTAAAATTTATTTTTATATTTAAATGAATTATATGAAAAAGTCTAAATTTGTAATTGTATTTTAGAAATACATTTATTGCATATTTTGCGTATAAGCTTTGCTATTAGGTATATTAACTAGCCATTTAAAATAATTGCAATTTTGAAAAATTTGGGTTATTAAATATATTATGCTTTGATTAGCTTTTTATCACAAAATTTAATAACTAGAATTTTTTTATTTTGTAATTGAATTGGAATAAATATATTTTTATTTATAACAAGTTTTTTTGTTTTTTAATATTTTTAAATAAATAAATTAGTAAGAATTTGTAATATTTTTTAAGAGATAGTGTAATTAGAAAATGTTTTTAGTATTATAAAGTTAATTTGGTTAGCTATGTCTTACAATCAAATTAATAACAGCTTTTATGGCATTAAAATAACTTTTGGATATGCCATTAAATTTGAACCAAATAGGTGTAGGGTATTTCTAAGTCGGTTGCACCGACTGACTGTTTCTTTACTTGTTTTTTTTATATTCATAAGGTAATGAACTATAATATTCTAGAAAACGTAATTTTCCTGACTTTGGTTGATATCGTTTTGTTTCAGGTACCGAAATGGCTTCAAAATTTTTTGTGCGTCTAATGTTTTGCGAAATTACTAAAATATCTTCCTAATCTTAAGGGCTTAGAATAGAATTTTTTATTGTTTGAAAATTAAATTGTTTTGCGGCAGTATAATTCAAGCAGATACTTTTAAATTTACAAATTACTTTTTCTTAGTTACCTTTGCTGCAATAAACCTTATATGCGTGGTTTTTACGTCAACCACTATTCAGTTATATAACTATCAACGCTATAACGGTTCAATTCATTTGCCATGTCTACAATAAAATCCCCAGTTGGTGACAGAAACTGAACGCCGTACATGCTGAATTTGGTTGATCCATAAGGAACAAATCATGTTTCTTAAGAAATATTATTTCTTTTTTAGGTTTCTGCAAACATATTATAGGTATTTTTAAATAAACAAATTTTTTACAAAAATATTATTTTAAATTTCTATTTTTATTTTTCGTTTTGTCAATTTCTAAATCTGAGGTACCAGTACGTCGCGTATTTCGATTGCTCACATGTAAATTCATGTACCTACCTAAGTATTTCAATATTTTCTGGAAATTTCCAGAAATTATGCACCGTACGCGTTGATTTTGGTTAGGTTCTAAGTAACAAATCATTTAAATTACAAATTATTTTTTTAAGAAAGATTATTTGTTATTTTTTTTAAATTTTTTTGCAAATACATATGTTTTTAAAATATCATTACTTTCAAACGTAATGGCAACTTCAGAGGTCGGTTTTTTATTTTACAAAAAACAACAAAAAACAACAATTTGCAATTTACAATAATTTTTTTTTTATAACTGTGTTATAATAAATTGCAAACAAAAACAAAATACAGTACTTTTCGGTTATAACGGATATGATGGGACGGAAAATATTCGTCGTAATAAACGAATGTCGTTTTAAACGAATGCTGTGAATTTTGAAAAATTAGTATAAGACTTGAACATTGTGGAATGTGCTGATTCTAGAAAGGACAACTCCAACTTATTTGCTAGAATTATATTTGATGTTTCAGCCTCAACCCTATGTATAGTGCTTTTTTTTTTTATTGAAATTTTTTTTGTATTTTTGATGCGTTATTGTGATTTTTTTTTATATTCAAAAGTAAATAAAAAACACTTAATTTATCGCCAAGCAACATAATTAGATATAATAATTTTAAATAAAAGAAATATCAATGCTATAAAAAACTTCCATTCTTAGGTAAATAATTTTGTGACAAAAAGTGTAAAGTTTATTATAATTAAAGTTGAACCGAGTTCATTATAAATGAAAACTACTGTATAAACCAAATGTATTGCTTTCATTTCGAACAGAAATAATTTTTTTTTTCACTGGAATTTTAGAGAGATAAAGAAAAAAAAAAACAAAAAAAAAAAAAATTTTAAAAAAGTTTCAATCTCCTTGTTCATTGAACATTTGAACTAAACAAAAAAAAGAAAGACAAGTCGGCGCATATAATAGTTTGATTGAGCTGCGAGTTACAACCGAAAATGAATTACATTTACACAGAAAGTCGGCTCATAAAATTAGAATCATAAGCCTCAACGTTTAACCGCGTGACCGTTAAATTCCAAATTACGTTAAATTAAAGACAGGTTTTCACCTGAAAAAACCCAATATTCTTAAAAAAAAATATCATTGTCCTATGAAAACAAAAAAAACCTTTCTTTTGGTTGTTTTTTCATTAAATTTGGTCAAATAGTTTACCCAGAAAAAGGATGTTTATATTTGTATGGGAAAAAATAAGCCGATTAAATATTATGATGTAATTAATCAAAACTACTTTTTGAAATCGCTATAACATTGGAATTGATAAGATAAATAAAACTAGCAGATTACACTGAAACACCAATTTAAGGAGGTTTTATGAATTTGAGGTTACACCTGTAAAATACCCAGATACTTACCTTGTTAAAAGAATTATTAAAAAACCAGGAAATAAAGTGTATGTAAAATGGCTTGAATTAATATTGTTTAAATAAAAACATAAACGTATGTAATTTCTTTTATTTCATTTATTTTTCATTTTCTTTCCGCAATTTTTTATACCCTACACCTATAGAATAGGTAAAAGGGTATATTAACTTTGGTATGGTGTTTGTAACCACCTAAAGAAAGCGAGCTAGATATGGAAAAGTATATATATTTGTGATCAGCGTGACCTCCTGAGTTGATATAGCCATGTGCGTCCGTCAAAAAATAATGGAGCTATCTTGATGAAATTTTAACTGTAGGTTACTAGGACTGAAAGTACGGCAGGGATTGCATATGGGCGAAATCGGCCTATGTGTTCGGATTCTGGACCTTTTAATCGATCGAAGGGCTAACGAACATATATAAAAGATCACGATAACTCAACAACTAATGACGTTATCTTCATCAAATTTGTGCTGTAGGTTACTAGTAATGGAACTACTTCGGACATTGCGTAAGTTCAGGATTGGACCATGGGTTCGGAACTTAGAACTTTTTGATCGAATTTAGGCCAAACGAGCATAATTCCGAAACCAATGAAGATAGAACCCCTAAATTTGGTATCAGGGTGTCCCTTCCTATTCCCTAAGTGTCTTTGAATTTGGGCTTTATTGGAGTGGTGGTTCGGGGACCAGCAACACATTTCCGAAGACCTTAAAGCATATCTTTAAAATTAATAAAGAAAGCAACTTGAAAAAATGTAGAAGCTTCAAATTTGGCACAAGGGTGTTCCTTACTATCTCTTGTGTGTCCCCCTAATTTGGTGTCAATTAGAGTGGTGGTTCAGTACCCCTTTCAGACTACATATATCACGCATCGAGAACCCCTTCAGTCTACATATTTCACGCATCGAGTATACAGGTGATTTAAAGATTCGCGTGCACTTTTGCTTTTGTCTTTTATTTTGTGCTGTATGGCAGCTCTGTGTTGTATGGCAGCTCTCGAACCCGCACCAGTAGACCAACCAAATTTTACAAAAACTTTGGCCATAAAACTAAACTATTTTTGACAAAACGATAGTTTAGTTAGTTAGTTAAAGACACCCAGCTTCAATAGGGATAGAGATTGCTCATATAAAATAAGAAGTTGTATGGCAGATACTCGCACCCACTGCAGTAAACCAACCAACTTTTGCAGAAACTTTGACCATAAAACTAAACTACTTTTGGCAAAACTTCAGACACCCTGCTTCAATAAGAACAGAGTAATGCTCATATAAAAAAAGAAGTTTAATGGCAGGTACTCGAACCCGTGGTCCAAAATGGCTGAATTTAAATAGCGATGACGGCTATTGCATAAAATCGAATTTGTAAAAATTTTAAAATCGTAGTGTCTTTATTTTTTGAGTTATCATGCGGTAGGACTAACAGACGAACGAAGCAACATACATAGCTAAATCGATTTATTTTTCGATTCTGATACGATTCGTGCACATGAGTCTATATGTAGCCTCTCTCCTTCTCTGCGTCACAAACGTAATGGCAAATTTATTATACTCTTTGACCTATAGTCATACGGGGAACGAGAAAGTGCGTGGTTAACTTTCAGGTAAATACAAAAAAGAATATAAGTTGTAAAGCCGATTTTTAAACATTTTCTAAACAAACGACTATATTTTATTCAAACGTTGGCAATTCAAGTAAACTACAATTAACATAGTGTAATGACATAATGGCAAATGTGGTAAACCTTTTTGACCTATAGTCAAACAGGTATAATAATACTTATATGTAAACTAGCTATTCCTCGGTGCACGTTTCTCCACCTCTAAATGGAGTTTTGATTTAGGTTGATGCTATTGAAAAAAGTTAACACAAAAATTGCACATGGTGTACATAATTTTAAAATGTAATAAAGACATTTTTTTAAAACGATTTATTTAGGATTATTCTAGCAATTTTTCAACAAATTTGTCAAATTTCACTTGAAACTTTTCATAATTATTAAATAATAATAAAAATAAAAATTCAGTTAACATTATTCGCCGGGAACCCAATATCATCAACTCTATCGTCAAGGAGCACCAAATTGTCAAGAAGCACCACGTATAGAAAAATTATGGATAATTGTTCCAACTGATTTCAAAACTGTGTTTTAAGTTTTTGTTTCGCAATCGGTTAAAAGAACTCGACAAAACATTTTTTTAAACCTTCATATGTTCAAAGATGTACACATACACGCATATAAAATTGAAAGTCAATTGGTCAAACCGTTTCTGCCTAAGAGTAAAGTAACGAAAAAATATCTGAAAAGTGCCGTAATGGATTAGCGGAATTCAACAAACCTTTTCTTGAGACTTTGACCAAGCTATACGTCAAAAAATTAGACGAAATATCGTTCCAAAATTTTTTTTTGGACAATCGTTGGGTCGGCATGGGTTAAAAAGTTTCAAGTTTGTTAATATAGTGACCTCCATCCTCAAAGAGGAACATATATACAAAATTTGAAGTCAATCGTTTAAACCATTTCTAATTAATATCACAATAACGAAAAAACCTATAAAAAGCGGTTGGGTCGCAATGTGTTAACGGAACTCCACAAATAGTTTTTTGAGGCTTTCTTTTAATGTAGTACTTCGAAAAATTGGCCAAAACTGGCTTTTTTACAATTCGCTTGCTCATTGGCAACGCCGTGTGAAACTGCTAGTAATATATAAATAAAGTTTTATATAGTTTAATGGTTTTCGATGTAATTTAAAATTATTAATGCTTTGATTTGTTTTTTATCACAAAATGTAATAGTTCAAATTTTTGAAAATTGAAATTAATTTAAATTTTTATTATATGTTACTATAGAATTAAATTCTTATTATATTATGTTCCTTATTAGAAGAGCTTATAAATGCAAAACATGCAATAGCGTATTTCTAAAATATAATGACAAATTAAAAACTTTTCATATCATTCATTTAAATGTAAAAATATATTTAACATTAATGCATCAAGTACTTTTGAACAAATTAAGTATCGTACACAATTTGTAAATTTTATTACCTATAGTTATAATTCAATAAAATGTATGATATATTAATAATTAAAAAAAGAAATTTCACCTTTTTTTATACCCTACACCTATAGAATAGGTAAAAGGGTATATTAACTTTGGTATGGTGTTTGTAACCACCTAAAGGAAGCGAGGTAGATATGGAAAAGTATATATATTTGTGATCAGCGTGGCCCCCTGAGTCGATATAGCCATGTCCGTCCGTCCGTCCGTCCGTATGCACGATAGCTCAAGAAAAAATGGAGCTATCTTGATGAAATTTTAACTGTACGTTACTAGGACTGAAAGTACGGTGGGGATTGCATATGGGCGAAATCGGCCCATTGGTTCGGATTCTGGACCTTTTAATCGATCGAAGAGCTAACGATCATATATAAAAAATCACAATAACTCAACAACTAATGACGCTTTCTTCATCAAATTTGTGCTGTAGGTTACTAGTAATAAAACTACTTCGGGGATTGCGTAAGTTCGGGATTGGACCATGGGTTCGGAACTTATAACTTTTTGATCGAATTTAGGCCAAACGAGCATAATTCCGAAACCAAAGAAGATAGAACCTCCAAATTTAGTATCAGGGTGTCCCTTCCTATTTCCTTAATGTATTTGAAATTTGGGCCCCATTGGAGTAGTGGGGCGGGGGACCAGCCACACATTTCCGAAGACCTTAAAGCATATCTTTAAAATTAATAAAGATAACAACTTAAAAAAATGTAGAAGCTTCAAATTTGGCACAAGGGTGTTCTTTACTATCCCTTGCGTGTACCCCTAATTTGGGATCAATTATTTTTATTTTATTTTATTTTATTTTACAAACCAAAACAAGGTTGTTACAAAAAAAAAATTCTTAAAAATTATTACTTATATTTAAAATTATACAATATAATAACTTAAACAATAAACAAAAAAAAAATGCTTATTCTTGCATTCTTAAAAAGAAAAAACACTACACTAATTTTATATACAAAATTATGTACATACATACATGCGTGTATATAATGAAAAAAATAAATATTAATTTTGGTAGCATATTAAAAAGTAATTTGATATGTTGTTATTATGACTTATGACTAAGTATTTATAAAAACAAATTATAGAATGCACAAAAATTAAAAAAAAACCAAAACATAATTAGGAATTTTGTTGTATTTTAATGCAATACAGTAAGTGTGCTGTGTGTTATGTTTTAATTATATTATAGTTTAATTGTCTGAGGTCATTAAATTAAAAAAATGATTATGTAAAGTGTGTTTAAAAGTAGCTTTGGAGATTGATGTGGAATAAAAGCAATATGTGGTATGGCGTCTAAACATTCCGAAAGGTCAGAAATAAAGACATTGAAAAGAAGTGGCCCCAAATGACTACCTTGTGGTACACCAGAAGTAACATTAATAGATTTGGATAACAGACCTTGAAATTTGACGTTTTGGGTTCTTTCTGATAGATAAGAATTAAGCCAAGAAAGAAAAGAACCCGTAATGGCAAAAGTTGATAGCTTATTTAGCAAAATTAAGTGATCTACACGATCGAAAGCTTTACTAAAATCTGTGTAAATTGCATCAACTTGGTATCCCCTCTCCATTTGGTTCAGTATTTCGGACGTATACATCATAAGGTTAGTTGTAGTAGAACGACCCTTTCTGAAACCATGTTGTTCATTAAGTTTAACATTAATAATGGGGGTAATTCTATCAACAACAATCTTTTCAAATAATTTAGGAATAGTTGATAGAATGGCTATTCCCCGATAGTTTATAACTGAAGCTCTATCACCTTTTTTAAAAATGGGAGCTAAATGGGAGTATTTCCACACTTGTGGAAAAATGCCACCTAAAAGCGACTTGTTGAGATGGAGTGAAGAGGGATAATTAGATTTTGAGCACAGTTGTGTAAAAAGATTGGGGGGATAAGATCAGGACCAACACCTTTTTTTATATCCAGACTAAAAATTGCTTCAAAAATATCATTTTGTGAAAGATGTAAGTTTGAAATTAGCAAATTTGAGCTGGTAGATAAAGAATTAGCAGAAAAAGCCATTGGTGCCTTGGGACGATAAATTTTCTGAAAATTATCTGAAAAGAAGTTATAAATTTCTTTAGGACAAGAAGAAAGCACATTGTCCTTGGACATCATTGAGTTAGGATATCCAAATAACTTACGCTTTGTGTTAACAAAGTCGAAAATTTTTTGGGTTCAGCGATTAGTTTGTTGCCCATATCAGCAACATAGTTATCGTATGCTGTATTGGCTTTATGTTTAAATTCAATGGCAAGTTGCTTATAATAATTCAATAAATCGTCGCTTGGTGCTGATGAATAATTGATTTTTTTAAATATTTTATTGCGTCGATTTCTCAGATTCCTAAGATCTCTATCTAACCAAGGTTCTGTCGTTTTATTTTTTTTACGAATTGTGGGAACAAAAGTGTCAATAATTGCAAACAGCCTTGAATAAAAGATAGAGATTAGCGAATTAATATCCTGTTGAAGTAACAGTTCGTCCCAGTTAATAAGTGACAAAGCATTATTAATACTTTGATAGTCAGCATTAAAAAAATCGTATACAATTTCATTATTGTAAGATTTAGCGAAGAGTGGGATAGTAGTGGAGAGCTCGAAAATGATTGCTGAAAATGCAAGATCTAATCACTTGTCATTACTATTAGGATAACTAATAATTTGTTGTAAATCATTACTATAGAACTCACAAATGAGATCGAAGTCAATTTGATCTTGGAAATTAATAGGTAATAACAAATTTTCAGAGTCATCGACAATAAACGAAAGAGAAGGACGATTGAAATGTCCGAAAATAAAGATTAAGTCATCCTCATGCATATCCGAAATAATATTGTGATAAACAGTGTAAAATTCAGAATATGAGGAATTGTCTGAGCACGGAGGAAAATATACAATACCTAGGTATAAATTATTCGTACCTAGGTTTAATTTAATAAATTGGTGATCAAAAGAATTATATGTACCAGTAATTATTTGTACACTAGATAAGTTATTATTTACCGCAAGAAGTACACCACCCCCTCGCGAACAATTTAAAGAATGATAGTTACGGTCTTTTCTGTATATGGACCAATTACCATCAAGAATTTCTTCGTTCTTAAACGAATCATTTAGCCATGTTTCAGTTATAACTAGTATATTGAAATTACATGACTTAGCATCAACATGAAGCTTTTTAAGCTTACCTCTCATACCGCTACAGTTATGATAAAATATTCTGATGTTATTGATATTGTTAGTAGATTGAGAGGTTTTTTTTAGACCTCGTAATATTAGATAATGAAATGAGATTAGGATTTTGTTCGAGACTTGCATAATTATTTCGTGTTTGGACGAAAAAACTTGTTATAGTTCTCGCGAGATTGGTACAAATGATTATAGTAGTTACTATCACAATGACTACGAAAAGCCTTAAGGTCCGCTTCGACATCTTTAGCAGTGAAGCCTATATTTTCATGAAATCTGAGATAGAGGCTATACAAATCTTTATTATTAGATGGCAGTCCTTCATTGTGAATAAGAACTGATAAGTGAGTCCTCGTTTTGCCTTGAAATGATAATCAAGAAAGAGTCTCACATTATAAAGAATTCTCTCATCTCTGAATCTAGACAGTGCATATCTACAATCTTCAGTTAATGATTGCTTTGTCATTCTAATGATTAGAGATATGAGCGGATCTTGTGAAAGCAAGAGCTTATTATTATTATTGCTATTAATAATATGTTGATTGCTGTTATTATTATTAATACTTGTATTATTATTATTAGTAATATTATTATTGTTGTTATTATTATTGTTGTAGTTGTTTTTGTTGTTGTTGTTGTTATCATTATTATTATTATTATTATCATTATTATTGTTATTATTAATGTTATTACTATTAATTTTAACAATTGGATTACTACATGACGGTGCCAACGTGTCTCCCTGAACAAAATTTGGATAACTATTGCTTTTATTTAATTTAGCTTCATTGTTATTATTTAAACCCGGTTTCAACGTTACACCTTGAACAAAATTTCCATATTTTTTTCTTACCGAGGAATGTTTATCTGTGTTAATTGTTTGAGTGCTGAAATGAACTTTTTTTGGTTTAACAGTGTTAAAAGGGATAGCAAAAGGATTGAGAATAGTTTTATTTGAGCTTGTGTTTGATTTGTTAAGTGTAGAATCTTTAAAGTGTTGAACTATGGTACCATTTTTCCAGTGTTTATAAACTATTATATCACTAACATTGGAAATAGGTACCATAACCTTGAACGATTTGTATTTCGGTTTATAATTTAAATTTTTTGGTGTAATGTTAACTATACTAATATTATTACATTTAAACTTATTTTTTAAAAAACTATTTAAACTTCTTACAGTTGTAAATGCTGGACATTTTGAAAAGTAGAGGGCGATGTTACCAGATGTGCCGTTGAATGTAGGTTGATTTGAAAAGTTGGTGGAACCATTGGTTGGTAAGGTAGCAATTTTTGTTGAGTTAGAAGAAGATTCCGCTTTTGCTAATTCACTATGTAATGAGATGTCATTCACGGCATTAGCGGATAAACTCGACATTGTTTTGACAGCTGATACAGTAGTTGTCGGTTTGAAGTACTCAGGCCCCAGAGTAGTAGTAGCAGTATCGATAGAAGAAATAAAACTGACAAACTGATCTGTTTGCGACCAAACTTCTTTAACGGTCTTTTTTTCATTTATTTGAAAGGATTTTTTCACATGACAGCCGGCTTCGACTTTTTCAGAAAGCTTCCTTATATCTGTTTTTAGTGAACAGATCTCGTCTTTCAGTTTGTCTACATTGTTTATAGACGTATTGAAGCTTCCTAATATCCGTTTTAAGATAGGATATTTCATCCTCTAGCCTGTCCGTTTTATTTATTTTTCCACTTTATCGAAGATCATTGATTTCATTTCTGCCAGGTTGTGGGCAACTTCGTTCTTTATATCTGCAATCGTCACCGTCTCGTTAGTTGACGTAGATAAAACTAATGGATTTGTGTCAAGAATTTTGTTTGACATTGTGAATAGTTAATGAAAAAAACGATTTAGAGGTCAACAAACAAAACAATTACTAATTAGCACAAAATTCAAAAGTTTGCGAAATTATTATACACTTTACAGAAATTTTATCGTTAATGTTTGTAATTAAATTTTTTTTTTTTTTTTAACTTAAATTTAACGCAAGTGTCAGCAAAATTGTATTATTATTATTGTACTTTTAAAGTTTAAATGTTTTTATAGTTTTATTGTTGTATTTATTTATATTTAAATAATGTATGATAATTCACTAAATACTTTCATTAAAATTAAAACAAAGCGAAAGAGTATGTCTTAACTGTACTAACCATAGATAAAGAATGATTAAGAATTAGAGTGGTGGTTCAGTATCCCTCTTAGACCTCTTAAGTTTTAAAAGCTTATAATCGAAATTAATAAAAATAGTAACTTAAAATTAAGATAGAATGTTCAAATTGTGTACAAGGGTTAACTAGTGCTTAAAGTTAAGCGTGGACTGCATAAGGGCGAAATCAGCCCAAGGGTTCGGATTCTGGACCTTTTAATCGGTTTCAGGGCTAACGAACATATATAAATAATCACGATAACTCAACAACTAATGACGCTATCTTCATAAAATTTGTGCTGTAGGTTATTGGTAATGAAACTACGGCAGCGATTGCGTACGGTGAGGATTGGACAATGGGTTCGGAACTTAGAACTTTTTGATCGAATTTAGGCCAAACTAGCATAATTCCGAAACCAATGAAGATAGAACCTCCAAATTTGGTTTCAGGATGTCGCTTTCGATTTCCTTAGTGCCCTTGAAATTTGAGCCCAATTGGAGTAGTGGGTGTGGACCATCCACTCAGTTCCAAGGACCTTAAAGCATATTTTCGAAATTAATAAAGATAGTAACTTGAAACAAATGTAGAAGCTTCAAATTTGGCACATGGGTGTTCTTTACTATTTCCTGCGTGTCCCTCTAATTTTGTACCTTTCTTAGACCCCCCAATGTGTAAAAGTTTATCATCGAAATTAATAAAACTAGTAACTTAAAATTAAGATAGAACGTTCCAATTGTGTACAAGGGTTAACTAGTATTGAAAGTATGACGGGGACTGCATATGGGTGAAATTATACCATAATTTCGGGTTCTGGAACCCTTGAAAAGTTCAGGGGCTAACAAACATATATCTTAAAAACACCATAACTCAAAAAATAATGCTGCTATTTTGATGAAATTTAAACTCTAGGTTACTAGTAATGAAAGTACCATCGGAATTGGTTCTGGTCGAGTTTGGTCAATGAGTTTGGATTCTAGAAGCTTTTGATCGACTTGAGGCTGAACGAGTTTAATTTTGAAGCCAAAGAATATATTTCCTATTTCCTATGTGTCCCCGAAATTTAGACTTAATTGTAGTGGTTCAGCTATGTTCAAAGGTACTTGCTGCATTTATTTAAAATTTATTTTTATATTTAAATGAATTATATGAAAAAGTCTAAATTTGTAATTGTTAATTTAATTGAATTTAATTAATAATTATAATATTGCTTTGTAAGCATTTTGTATGTAAAATTAATTAAAGATAATATTGTGTAAACTTTTAAAATTTAACTTTCCCACATTAATAATTTGATCAGCTTTGCATTTTTAACATATAAAAGACCTGTAAATTTCAATTATGGTTCAATTAAGTTTGGATAACTAAATAGAAGGTTTATTTTATTTAAAATAAAAATTTGGTTTTTTGTTTATGTCTTAAAAGACATACTTAACTGGCGCAGTCGGTAGGATCAGGTATGAACCTTTGTGAATACTAGTGTATATACGTGTAAAAAAATTACGATTTATACTTAAAAAGCGTAAATATATATATATATATTTTTAACGATGGTTCATCGTTAAAGTAATATTAAAAAATTAAATTAAATATATAGAACACGACGGTTAAATGTTTACTATCAGATTTACCCGGCGTTGCCCGGAAGCGTGCAAATTGCAAAACGGCAAGTTTCGGCCAATTTTTCGAAGTACTGCTTTGGTTAAAAGAAACTCTCAAAAAATTTAATAATTTTTTTATAATTAATAATTATGAAAAGTTTAAGTGAAATTTGATAAATTTGTTGAAAAATTGATAAAATAATTTTAAAAAACTCCTTTTAAAAAAATTGCTTTATCTCATCTTAAAATTAACATGTACACCATTCTTGTGTTAACTTTTTTCAATAACATCAACATAAATTAAAATTCCATAGAGAGGTAAGAAGGGTATACTAAATTTGCCATTATACTAAGTAAATAGGAGTTTACTTGATTTGCCAGTGTTTGAAAAAAATATAATCGTTGGTTTAGAAAAGGTTTACAAATCTGCTTTTCATTTTATATTTTGTTTTGTACTTACCTGAAAGTTCTACTACGCTAAGTTCTTCTTTTTTGGAAAAATTGTTTTCAAATCTAATATATAAAGAAGAAAATTTGTTTGTTTGTTTGTTTGTTTGTTTGTTTGTTTGTCCAGGATTCACGTGAAAACCACTGGTCCGATTGACACCAAATTTTAGAGGAATAATTTTGAGAGTCCGGGGGGTGACATAGGCTATGTCGCATTATTATAAGTCAGCAGGTTCCGGCTCCAGAGCCGTTTTAAGCTTTTTCGTTTTTTTGATGTCGAGTCGAAACGGTTTGACCGATTCACTTGAAATTTTGCATGAATGTTCTTCTTATTACACGGAATTAATGGTATAAAACTGGTTGGAATAAATTAACCCCTTTCGGCCCGGCGGGCTTCCAAAAAATTTTGTGTTTCCGATTTGTGTCCAATTTTACAGGGTGGTTTTGCAGTCAAAAAGAAAGGCTGGCACAAAGTTTTGTTGGGTTCGGTTAACCCGTTTGGGCACGAGGGCGCAATGAAGCTTTTTCAATGTTTTTGATGTCGAGCCGAAACAGTTTGACCGATTGACTTGAAATTTTGCACAAATGTTCCTCTTAGCAACCGCAATTAGTTGTATAAAGATGGTTTGAAAACATTAACCCATTTCGGGCCGCTGGGCTTCCAAAAAATTATTTGTTTCCGATTTGTGTCCAATTTTACAGGGTGGTTTTGCAGTCAAAAAGAGAGGCTGGCACAAATTTTTGTTGGGTTCGGTTAACCCGTTTGGGCACGAGGGCCCAATGAAGCTTTTTCAATGTTTTTGATGTCGAGTCAAAGTGGTTTGACCAATTGACTTGAAATTTTGCACAAATGTTCCTCTTAGCAACCGCAATTAGTTGTATAAATTTGGTTGGAATAATTTAACCCATTTCGACGTGGCGGGCTTCCAAAAAATTTTGTATTTCCGATTTGTGTCCAATTTTACAAGGTGGTTTCGCAGTCGACAATAGAGTCTGGCACAAATTTTTGTTGAGTTCGGTTAACCCGTTTAGGCATGAGGGTGCAAAGAAGCTTTTTCAATGTTTTTGATTTCGAGTCAAAACCGTTTGACAAATTGACTTGAAATTTTGCACAAATGTTCCTCTTAGCAACCGCAATTAGTTGTATAAATTTGGTTGGAATAATTATACCCATTTCGGCCTGGCGGACTTTCAAAAAATTTTGTGTTTTCGATTTGTGTCCAATTTTACAGGTTGATTTTGCAGTCTAAAGAGAGGCTGCAAAAAGTTTTAGTTAATTCGATTAACCCGTTTTCCACGACGACGCCATGAAGTTTTCTATAAATTTTATTTTCTTATACGATTAAAAGTATTTTATTGAAAATTTTGTACCAACATTTTAATTAAAACCCACATGGTTAATTTAGTTTTGACCTGTTTGTGCGTTTTGAACAAAGATTCAATGAAATTTTCAGTTTTCTTCAAATGAAATCTAAAAATCAAAAAATTCAATTTCTTATATATAATGCTTAAAAACATAGTATTTTAAAACAGTTTTTTTCCAAAAAATAAGCTTACATTTCTCTCATCAAATCATAAAAAAACGAGGAAGAGTGTATTACAACTTTCAGGTGAGTACTAAACAAAATATAAGTTGAAAAGCAAATTTTTAAATCTTTTCTAAACCATCGACTATATTTTATTCAAACGTTGGCAATTCAAGATAACTACTATTGACATAGTATAATGACATGATGGCAAACTTAGTATCCCCATTTGACCAATAGTCATTTTAATTCAGTTAACATTATTCGCCGGAAACCTAACATCCTCAACTCTATCGTCAAGGAGCACCAAATTCTCAAGAAGCACCATGTATAGAAAAATTAGAGATAATCGTTCAAACTGTTTTTTAAAGTTTTTGTTTCGCAATCGGTTAAAAGAACTCGACAAAACATTTTTTTAAGCATTCCCCTAATTCAAAGAAGTTGTACCTACTTTCAGAAATTGGACGTAATTTACTTACAAATTTTTTTTTGAACAATCGTCGGGTCGACAGGGGTTAACAACTTCCAAGTCTGTTAGTAAATTGAACTTCATTTTCAAAGAAGAACAAATATACAAAATTTGAAGTTAATCGGTTAAATCATTTCTAATATATATAACAAAGCAACCAAAAAACCTATAAAAAGCTGTTGGGCCACGATGGGTTAACGGAACTCCACAAATATTTTTTTGTGGCTTCATTTATAAGCAAAGTAGTATTTCAAAAAATTGGCTGAAGCTTGCGTTTTTACAATTTGCAAGCTTCCGGGCAACGCCGGGTAAATCTGCTAGTACTATATAATAAAGTGAACTTTTGCAATAAAAGTTAACTTGCGTTCATACGAAAAATTTGAAAATTTCATTGAATCTTTGTTCAAAACGCGTAAACATGTCAAAACCAAATTAACATGTCGAAACCAAATTAACTCGACATCCAAAAAACGAAAAAGCTTAAAACGGTGCAACCTGTTGACTTATAAAAATGTGACATAGCCTATGTCACTCCCCGGGCTCTCAGAATTATTCCTTTAAAATTTTGTGACAATCGGACAGGTGGTTTTCACGTGAATCCTGGACAAACAAATAAACAAACAAACAAACAAATTTTCTCCTTTATATATTAGATAAATAAAATAAAATTAAAATATAAGATTATATTAAAAATATTAATCGTGTTAGAAGTGAGAAAAGTGTAAAACATAAATATAAAAAAAAATAGTATCTTTAAAACTACTCATTAAAAACTTAATATAAAATTTTCATTATATATAATATTAAATATTAAATAGGTAAGAAATTAAAGAAATTTTTTTAAATATAAATAAATCAATAATAAAGTGTAAATTTAACTTTAACTTGTGTTATATTTGAACGAAATCAAAAAGAAAACAGTAATAGAACAAAACAAAATAGAAAAAATAAAGTGAAACAAAATGATTAGTGTACTCCAGTACTTTACACCTGAATCCCGATCAATGTTAGCTGCACCTATAAGTAAGTTAATATTGAATTTTTTTTCTTTCCCATCTTTTTTTCCTAATTCATATTAATATTTTTATAACTGAATCGTTGAAAAACCATTTTAATTAAAATTTTACAAAACTTTTAAAATAAAACTCTTGATTTGATATTTTTTGTTTAACAAAATATATATTATAATATACCAGAGAAAAATTTTGCGACTAATTTAACTTATGTTTTAATTTGTCTGAGAAACCTAATTAAGGTTTTAACAAATTTTTGGTTTATATAATCTGTAATTCTATGAAATCTGTTAGACCAAAGCGGAAAATTGTCCCAAATTAGAAGAGGACTGTCTAACCTCTTTTCTCCGAATAAAGTTGCAAATATCAGTTTTTCAAGTGCAACCGAAACTTTAAATTCATTTTCCGAAATGGATAATCCACCTAATAATAATGACGTAAGTTCTATTTTTAATTCTCTTAGAATCCCTCATCCCGTTACAGACCTTCCGAGGTTTGAGGGAAACCTTCGTCTTCTCTTCGATTTTATCGAAAATATTGAGGAAATACTTTCATAACGGAAGATATCGATGTTTCTTCATATGGAAAAATTATTCTAAGACCCATATGAAATAAAATTGAAGGTCAAGCGAGATCCTTAACATGTACGATACTCCTTTAGAGTAGGAACAAATTAAACAAAATTTGATCCTACACTATTCCGATAAAAGAAATGAAACATCTCTGATTGGAGATCTTCATAACTAAAAACAGGGAAGTAAAACTATCGAGAATTATAGTCAAGTTTTTGAGATTCAAGTCCCTATAGCCAACCATATTGAAATTGACGAAAAGAACAACTAAGTTATTCACTCAAAAACATCTCTGTTTTCCGAAATGTGCCTTAACGTTTTTCTCTCTGGATTAAAAGAACCTCTAGGATCCACAATTCATGCGATTAGTCGAGACACATTACGAGTAGCTTTCTCCTACTGTGTTCAAGAACAAAATATATTTTATAATAAACAGAGTAAATTTATATCACAACCAAAACCTGTTCAAATCTCAAAATCAAATATTAGACCCACCATATCAAACAATAATAATAATAAAATTATTCCTCAATCAAACATGTTTGTAAAAGAAACCAATTATATTTAAACCAAAATATAATCCAAATCCGAATCAAACAATCGCAACTATAACGATAGTTAAAAAAGTACTGGAAAAATTGAAAGTTGAAGTGAAAAATGATGAAATGAAGGAAGTGAATTTCTATTAAACTAAAAAACATAGCAACTAAGGAAAGTATTATGAATGCTAAAAATAACATAACCCTAAAAACTGAAGAAATTTTTCCGACGGCTGATCAGCATCCTGGTGTCATATTCATTAACGAAAGAACCACTCCATATTTCAGTGTTCTATTCAAGAAAGCTAGAGATTTACAAAAAAAAAAATTATAATAAAATATAAATATATATTATATTAAAAATATAAAAAAATATAATAAATATATGAATATCCGTAGTTTAAAGTACAAAATTGGTGATATAACTGACATTTTGGACATGTTAAATAACACCATACACTTAATCGTCTTCTCTGAAATAGGGGTACTTGAAGATGAAGTTGAACTAATTAATTTGAAGAATTATAACAAATTGTTTCCTGCAGAACTAACAGGAGAGGAGGTGGTGTTGGTATATTTTTGCACGAATCCATAAAATATTCCATTAAATCCAATTTTTGTGACAACTTTAATAGCATATTATCAGTCAATATAAACAATAATAACTCCATCCTTAACTTTACTGCTGTTTACAGACCACCAAACAATAGCACGGAATCGATTAACCATTTTTTCAAAATTTTTGAATCACATCTAGAAAAAATTAATATTAACAATTCACTTATCATTGGAGATTTTAATTTTAATATTAAAAATAACACTGACCCGAACGTAGAAAAATACTTAACTTCGGTCGAAAGTAATGATTTCTACATATGTGATGATTCAGTTACCAGGTGTGCCTCTCAATCATGTCTCGATCACTTGATAACAAATAATTTTGCTGCAACAATTAGCTTAATTTACGCTGACACTGATATTTCCGATCATAAAATGTTATTCCTGGAGTTTTATAGCAAACATTTTGTAAACAATAATATTAGTGAAATGAATAATAAAAAAAATACACTAATGTCAATGCTGTCAAAAATCATCTTGAAAACTGCATTATCGATGTCAGTGGCGCTTGTGCTGACATATATCGTAATTTAAAAACAACAATACAAGATCAAATTAAATCTGCTACGAAAGAGGTAGTTCACATGAGCAAAATAAAATTCGGTAAACCATGGTTTGATGAGGAATGTCAAAATCTAGTAAAAATAAAAAACTATTGGCACAAAAAGCACATAAATAATATTAACAATACTATTTTAAAAAATAAATATAATTTTTGGATAAACAAACTAACTGCAACTAAACGCAGAAAAAGAAAAGAATATGATTTAAATATATAATTATATATATATAATTTAAAAAAAAATAATAACAACCTTGCAAAAACATGGAATTATACAGGGTGTTCCCGACTCGATGGTCTTCCTTCAAATGGGTGATCGGGCATATCGAGCAGAACAAAAAATTATATGGGAGGGGGGGTCTATTTTCATTAGTTTAGAAGTTATGGGGCCTTAACTGTTTTTCGACCATAATTTAGTTTTATTTCGATAAAATTGGAACCAAATAAGATAAAACAAAAATAAGTATAGCATTTAAATGCTTATTAATGCAGATTTCTTAAGTACTATCAAACATTACTCTAAAGTTTCTCAGTCTGAGGTTATAAGGGCTTAAAGTCCAATATTTTTAACAAAATATCAATTAAATCCCTTTTATCAAGAAAATAACGGTATTAACATAACAGTTTTTTTATTTCAAAATATTACCCTTCTCTTTCCCTGCATTTTGAGTATACTAGCACTTTTATAGCTCAAAAACTTTGAAAGTTATAAAGTAAAAACTTTTTTGTGATACCTGAAATTTAACTAAATTTGAATTTTTTTCAAAAAATTTTTTCAAAAAAATTGAGATATCCAATATTGAATTTGGTGTAATTCAGGGAAGTTCACTTTTCCAGTGTTGTTATCGTGCCTTCTCCAAATTGAAACTCTCTGGAAAATCCTTCATGTATGCTGATGACATAATTTTACACGAAACTGATGATTTTGCAGACATGGAACGGAAAATAAATGTAGACATGGAAATATTTCGCATTTGGATGAACATGCACAAGCTTACAGTCAACACCAAGAAAACTAAATTTATGATATTGAAAAATAAAGCCAGCAGCTTCAAAGTAAAATATAATAATAAAGCTATTGAAAAAGTCCGCGCTTACAAATATTTTGGCATAATTATTGATGATGAGTTAAACTGGAATGAACAGATTGCAAGTTTGATTAGCGGTGTATTCAAAAAAATAGGCAACAGAGTACCAGCTCATATGAAAACTCAAATCTATTACAGTCTGCTTCTGCTATTACAGTGCTGCTTCTACCAAAATTGCCTTGAACCAATTTTTAACCCTAGTATAAGAAAGTACAATGATCTAATGAGCAAATTTCCAGATCTTAGGAACTCTACATACAAAAATTTTAAAAATAAAATTAAATCACTTTATGTAAACGGCTATTCATAAACAATTTTTTTTTTTTTTGGTTAAAAATATTACAGATTATATTTGATATAATATTATGTTTATATTTCTATATAATATACTCTCTTTGTTTAATTTGATATTATTGTATATTTTAACCAACTCTCTTAATTTTTTAAATTTTTTAATAATTTGTTGCATAATTTTAATTTTTTGTATTTTTTTTTTATAGTTTTATAATTTGTTATTTAATAATTCATATTAAAAACTCTCTATGTGAGCTTTAAGCTCTTTTTGAGATTTCTTTGAATAAATAAAATAAATAAAAAATAAAAATAAACTTACCCACAAATAATAATCAACTAACAATTCCAAAACCCTATGTTATTCATAATTTCTTTAATATTCAATACTTCGACAAACCTTGTACTGAGATCGAAGGCATATAAATTTGTGAAGAATCATCCTTTCAAGAAAACAACCGTTCCTGCATAAATAATCTACTACAAAGTCAACCAGCAAGTTGTAACTTTACTGAAGTAGAACAAATACCAGATATTTTACAACATGAACCTAATTTTATCTTACTAATAAATGTACCTGAAATTTTAATTAAATCCAACTGTGGTGTTAACGATTTCAAAACAGAAAACACCCAACTTACACATTTTCAAAATTGTACAGTCGAAATTAATAATAAAATATATCGAGAAACCGTCAATCGTTTTTGGGAAACCGTTCATATATATCCAATGGAATTAACTAATATAAACTCTATAATAATTAGAGAAAACATACAACTACAGCAATTAAAGTTATAGCAAAACAACAACACAGGAGCATTACTAGAAGCATAATTACTTAAAATAAAAACTATCAAATTGGATTTAGACAATAGGAACAATAGCAATTATAATCATTTTAGTACTAATCACTATATTTCTTTTATGGTTAAAACTAAATCAAACAAGTAAAGAAACAGTCAGTCTTACTAATTTATCTATTTAAAAATATTAAAAAACAAAAAAACTTGAATTAAATGAAAATATATTTATTTCAATTCAATTACAAAACTGAAAAAATTTGAATTATTAAATTTTGTGATATAAAGCTAATCAAACCATAATATATTTAATAATTCAAATTTTCAAAATAGCAATTATTTTAAATTGTTAGTTTATGTACCTATTACAAAAGCTTATAAACTCAAAATATACAATACATGTATTTCTAAAATGCAATTACAAATTTAGAACTTTTCATATAATTCATCTAATATATAAAATTCTCGTGTCACAGTTTTCGTTGCCATACACCTCCGAAATGGCTTGACCGATTTTGATGAAATTTTTTGTGCTTATCCGGTATCTATGAGAATCGGCCAACATCTATTTTTCATCCCCCTAAATGTTAGGGGTAGTCCACCCCTAAAATTTTTTTTTTATTTTTTAGACAAAATTTTTAATTTCTATTTTTTTATGATATAACATACAAAAATACATACAATCCTCAATTTTCACCCTTCTACGATCAACCCTTATTTTTTAATAGCCATTTTAGTAATTTAATCATTTTTCAATATATATATTTATTTTCAGTTGAATTTTGTTTTTTCAAAATGCCGACTAATTAGATTATAAAAAAAAGGAAAGAATTTAATTTAAAATTTAAAAAATTTGTTTTTAATTAAAATTAAAAATTAATTATGTGTACAAAAAATTCAACCCCCGACTAGAACAACACTATTTGTTAATTATGCTTGCTTTGGTTAAGCAAATGGTTTATAAAAACGTTTCAACAGTTTTTAACCTACACTATACTGTGTCCTTATTGAACGTATTCACAACCAGAAACTCACCCAAAGCAAAGCCTATGTGCAAAAAGAAAAATCACGAATTAATATTAAGTTAGATTATATAAAAATGAATCGCTATATATAAAAATGTGCAAAACAACAACAAAAAAACCTATTCTTTATTTGTTTGACAGATTTCAAAGAATTTTTTCCTTTATTTAAAATTAATCTCCAGTCATTTGAGCTTTTGCTTTGACTCTATGGAAACATGGACCGGGACCAGCAACACGGACGCGGGCCAGCAACGCGGACCGGGCACAGCTAGTTTAAATATAAAAATGAAGGACCTTTGAATATAGCTTAAGTATCGTACACTATGTCTTAATTATATATCACCTAAGGTAATAATTCAATAAAATATATTAATTAATACAAATTAAAAAAAAGGAATTTAATCGTTTATTAAAAAAATATTTTGTTTTTAATTTATAAAATATTATACAAAATATGTTTTATGTGTAAAATCCTTCTCCTTTTAAAAATATGAAAGTGTGAATAAAAACGGAAATAGGAAAGAACCCTAGTGTATCAAATTTAGAGTTTCTATCTTTATGAATTTCGAAGATAAGCTTTTTAATTTGGGGATTTTTAGAAGCCACCTGAACCACCACTACAATTAAGTCTATATTTCGGTGACACATAGGAAATAAAATTCTTTGAATTCGAAATTATACTCGTTTGGCCTCAGATCGATCAAAAGCTTCTAGAATCCGAACTCATTTTCCGAACTCGACCAGAACCAGATTCCATGGTACTTTCATTACTAGTAACCTAGAGTTTCACTTTCATCAAAAGAGCGGCATTGTTTTTTGAGTTATAACGCTTTTAAGATATATGTTCGTTAGTTCTTGAACTTTTCAAAGGTTCCACAACCCGAAACCATGGTACGATTTTGCTCATATGCAGTCCCCATCATACGTTCAATAGTAGTTAACGCTTTCACAATTGGAACATTCTATCTTAATTATTAAGTTACTATTTGTATTAATTTCGATGATAAGCTTTTATGATAAGATAATTCTTGCGCGGTCTATGAGGGTACTGAACCACCACTCTGATTGATCCAAAATTAGGGGAACGCGTAATAGTAAAATAGTAAAGATCACCCATGTGAAAATTCAAATGCGAAATAAAACCGGATCATTTTCTAAACTTTTACGAAATAAAACCATATAGTAAAATTGATATAAATTCTAGCTTTATAGTAAACAAAGTAAAAAAAAAATAGAAATTAATAAATAAGTGTAATTAGTAAGTTTTAAAATTTTTTAATAAACTAAAATAAAATATGTTAAAAATATTATATTTTTATTACGAAGGCTGCGCCGCCGAACCCCCGCTAACTCAAGTATTGAGAGCTAGATTTTGCATTCATACCTTTTTTATTCAAAAAACAAGTAAAGAAACAGTCAGTCGGTGAAACCTACTTAGAAATACCCTACACCTATTTGGTTCAAATTTAATGGGAGTCCATAAGTCATTTTAAAACCATAAAAGCGGTTACTAGTTTTATCGTAAGACATAGCTAACCAAATTAACTTTATAATACTAAAAACATTTTCTAATAACTTTTCTAATTTATTTACAAATTCTTACTAATTTATCTATTTAAAAATATTAAAAAACAAAAAAACTTGAAATAAATGAAAATATATTTATTTAAATTCAATTACTAAAGTGAAAAAAATTGAATTATTAAATTTTGTGATACAAAGCTAATGCAAGCATAATATATTTAATAATTAAAAATTTTCAATATTGCAATTATTTTAAATTGATAGTTTATGTACCTATTAGAAAAGCTTATAAACGCAAGATATGCAATAAATGTATTTCTAAAATATAATTACAAATTTAGAACTTTCCATATAGTTCATTTAAATATAACAATAAATTTTACATAAATGCAGCAAGTACCTTTGAATATAGCTTAAGTATTGTACACGATGTCTTAATTATATATCACCTATGGTTTTTAATTTATAAAATATTATATTAAATATGTTTTATGGTAAAATTCTTAGCCTTTTAAAAATATAAAAGTGTTAAATAAAAACGGAAATAGGAAAGAACCCTCGTGTATCAAATTTAAAGTTTCTATCTTCATAAATTTCGAAGATAAGCTTTTTAATTTTGGGATTTCTTAGGAAGCGCCTGAACCACGACTACATATAAGTCTAAATTTCGGGGACACATAGGAAATAGGAAATATATTCTTTGGCTTTGTAATTATGCTCGTTTGGCCTCAGATCGATCAAAAGCTTCTAGAATCCGAACTTATTTTCCGAACTCGACCAGAACCAATTCTCATGGTACTTACTTTGGTTACTAGTAACCTAGAGTTTAAATTTCATCAAACTAGCGGCATTATTTTTTGGGTTATGCTGTTTTTAAGATATAAGTTAATTCCTGCTGCAAATGAAACTGTAGTTATTCAAAATAATTTAAATAAAAAGACCTTTTTTCTTTTTATAAAATTATGTGTTTATTACACCAAGTGAAACTTATAACTAAAAATACAATTTTAATTTTTGTACCTCTACTTGAAAGCGTCAATTTATAAAAATGCTTACAAAGCGCATTTTGTATTTTTTGTATTGATAAAATAACTAACAGAGTTCTTTGTTCTAATTTAATTTTATAAGCATTTTAGCTTATCATGCATTTTGCAATAAAATAAATATCTTTATAAAAAATATAATAAAACAATTTTAGATTAGGAGATTATAGTTAACTTTGGTAACTCTTCCCCTCTTAGATTCAAATGTCCTCATTTGATTTAAAATAGTTTGCTATCGTAGAACTTCCTTCTTGAAACTTCTGGCTTGTGATATAGTGTTAGATCTATAGTAGTATTTGTAGAATTTTCCTTTTCACTATGTCCTGTGAAGATAAAGATGGGTTTGGTTGTAATGTCGGTTTTGGTAATGATTCACTGGAATCTTCTTGCTCATTAATTGGTATGGTGTTTTCTATTACGGCTTTATTTTGTGATTTATTTTTAATAACAAACTTGGCTTTGAATCTCGTGATCAGAATTATTATGAAGAAAATGATTATGATTACTGTTGTTGAGCTGTAACTTATGAGTTGATCAGTATTATATTTGGAGCGTAATGTTTTAATTTCCTCGGTGTTATTCATGTGGATTTACTTAGAAATTCTAATGATAGATGTTCTCTAAACTGTTTCTTGATTGAAAGTGGTTGAAGTACAGGTGGTAGAATTCTAACTGATGATTCTTCCTTTGAGGTGAATAATTTGTCACCAATTGAAATTGTAGAATTATGAAACCTGATGAGATAAGTACCTGAAAGGTTTTGTTGATTATCATCGATTTTGATAACGCCTTTGAATTGATTTAGAAGTAAGATGCCTTCAGATATTTCTTCCACAGTGGGAATATATTGATTATTGATTACATTACACGTTGAATTTTTACTAGCTAACAAATTTGCAAGACAAGTAGAGGTATTTAGATTTACAATATTATTCTTGTTACAAATTGATATAGAATTAATTATTTTACAATTATTTGAGATACCATACTTTTCATTTTTATTTAACAGAATTTTTTCATATTCAATTTGATTTACAATATTATCAAATTTTACAACTTTTATTAAAAATTTTTTATAAATTTCTTTATTAGTTAGAGGTATCTCTATAATATAAAATAAGTAGTACCCGTTTGTAATTACCTTTACTTCGGAGAAGTTTAGAGCTTCTTTTGGAGTGGAATATGGAAAATTTTCCTTATCTAATACGTCTGTTAGGACCTTTATTTCGTCTTTGGAAAGTAGCATAGAATTTATAATGCCTAGTTTTGCCCAATGTATGGCGTATTTAATGTTAAAGATTTCTTCTTTTAATAATTTAAATTTATGCTGTAATTTAAATCCTAATGAATTATGGAGAAAGTTTTCTTCTTTAATGATATTTAGAATTTCATTCGTGATTTTAGTTAGATTATTGACTCTCTCATTGTGAACATTATTGATGATCACCTGTCTATTAGTATTTTCTAAAATTTTGTTAATTTTTCTTTTGATCATGATAAGATCATCATGATCTGGTGTACCAGCAATCCATTTCCAGGTTGTTCCTAGAAAATCAATGGATCTTTTTTTTCGATTTGTATTAAGTTCAACTAAGAAATCTTGTATTTGTATTAATTCATGTTTTAAATAGGGATAGAGTGGATGAGAAGTAAGAATATGAGATTTGAAAGCTTCGTTAATTTCATCTGCTGCATGTTGGAAAGATGATAGTTCAGTAATATGGATTAATTTAAATTTCTCTTCCTGAATTTTTGCCTTTCCTAATTGTATGCTGACTAGCTGCGATTTTGAATAGTCTAGTATCTGGACATCACATACTGCCATGTGCAGAAAAAACCTAAAAGAATTAGTTTTTAATGTTAGATTTATGAACTCTTTTGCCGGATTCTGTTATAACTACACTATTCCTATTTTCCTTAACTACTTCTTTCCTATATCTTATTGTTAGTTTACTACCTAATCTTTTGTTGTGTTTTACGTAAATTGTTTGGCCTCTCTTATAATTCTTTAATTTTTTTCTTTTAAGATTATGGAATTTCACATCCTTTAATTGTTTGTTTCCAACCTTTTCTATATTAGAGAGTCTAGTTATCTCGAATTCTGCAGGTGTAATATTGGGACTTCTGCCTAGTTAGTTCCTGAATAGTTCAATAGGTTTTTTTCCTGTAGTAGAATGGATGGTATAATTGTACTCATTTACCGCTCTTTCGAGAAGTTCTTCGAAAGTGCGATTTATTTGTTCTGCTTTTAGACATCGCATTATTTCCGAGAGGGTGGAATGAAATCTTTCTACCTGCCCGTTTACTTCACTCCTATAAGGTGGAGTTGTAAATACTTTAATTTTTAGCTCATCTTCCATCATTGCTCTTATTGAAGCTGAGTTAAGAGATTTTTCATTATCTATGACAAATAATAATAATAAATAATAATTCTTGTTTGTGCGAATTTAGTTAATTTATCTATTGCAGTTAAGACTAATTTTCGTTCTGTCGAAAAGATATCGATATGAAGTGTGTGTCCTCCATAACTTGGAATAGGAGTACTTTGTATTTCTGGGTTAGTAGGATGTCTGTCATATTTGTTTTGTTGGCATATAGTGCAATTTTTTACAAAATTATTTATTTTGATAGTTAACTTAGGGAAGTAATATTTTTCCAATATCTGTATTTTATTTTCTGCTGCACCTCTATGAGCACGACGATGTATTGATGCGACTATTTCGTCCTGTTCCCAATCGTCTGTAATGTCTTTGAGTAGTATTCTTGTAAATCTTGTTTTATAATTTTTAAAATGAAGAGGATAAATCTTTTGTATTTTTCCCATAGTGGTTTCTTCGGTCAATATTCCGTTAAGGATATTTGGACTTAAATATTTTTGAAAAATATCAATTAAATCTGTTTCAGAAAAATCTGATTTTGTTATTGTATGTCTGTTAAAGTTTGGAAAGGGATTTGTCGTTTCATGTTTACTTACATTGGATAATTGTAATATTATTTGGTTACGAAATGCATTTAAAGGAGCTTCAGTGAAAATAACACAATTATGCGATGAACTATCGGCACTGTACTGTGTTGAAGTCAAAGTGTTTGTTTGTGTGGTAGGGACAAGCCTTGATAATGTATCGGCTACTACATTCATGAGACCCGGTTTGTATTTTAACTCATATTTATATTCTTCGACTATTGCTTTCCATCTTTTCATTTTGCTATTACTGTTTTTGTTGCTAAGAGCATATGTGAGAGGTTGATGGTCTGTAAAAATCGTTACTCATCTTGAGCCGTAAAGATAATTTCGTAAAGAAGTTAAAGCCCATACGATTGCCAACATTTCCTTTTCATTTGTGGCATATCCTTCTTCTGTTTTGGTAAGTGTTCTTGAAATAAAGGTGATAGGTTTTTTTTCTTGTGAAAGTACTGCAACGATCGCGTAATAGGACGCGTCAGTTGTAAGTTCAAAATCTTTAGAGAAATCAGGATGAGTCAAAAGAACTTCCTTTGAGATTAGAGAGTTTTTTAAAGTTTCAAAAGATTTTTTTGCTTCTTCATTAAGAATTATAGATATGTTTTTTGATTTATTTTTTGATACGCGTCCTCCTTCCCCTCTTAAAAGGGATGTCTAGGGTTTGGCTATTCCTGCATAATTTTGGATAAATCGCATATAATACCCTGACATACCAAGAAACGATCTCAGATCCTTTAGTGTTTTCGGGAATGGTAGATCACATATAGATTGTACCTTTTAAGGATTAGTTTTTATGCCATCAGCAGTTACTCAGAATCCTAAAAATTTAACTTCATTTTTCAAGAATTTGTTCTTATCAAGTTGTATTTTCATATTGGCCTTTTCAAGAGTTTCAAAGATAGTTTCGAGATTTTTAAAGTGATCTTTTTCATTTTTACTAAAAATGATAATGTCATCAATATAGACATAGCAACGTATTCCTATATGGTCTCTGAGAATATCATCCAGAGCCCTTTGAAAAATAGAAGGTGCGTTTAATCCAAATGGAAGTCGAGTGAACTCATATTTTCCATTATTCACTGAAAATGCAGTTTTCTCAATATCGCACGATTTTAAAGGTATTTGATGAAAACCGCTTTTTAAATCGATGATTGAGAAAAAATTGTTTTGACCAAGGTTGGCAAGAACCTCATTTATTTCTGGAATCGGGTATTTGTCAGCTATAGTAATTGTATTTAATTTTCTATAGTCTATTACCATTCTGTATTTTTTTTCACCGGATGCGTCCTCTTTTTTTGGAACGATCCATACAGGTGCGTTATAGGGTGATCTTGATTGCCTTATTATACCGTCGTCTAGAAGTTGCTGAATTTGTTTTTCGATTTCTTGTTTCAAACACATAGGATAGGGGTAACTTTTTGAATATAATGGTTCGTTAGTAGTTGTTCTAATCTCACCTTTGACTATAGTTGTGTAAGTGAGACTTTCATTAGGATCAGCGAATAAGTGTAGATTATTATTTATAAGATGGTTAAGTTTTTCTTCTTGCATTTTATTAAGATGAGATGTCCTAATATTAATGCTATTTACTGAGTTAGAGGTAAATTGTTTTAAGTAAATTTTTAAATTTGGTTTAATAGTTAAGAAATTTTCATGTGCATGAATTATGGCATTCAAGTCCTTTAGACTATCATTACCTATTATCCCGTTAAAGGATGTTAGTTCTGGTAAGATATAAAATTTAGGTTTAGAAGTGTTAGGTTCGAATAGATTAGAGTGGTGAGTGATAGTGGTGCTTCCGCCATTTGAATTGAATTGAATTAGTGTAAAAATTTTGTTCATTTGGGATAGGATTTTTGACTAATTGTGGCTGAATGTAATTTTTATTCGAGCCTGTGTCAATTAAGAATTTTAAAATTTCTCCGTTCTTCGTTTGATGTTCTATGTAAGGTAACGAAGAACAGTTTAATCTAAAAAATTGTCATTATTACCTTCATCGACTGGCGATGATTGAAATGAGCAACCTTTGCATTTACTGCAAGTTTGTAAAGGCTGTTGATCAATAACTTTAGGTTCGGTATGAAAGATTTTTTGGAATTTACTATTTTGATGAGAATGTTGAAATGATGGTTGTTTGCTATTAACATTAGCAGGAAAACCTCTTAAGGTTTGATTAGGCTTATTGTTGTAATTATTTATTCTTGAATGTTGAGAATGTTCAACGTTTGCTGGCCATACTTTAGGTTTTTGGTAGAATTTTTGGTTATTATGGTGTTGTGTATTTTGTTGGGAATAACTTTGAAAATTTGATTGAGTGCGTTTGGAAGATTTGAGTGGAAGCGATTCTGAATGTTTGGTTTTTGATAATGCTGAGGATTTTGATAAGATTGTTGTTGAAGTTTGTAATTCGGTTTTGGGATGAATCGTGAGTTAACTTTTCCCTGTGGGTGTGAAGTAGTTGGTTGGTACCTTTTCATATTATTTTGACTATGATTTATTCTATAATTGACATTATCTAACTTTAGGCATAAATAAAGAGCTTGTGGTAAATCTTCGGGTTCACGTATACTTAACAAACGTGGAAGATCTCCTTTAAGACCCCTGATAAAAGTATCTAGAGCTTTATCCCTATGTGCTTGTGTCATTTTTTTAAAAAATTCTGGGTCTAATTCCGTGGAAGAAATTCTATTCAAGATTAGTGAGAGGTGGTGATAAACCTCCTGATAAAATTCTTGAATAATATTACTCTTCTGTGTTAACATAGTCATTTGGTATTCTAAAGTATCCAAGTCTCGTTTGTCAGAGTAATGCATATTACGACATTTTACTATTTGTTTCCAATCTAGTGAGGTGTTATAAGATTCAAGAGCAATGTCAGCGCTTCCGATAATTTTATTACGGACTACACTGAGGATGCCAAAATATTTCGAAGTACCTTTCAAGTGGTCATATGTTGTTAGTATTCGTTCAACACTTTTCTTCCATGACCCGAATTCACCGTTATCCCCGGAAAACTCCCTTAAACTTTTAACAACATCTTGTATTTTATCCATACCGGATAAATTTATATCATCGATACTTATAGTTTGGTCTAACTGTTCGTTTGTTTGAGTTCTATTTGTGAAACTTTCACTTTGTTTATTTTCAAAAATTCTTTTGAGTTCAGATTGGATTAATCCAGAGATAGATCTTCCAGAATTGCAGGCAACTGGATAGAACTTGTGCTAGCACCTGTTCTTGGTAAAGGGTTTGATTCTGGTTCGGGTGAACCTATCATAGTCGAACTAAACGGTTGTGACATGTTTACAAACACTGAAAGATTTTTATTATCTTAAAGTAAGATTATATTGTAAAACAAAAATGTATAAAAGGGTATTATTGGTATTGTGGAAACGATAATGTTATATCAAAAAACTTTCCAAAATTTAGTGGATCAAGACAAAAGGAAAAAGGAATAAAGTTTTATAAAATAAGGCGAAAAAACAAACAGGACAAATATTGTATAAACCCTTCTGTAAAGGATAAAGTTTTTTCCTTTTTGAATTAAAAATAATTATCAAAATTAGAATCTCAATATAATTTAGAGATCAAGACGATGAACAAAATATTAATTTTACCGCAACTTGCAACTAAAGCGTTTAAAGTATAAAATAAAGAGTTAAGTAAAATAGAATTATGAAAATTTTGAATTTCGTTCGATTCAATCGTAAGCACTTTAAACACCAAAGTCAATAATAAAATTAATTTTTGGCTTATTAATTTTTTTTCCTTTTTAGCACATTTTCAAAAAATTTTGTAAAAATGTGCCTATATAGTTTCACTCTGTCCGTCCGTCCGTCCGTCTGTCTGTCCGTCTGTCTGTCCGTATGTTTACAAAAACTTTTACACCGTTTGAAATAGAAATAATAAATTTTAACCACGGATAGATATTACGAAAAAAATAATTTCGTAGAAGAATTTTTTTCTGTAGCCCCACCCGTTACGGAGTTACAGCCCCCCAAATTTGGAAAAAGCCCTATTTTTAAATTATTATAACAAGAGTTCTGTTGGGTATATTTTCAATCTGAAAACGGAAAAAGATAGCTGGTTTTATAAGCTTTATGAATAATTAAAAGCAAATGTTTAGGGTTGCCATACGGTACTAAAATATACAATTATGCAAAACTCAATTTTTGAAAAATTTGTGGCCCCAAATATCTTCCAAACGGTTCAAGCTAGGGTCTTGAAATTTTGGGAGAAGTAAGACCTTTAGAAATTAGTAGGAGTCAGTTAACAAAATTTTTTTATCACGTCCCCTATTTAGAAGCTATAAGGGCTTGAAAATTGAAATTTTGCTATTTTCAAACACCTGTAGCTTGAATACCTGTTAAAATTTTTTTTTAGTAATACGGTAAATTGAAAGATCTATAATTATATTTCAACATGTGTCAACGGTTTTTTTTAATATTGAAAGGTGCCGAAGTTACAGCCCCCGAAAATTTCAAAAAAGCCCTATATTTAAATTAGTATAACAAGAGTTCTGCTAAATGTATTTTCAATCTAAAAACGGGAAAAGAGAGCTGCTTTTATGGGCTTGACAAAAGTATAAAGTTAAAATGTATAGGGTTGCCATACGGTACTAAAATTTACCATTATGCAAAACTCAATTTTTGAAAAATTTTTGGCCCCACATATCTTCTAAACGGCTCAAACTAGGGTCTTGAAATTTTGGAAGAAGTTAGACCTTTAGAAATTAGTAGGAGTCAGTTAACAAAATTTTTTTGTCACGTCCCCTATTTAGGAGCTATAAGGGCTCGAAAATTGAAATTTTGCTATTTTTAAACACCTGTAACTTGAAAACCTGTTCAAATTTTTTTTTACAAATATACAAAATTTACAGCTGCAGCATTATGTTTCAACATATTTTAAAGGTTTTTCTTAAATTTGAAAGGGATTCTTTAAATTGAAGAAATTGTCTCCTAGTTTTAACTATTTTTGCTTAGATAATAAAATTTTAGGTAAAATTCCAAATTTTGGTGGAGTTCAAAATTGATTTCCCCTAAAAAAATTGAAGGGTGAGAACAGGAGGGGGGTAGGCAGATCCATCATAAGTTTACTAAGCAAAAATTTGCGAACCTTCCCCATTGAAGGGCTACTAGGTCTTAAAAATTAAAACTTTTATGTTTATATAAAACAGTAACTTATTCACCAGTGTAAGTTTTTTCCAAAATTACATTGAAGCTGCAACATTATTTTCCGCACTTATTAACAAGTTTCCTTGAGTGCATTGAGGTTATATTCTAAGAATTTCCCTATTAGTCATATAATTAATAAATTAATGAAATAACTAAATTAATATTATCATTTATTTTTATATATATTTTTATAAAAATAAATGATGAAATATTCAGTAAGAAACCGTATATAATTTTGAAAATGTGCTTTTTAAAAACCCTTGGTTTTTTTCCTTACTTGTTTAACTCTAACGACAGTTTTTATAATCTTAACAGATATCGTTTCAACAATAACAAATGGAGATCCAAAAAATTCAATATCGGAAGTCGATAATAAAATTAAGTTGAGAGAGAAAAAAAAAAAACAAAAAAAAAAATAAAAAAAATATATAAAAAAAATAATATAGAAAATATTAGAGAAATTTATAAATTTTATAAATTTGAATAAAATGTGTTTAAGTAGGTACTAACATGCGTTTTAAAAAAAAATATTTTTCGAACAGTAATTGCTCAAAAAGCATAAATATTTTCAGTCGTAACAATTTCAAGAATATTTTAGAATGAAGAGACAATAAAAACAAAGGTATTACAAACGGGTGTTAAGCTTTTACAAATTATCAAAAATGTTTTTTCCTTTTTTTTTTTTGTTTTTATAAAAATTTAGATGAAGAAAATGTTTTTCACAAAAGTTTTTAATTATTTCCAAAGGAAAAGAAAAATATACAAAAATGTATGAACAACACAAAAGGTTCGAAAATCTTTTTGGGAAAATTCGACAGATATCCAAATATTACAAGAGGTTCGAGTGTAAATTTGTTTTTCAAATTTAGTAAAAAAAAATTTATAAATATTTAATAATTTTTAAATACTATAGTTCTTTCACTTTAAAAGATAAAAAGAAAAATAATTATTACCATTTACATATAAAAATTTTAGAGCATATGCAAGTGTTACTTAAAAGTTACAATTCTAGTAATTTTTACTAACTATTAAATTACTATATATATTTTTATAATTGCAATTATAATTTATAAGTGATTTAATAATAATTCTTAAATACTAATAAAAAAAAATTTTTTATGTAATTTTTCAAAAATTTTACATACAATTTTTTATATAAATCACTTATTTTTCATTTAATAAACTTTTATCATTTGATTTTTTTTTTTTTTTGGATTTTATAAATTCTAAATTTATGTCGATATTTCAATTTTTAGCGTTAATTTTAGGTTTTAGGGATCCCTTTTTTAAAAAAATATATTATTTGTTATAACTTATTTTATGCATTTGATTTTTTTCATTTAATTTTTTATTATTTTTTTTTGTTTTATAAGCTTTATATTATTTTTTAATATTGAGAAATTTGTATCTTAAATATTTGAAATTTTTTCGTTTTTGCTTTATAAGCTTTTTTTTTTTTATTTATACAAAAAAATATTTTTAATTTCGATTTTTTTTCTTTTTTAGCTTTTTAATTTTTCTTATTGAAAAATTTTTTCTGATTCGTTTTTTTTCACTTAGATGTAATAAAAAAAGGTAAAACTTACAGTTTCAACAAGATCAGCATTTATTTTTTTTTTTTTTCACAGGTAGATGACCGCGGTCTTTTAAACCCTGGCTAAACAGGTGGCTGCTGGTTACAGGATCTGTACGCAGCTCCTTTTTGCTTCCGCTATTAAGGGGCCTCTTTCCCTGTTGTCTATCACCGGATTTAAATTCGGGTAGGGTAGTTCCTATCCCCCTACTTGCCGCTCGCAACCGCAAAAGGATCCCTTGATATTTTTGAAATATTTATTTTATGAAGCTAAAAGAATATAATTTTTGTTTTAGTTTTTTTTATTTTAAATTTTGTATATTTTTTTATTTATAAGATGTTCTCGTAGATTTGAATAATAAAAAAAAATTTCAATTTCTTGTATTTGTTTCTTTCTATGCTTTCTTTTAATTCCCAGATCATCACTCGATTGTGATTGCTGGTTCGTCTACCTGTCCCTACTCGGGCGCCAGTTAATTCCTGCTGCAAATGAAACTGTAGTTATTCAAAATAATTTAAATAAAAAGACTTTTTTTCTTTTTATAAAATTATGTGTTTATTACACCAAGTGAAACTTATAACTAAAAATACAATTTTAATTTTTGTACCTCTATTTGAAAGCGTCAATTTATAAAAATGCTTACAAAGCGCATTTTGTATTTTTTGTATTGATAAAATAACTAACAGAGTTCTTTGTTCTAATTTAATTTTATAAGCATTTTAGCTTATCATGCATTTTGCAATAAAAGAAATATGATTATACTTTATAAAAAATATAATAAAACAATTTTAGATTAGGAGATTATAGTTAACTTTGGTAACTTATATGTTATTTAGCCCTTGAACTTTTTAAAAGGTTCGAGAACCCGAAACCATGGTACGATTTTGCCCATATGCAGTCCCCGTCATATTTTCAATACTAGTTAACCCTTATACACAATTGGAAGGTTCTATCTTAATTTTAAGTTATTATTTTTATTAATTTCGATGATAAGCTTCTAAACCTCGGGGAGTCTAAAAGGGGTACTGAACCACCACTCTGATTGATCCAAAATTAGAGGAACCGCACAGGAAATAGTAAAGAGCACACATGTGCCAAATTTGAAACTTCTAAATTTGTTTGAAGTTACTATCTTTATTAATTTCGAAAATATGCTTTAAGGTCTTCAGAAATGTGTGTTTGGTCCCCGACCAACTACTTTTATGGGGCTTAAATTACAAGGACACTAAGGAAATAGGAAGGGACACCCTGATGCCAAATTTGGAGGTTCTATCTTCATTGGTTTCGGAATTATGCCAGTTTGGCTTAAACTCGATTAAAAAGATCTAGGTTCCGAACCCATGGTCCAATCTCGACCGTACGCAATCCCAGCTGTATTTTTATTACTACAGTACAAATTTCATAAATATAGCGTCATTATTGTTGAGTTATCCTGATTGTTGAGTTTTTTAAATGTTCGTTAGCCCTTAGACGAATTAAAATCAACAACGTCGTAGAATTGAAACATTGAAATAAAACGGTAGAAAAAATACGCCAAACGCTCTCAATAGATCAACCACATACATTGGAACACAGTGTCGAGACCTTCAAAAACGCAGCAGTAAAACAACTCGTGACAATTCAGCCGCAAAAATAAATATGGGTTTATCTAGATAAAGAAAAAGTAAAGATATCAAAGGTTCGGATGGAATCAGAATCGAAAAGTGAATCGATCTAGCTATGTAAACACATTCCTACGTACAATAACTCAAAAAATAAATAGCTAAAAAACAAAAAAAAAATTTAAATTAAACATATAAAAAGTGAAAAAAAACGCGAAGACCCTTAAAATATAGATGTTAATCAAACAATTTATGGGAAAGAGGGGAAAATAAACTAACCCGTAGTTTTTCAAAAAATAAAACAAACTTGTAGTTGTACTCTTGATAACAAGAAACTTCATAAACACAGACTTAAAAGAAAACGTAAATTTCAGGTTGATAACAGTGACAGGACAGAAGCTAGAAATACGGAACCTAACATACCATCAAGCACTGACAATGAAAATGGGGACAGCCCGGACAATAGTGATATACCAGAACCTACTTCACATAGTGAAATTGGACGAACACGAAAAGAAAATACGAGAAATAGAAGAGTCCATGGAAAATTTCAAAAATTATGACGAACAACAAGACTCACCAAAAATTAGGAAACTTAAAATAACTGTGATAAGACACAGGCTTAACAAACTAAAACCAAATATTAGAAAGAAAAGGGGACTGCTAAATGGACTTGGTACAATAATAAAGACTATAACTGTAAACATGGACGCTACGGACGCCCAATAAATAAATGAAGAATTCAAACTAATATTAACAGATCAAAAAAATCAAAAAACAAAGCTTTCTATCATAAATCACCAAATGATGGAACGTTTTGAAAATATTAAAAATCATATAAACCAAGTAATCCAAACTTATTTAAATAACCAACAGAATAGTATAATAACAGGTAAAAGTGTTATAAAACAAGCACAATATTTTAGTCAGAAAAATTATAACATTGACCTTTTTAATAACCACTTAATTAATTTGGGTGAAGCTATAATATTAAGATAAATATATTATCAAAACAAATGTTAAATCCTCAAGAATTAACTATAATTTATGAATACTTCAGAAATCAATCAATTGATATTATATCCGACGAACGTATATACGAATTATTAGGTTTACAAACATATTTCAATGATTCAAATATTATATTTAAGTTTCATTCCTATATTTTCTAAACATAACTATAATATTTTCATTTAAACCCATTATCCACAAATAATAATAAACTAACAATTCCAAAATCCTATGTTAATCATAATTCCTATAATATTCCTATAACAAACGTTGCACTAAGATCGAAGGCATATAAATTTTTGAAGAATCATCCTTTCAAGAAAACAACCGTTCCTGCATAAAAAATCTACTACAAAATCAACCAGCAAATAGTAACTTTACTGAAGTAGAACAAATTCCATATATTTTACAACCTGAACCTAATTTTATCATACTAATAAATGTACCTGAAATATTAATTAAATCCAACTGTGGTGTAAACGATTTCAAAATAAAAAACACCCGGCTTATACATTTTCAAAATTGTGCAGTCGAAATTAATAATAAAATATACCGAGAAACCGTCAATCGATTTTGGGACACCATTCATATATATCAAATAGAATTTACTAATTAAACTTATACTATAATTACAGAAAACATGCAACTACAGAAATTAAAGTTATACCAAAGTAACAACACTGAAGCATAACTAGAAGCATAATTCCTTCAAATAAAAACTATAAAATTGGATTTCGCAATAGGAACAATAGCAATTATAACCATTTTAGTACTAATCACTATATTTCTTTTACGGTTAAAACTAAATCAAAAACGAGGAAGATTATAGTTGTCTTTGTCAACTTTTAGATATCCGTGCGTGTATTAAATAAATAAGAATTTCATATATTGCAATTGAACTGTTTAACAGAAAATTCAAAATATTTGTTTTTTTATATTTAATTACAAAAAAAATGAATAAAAAAAAAAATGAATTAACCACTAAGCCATCGACTTTATTTTCATCTCAATTTTTTTTTTTTAAATTATTATAGTTGCGATGGTATCAATTGTTTGTTTTGAATAACTGTTTTGAATTTTTTTAAAAATGTATTAAAAAAAATAAATTATTTATAAATGAAAGTTTTAAGATAAATTAAAAAAAAAAAAAATTTTTGCCCCAGCCAGAAATCGAACCGAAACGTTTTGACTACTAGTCCCATGTCCTAACCACTACACCATAGAACAATAAATAATTTGCCTACAAAACGAGTTTTTATTTATCTTAATTTTGTTTTTTAAATAATTGTAGTTGCTATGGTATCAATTGTTTGTTTTAAATAACAGTTTTTAAATAATTGTAGTTGCTATGGTATCAATTGTTTGTTTTAAATAACAGTTTTGAATTTTTTTTATAGAAATATTTAAAAAAAATTAATAATTTTTAATATAAATGAGAGTTTTCTGTCAAATTTTCTATAAAATAAAATTTTTCATACATAAAATAAATACATATATTTTATTAAAAAGAAAATAGATAACAAAAAATGAACTTAGCCTGAATTCGAACCGAGACATTTTTGTTACAAGTAACATGTCCTAACCACTACACCATGAATCGATTAATAATTAGACAACAATTTGTTTGTTTTTATATTTGGTTTCTATTTCGTTATTAATTTTGAAAATATTCATAAAATTTTAAAAAATTTGTATGGCAGCTACCCGAAGCCTTTCTCCGATTTTAACCAAAAACAATAGGGAACCTACAAATTGTCTAAAAATTACTTTGTGAAAGTTTCAGAACTCTTATAGTTTTTGAGTTATTGTGCTGACAGACGGACGGACACACATAGCTAGATCGATTCACTTTTCGATACTGATTCGATACGTACCCTTGACACTATATCTAGCTCGTATATTTCGATGCGTTACAAACGGAGGAGTAATTTTAATATACCCGATGTTCATATATGTATGCACGGGTATAAACAACATAGTACTACCTATTTCATATACAGATTCTATTAGCATTAGCAACAGTAACAACCAAGGCAACAAAAGTTTCCTCTGCCGACACTTCATTCTAAGGGGAGAGGGTTTTGTAATCATACAATCACACCACCTGTCACATGTCACACCAGCCGATATATTTCATATTTTTTTTTTATTTATTTTATTTATTTATTTATTTATTTAATAAAAAGAAATATAAGTTACAATTATTATTTATAAATACTAGACTTAGACAATAACTTAAAATTGGTATAAAAAGTCTTAGCAGTTATAAAGCTTATATAAACAAGTATACAATATAAATACCAAAATAGCTATATATTCATACATATATATACATATATACATATATATACATATACACATATATTCATATACACACACATACATATACATTAAGTTTTTCATAAGGCAAATAAATCATTAACAATAATACTAACATTTTTATATTTTATTACATTTCCATTTTATTTATTTTTTGTTATAGTTCTCATAACATTCCTAATAAAATTGAATAATTTTTTATCAAAAACTTTAATTTAGTTGTGAATCTACCCATATCGCTGCATTTCTTTAAATCCTGAGGAAGACTGTTATGGATTCTGGTTTAGGAACAAAAATTACTGTTATTAGCCAATTCAGTTCTAGCTTTTTCGTGACACAATTTATCCATATTTCTTGTATTTATTTGTGTATAGTCCTTCTCTCGTATATTCCATATATGCGCCAATTTAACCGCCAAAATTAAAATTAAATTTAAGCGCCAAATTAAATAGAGTAATCTTGATGGCTTTATTAATCGCTGTGTTCACTTTCCTTTATATAGATATTTATAACATTGTTCCCTTTTGATTTCTTTGTTCCCAATACAAGTTTTTAGATTAATATCAGGTTTATTGCCCATTCTAAATATCATATACTTTGTTTTTGTCACATTCACTGTTAATTTATTTCCATTTACCCATTTCCTATATCTATCTAGATCCTCATTTACAAGTCTTTCCAGAGACTCAGCATTTTTTCTTGTATATATAAGTAAAGTATCATCAGCGAATATTTTATAGTCCGCTTTTAAGTTAGCATATTGCATATTATGTACATATAGTAGATATAGTGTTGGTCCAAGTACAGATCCTTGCGGGATCCCCAAAGTTAATGCACTTTTACCACTATATACACCATTGACTCTGGTCACAATAAACCTGTTTTCAAGGTATGGTTTTAGAAGTTTATGAGGAAGCCCCCTTATTCCAATTTCATATACTCTATCCAATAGAATTTTATGATCCACAGTATCAAAAGCTTTTCTTAAATCAACAAAAATTGAGCAAACATAATTTATTTATACAGATTGCCAATAATATGTCTGATAGAATCATTTATTGCTACATCTGTGCTTTGAAATTTCTGGAAACCAAATTGATTAATATCGAATCCACCGAAACTTTTGATAAATTCACAAATTCTTTTATTGATTATTTTTTCAAATATCTTACTCAACTAGTAAGTGTAATAGGTCTATAGTTAGAAGTATCCAAAGGAGAACCATTTTTGTAAATAGGTATCACAGATGCGAATTTTAATGTTTGTGGATAGACACCTGAGCGAAAGCAATTATTAACAAGATTACTGATTATTGGCGATATAATATTAGCTATAGTTTTTAAATCCTTTGCTGCTATGTTATCCGAGCCAGGTGCATTATCTTTCAAATTCATAATAACAGAATAAACTTCATTATGATTTGTAGGCATTAAAAACATAGAGTTTTCATTTATTATATTTCTTATCGTATTTTCATCCCTAACTTGAATGTTATCAGCTAATTGTTTCCCAACATTACTATAGTGATCATTAAAACTGTTAGCTAAGTCATTACTGTTATTTAAAAGTTTATTATTATATCTAATTTCCTAAAATATTTTCTTATCATCTGATTTTTGGTTTGCTATGTGAGAGTTTAAAACTGTCCATATCTCTCTTGTTTTTTATTTTGTCGTAAATAATTTTATGCTCTAAACAATTTGGGTACTTTTTGTGTCTCTTGTATAATTCGTTTCTATACTCCATAATTTTTAAGATTTCCTTAGACATCCAGTGATTGTGCCTTGTGGTTCTAATGTTTTTAACAATAGAATACTTTCTTTAACAGTACTTATTAGTTCAACCAGTTCATCCACATTTTCGTAATCATAATTAAGTAAATAATTTTCCATTAGATGTGAGTATTTTGCATAATTTGTAATATTTATTTGTTTATTCTCCATAGCTTCAAGTTTTCTAAGAACTGTTTTAATTTCTACACAAATAGCTTTATGATCTAAGTTTGGGATATCATGCATTGTGATATCAAACCCAAATCGATTCGTTTTAAAATCGGAAAGTACATGATCAATAAGTATCGCTGAATTTGTCGTTACTCTAGTAGCATTATCAAAATCAATATTATTTTTTATATGAACTGAATTGACATCTAGCATATCTTGATACCGTCTGCTTACATCCGTTTCAGAGAGTAAATCACTGTTTGTATCACCAATTAATATTATATTTCCATACTTATCAAACAATTGGTTTGAATTTTATAGCTAATACTTTTTTTTACATATATGGCAGCCCCACCTCCCCTGCTCAAATTATTTGAAATAAATGATGCTGAATACCCAGGAATATTGAAGTATTTTTCCTCAACAGAATATAATCATGTTTCACCAACCATGATAATGTCAACCACTGTTTTAATTTTTATAAAAGCTTCTCTTTTAATTAGATTTTTTCTTAGAATTCTAGAATTAAAGTGCACAATTTTGATATTAAATAGCTTATCCAACATCATGGTATTCCTATCATATAGTTTTGCAATAATTCTCTTATTTTCTGCAGATGTTCTCTATATTTAATATCTATATGCCTCCTGAAAATAGTTAGATCTTGTAGTACTTCTTTTCTAGATAATCCTGTAGATTCATGATAATTGTAATATAGTTTAGAGAGCTCTTGGTAGTTGTTTGGTAAACCTTCTTGATGTATAAGTACTTTCAGACTAGTCTGTGTCATACCCTCATAAAAAATGTCATCATGATCATAAAAATAATATAAGAACAATCTTACATTATTATATATTCTATGATCTCTAAATCCAGAAGTGGCATAAATATTATCAGCAGATTCAATGGCATTTCTTGTTAATCTGACTATCGGTGGTGCTAAAGGATCTATAAAGCTTTTACCTTTAGATTTTTCAACATCGGTACAGCTATCATTTAGAATTTCTCCCTTAATCCAGTTAACATATTTATCTGTTGTCACTTCTTTAGCTTTCTTTGTTTTTACAGCTTTGATATCAATTTCTTTGTTTAATTTTTCAGATTTATTATCGGAAATTATACTAATATTATTATTGTTATTATTATTATTATTAATAGTAGTATTATTATTTTTATTATCATCAATAATATTATTATTGCTATTATTACAAGATACATTTTTACTACTAATGATTTCATCACTAATATTTTCAACCTTATTATCCTTATTGGCACATTTATCATGAATGATTTTGTTTTTATTGTCTTTATCATTCATTAGAATTTTATTTTTTCTTGACCAAAATTTAGGAACATAAGTGAGTATGCTAAAATGTCTTTTCACATGATTTGTCTTAGAGCTTTTATTTTTAATCGTAACTCTAGTTTTATTATAACTATTATTATTGTTATTGGAAACATGAACACTAGTTTTCTTGTAACTATTATTATTATTATCATTATTATTATTATTATCATTATTATTATTATTATTATTATTATTATTATTATTATTATTATTATTATTATTATTATTATTATTATTATTATTATTATTATTATTATTATTATTATTATTATTATTGTTATTGGGATCATTATTTTTTGTATTATCAAACTTATTACTATAATTAATTGTGGTGGAAAAACTATTTGTATTGCTAATATTATTATTAGTAGTAATATTATTAATGTTACTAATTTGAGTACTATTTATACTAATTCTATCATTATCATTTTTGGTATCATATTTAGTATCATTGTAATTTGCATTGTTTTGAACTATTTCAATTGTCATATTTTGTTCAGTTCTTATTATCTGTGATTGCTAGTAGCCTATTTTTTGTTTTTTTAAAGTAAGTTTATGTTGAAAAGCAGGGCAGGATCTACTAAAAGTTTTGTGATTAACATCCACATTGACTTTTAATTTCCCATTATATTTCAGACAGTTTATGCACTTATTGATGTCTTCACTCTTGCATTCACTAGTTTTATGTTCCTGATGGCACTTCAAACAAGTTTCAGCATTCCTACAGTCAACTGATTTATGATTAAATCCTTAGCACTTAAGACATCTTGGAATGTTTATGGCGTCAAATACTTTATATCTTTCCTAAACTATACATACTTTTTCATTTGACAAAATTTTTAGGAATGATTCCTTATCAACTTCAATAATAGTGTTGAACATTTCCTTGTTATATTTTTTAACTGAAGTTTTTAGCACTTTAATTTCACTCATTTCTAGGAAAGCATTTTGTTTTTTTAGCTTTTCAATAATATCTGTATCACTATATTTATGATTAACATGTACAATTACAACTTTTGGTTTCATTTCTACCGGGATTTTGATCTCATAGCTTCCATTTAATTTTTCTTCCAACTCATTCTTAATTTTTTCACGATCCTCTTTTGTGCCTGTTTCTATCAAAATTATACCATTATTCCTATTTGCAACATTTTTGATATTAAAATTTTTTGGATCAACCTTTGTATTCAAGTAACATTTTGTTTTTTCGTTATTTTGCTTACTCTTCGGTTTTACAAGTAAAGGTAATTCTTTTTTCATTATCGTATTAGTACATTTTTTTGTATTTTTTAAAATATCGGCAAATGAACTCGTATTAATTTTTTCATTTCCAGTATTATTTATTTTTTTGCATATCTCATCAATTTTTTTTATTACGTTTATGAATTGTTCGTTCACCTTATCGCTTTGGTTTTTAAAGACTTCTGTAAATTTAGCCATTTTATCTAATTCTTTTTGTTGACTATATTTAATTTCCTCCAGACGTTTCATATAATTTGTTTCAATCGCCTTTAATAGTTCTATAATCTCCTTCTCATTATTTTTAATTGCTCTATCGAACTCTTCTTTATACTACTCTTATTTTTTTTTGGTACCGCACTTTCCATATTTTGAAGGACCAAGTCTACATTTTGAATGTATTGGACACAGTCATCGCATATAAACTTAATTTTCTCATTAGCAAATAACATATTTACTGTTGATTGATCCAATCCAGAACATCTTAGCGCTTCATGGTATATTTTCTTACACACTCCCGCACATTCTATTCCTGTTTCTCCCTTTATTTTCATCTTGCACTTTTGGCACGAAGCCATTGTTGTTAAATATAGTTGAACAACAAATTAAAATAAATTTTGCTGAGTAATATTTTTTTTTTTTTTAATTTTACCGTATTTAAATAATATTTTAATTGATAAGTAACACGTCCGAAATTAACAAGTGATACTTAACGATTTTTGAATTATTTATATAATAATTAATTTCAAAGTTTATTGAACTTAATAGTTTAATTTAAAATAAATATTGCATAACTAAATTTAACTTAACATAAATATCAAATTTCAACTATTTTTATATAATTTATAATTATTATAGTAAATTTGAAATAATTGTATTAAATTAATATCTAAAATATTGCTTTGTAAACATTTTGTATGTTAAATTAATTAAAGATAATATTGTGTAAACTTTTTAAAATTTAACTTTTCCACATTACTAATTTGATTATCTTTGCATTTTTACCATATAATAGACCAGTAAAATTCAATAATTGTTCAATTAAATTTGGAGAACCAAATAAAAGGTTTATTTAATTTAAAGCAGATTTTTTTAGCTGATTTTGTCTCTGACCAAACTTTCTTCTAAATGAGTTGAGCAAGAGATCTTCCTGGATTCTTACAAATATTCCAAAATTCTAATTTTGCACCTTCATTATTCAAAGAATTAGATGGGCAATCAGAAACTTATTTAACATATTTGAAAAAAGCCCACCTACTTTTGCTGCTTTATTATATTCCGACACTTCCATATTTCATATATTTCTAATATATAGTATCTTTTCTCTACAGCTTTAACAACCTTATCTAAGATCCAGGTAACAATTAAAGATCGTTCGTCATCTGAATTACATAATGAAAACATTAGTTTATTATTCTGTTTCAATGGTAAAACAGGATGAAACAAATATTCTGGTGGTACAATTTTTCATTTGATGAGACCATCTAAATTTTGAAGGTTCGAATTACCTATACTCACTTTTGGATTTCCTAGAAGATATGATAAACCTACATCTGTGTATTTAAATGCTTTATTGATGCAGCATTTATAACTACCATCTAAAGCATACCACCATAAAAGCATCACGTGGGTTAAGTGGTAAGTTATATATTTGTACATGTTTTTCTAAGTACTGCATAACATGGTTTTATAAACGTTTTTAAATTCACAAGCCTACATTTCAATAACCTCATAACCTAGACTTTTCAGTCTCTCGTTTTTAATCTCAATGGTTCTCTCATTTCTTCTATTTAGCCGTAATGAATCATTAATATCGTCATATTAATGATTCATTACGGCTTTGCTGTAAACAAACACCTGTCCATTAAAATAACATCCATTGAATTTAAAAATTTGTTTAGATTCTGCACAAAATCAGTTAACTTTAACTCTTGCAATAACTGCTTCTTTTTCTTAAGCTGCATTTGCAATATTTATATTTCGTTTTTCCTCTTGAAAAACTAACCATTTAATAGCTTCTTTGGATTGGTTTTCAGAATATCTATATCCGTTTTTAGGAATCAGACCTTTGAAAGATCAATGCAAAAATTATCAATTATTGTTGAAGAGGTTAAGCTAGCTCTTGTTGGCATTGAATACCATGTGGAATTGAAGATAATAGATCCATTAGAATTTAATGAATTAGGGTAACTTTGCGTATAGTTTCGGTTTTCTAAATGATTTATGTTGAGGTCGCCAAATAAATATAATTCATTAAAGTGTGGGAAAGTTGCTCTATTTAGTTTATAAAATCTGTAATTGAGTTGCAAAAATGTTAAATTTTAATTTTGGAAATTCTACGCGACGTTTTCTTAAATAATATGACCACAAATATATTCATGCAGAAAAATACTCACGCCACCTCCTCTATTTGTGCTTTCTGGAAATGAATGAAACCCAACATAATGTGGAATATTTGCAAATAGTTCATCACCACAAAGGAATCAAGTTTCACTTATGAGAACCCAATTAATCTGGCTAATTATTTCTTGAAATTTTGAAATTGAAACTTGAATTTCTCGAATTTGTTAAGCATATTTCTTGAATGTATATATAATATTTTGAATGATTTTGAACCTAAAATTAAGTTATGATTAAAACGAGGAAGATTATAGTTGCCCTTGTCAACTTTTAGATACCCGTGCATACCCACTATGGTGTATAAAATAAGCCGTAATTTACTTCCCTTATACATTTAACTCATTACTCCATAATTTTGACGTAAGAAAAAAAAAAAAAAAATTAACAAAAAAAAAAAAAAATCACAAAACAAAAATCAAAATTTTCATTCATTGTCCCATAACTTTAACTTAAAAAAAAAAAAAAAAAAAAAAAAAACAAAAAAAAAAACAAAAAAAAAAAAAAAAGTGGCCCACCCAAAAATACCGATGGTCCGAGTGATGTCCAACTTTGCCAACTAACTTGCCCTATTACTTTACCTGCCCAATTTTAATTTTAACTGTGTAGCTTCATTAGATTCACAGTTATTGAATCGCAAACTTTGTATGGCAGCCCCCCAAAATGGGGCCGTAACATTTTGAAACTTCATATAAGTGCTCGATTCATTATATAAATAACCGTGTGTAATTTTTATCGTCGTAGTATAATTAGTTTTGAAGAAATTCATATTGGTGCAAATAAGTTGTATGGCAGCCCCCCGAAAATGGGGCCCTAACATTTTGAAACTTCATATAAGTGCTCGATTCATTATATAACTAACCGAGGGTAATTTTCAGCCTCCTAGTATAATTAGTTTTAAAGAAATTCATATTGGTGCAAAGAAGTTGTTTGGCAGCCCCCCGAAAATGGGGCCCTAACATTTTGAAACTTTATATAAGTGCTCGATTCATTATATAACTAACCGTGTGTAATTTTCATCCGCGTAGTATAAATAGTTTTGAAGAAATTCATATTGGTGCAAAGAAGTTGTATGGCAGCCCCCCGAAAATGGGGCCCTAACATTTTGAAACTTCATATAAGTGCTCGATTCATTATATAACTAACCGAGGGTAATTTTCATCCGCGTAGTATAATTAGTTTTGAAGAAATTCATATTGGTGCAAAGAAGTTGTATGGCAGCCCCCCGAAAATGGGGTCCTAACATTTTGAAACTTCATATAGGTGCCGGAGTCATTATAAAACTAACCGTGTGTAATTTTCATCCCCGTAGTATAATTAGTTTTGAAAAAATTCATATTGGTGCAAAAAAGTTGTATGGCAGCTCCCCGAAGCCTTGGTCCGATTTTAACCAAAAACAATAGGGAACCTAGAAATTGTCTAAAAATGACTTTCTGTGAATTTCAAGACTCTAGCTCTTTTAGTTTTTGAGTTATCGTGCTGACACACGGACGGACGGACGGACGGACGGACGGACGGACGGACGGACGGACGGACGGACGGACGGACGGACGGACAGACGGACGGACGGACGGACGGACGGACAGACACACATAGCTAGATCGACTAATTTTTCGATTCTGAGCCGATACGTACCCTTGACACTATATCTAGCTCGTCTAGATCGATGCGTTACAAACGGAGGAGCAAATCTAATATACCCGATGTTCATACATGTATGCACGGGTATAAAAATAGTCTACCTATTATTATTATTTAATGTTTCCTTAGCATTATTCATAAGGAAAAAAAATTATATTGAACTACTTAAAATTAACGATTTAAAACTAACAAAGAAGAAATGATACTTAGACATTTAATCTTCTTTTGCGTCAATATTATCTGTTGTTTGACCATTGTTTTTTACATTTTTGTTATATTCACTATTTTTGGGTATCTGATCATCTTCCCATTCTGCATTATCTTGAGTAAATTATTAACAGTAAAATAATTTTTTAGTAGAATAAGTTTTGATGTAGCATTTATTTTAGCAAAAACTTTACATTTAAAACATAAACACCAAAATAACCATATGTTTTAATTTTTTTGAATAATTAAAAAATTTCATTGTATTTGTTAGAGGCAAAGCGTCAACCAAATGAAATGTTTAAAATTTGGTAGATCTTTGAGAATTTTTTTATTACGCATAAAATTTTTTTTAATTTTGGAGTTCGAAAATTCTACCCTTGCGATCGCCTTTTCATATTCCTTTCCATTTTTAGACATTATTTGATAACTTTTGACAATTATTGTATTAATAATATCATTTGGATACACTAACCTTAAAAGGTTTAGCAGCCTCAAATATTTGGGAAATAATATAGTCATTATTTTTTAATCTGTTAAAGTCGCCTCTCAAGATTATTTGTTTGCAGATTATAGATCGTCTAAGTTTACATTTTTTTTATCAAAAACACAGAAGTTTGACTCAAGTAATTGGATTTCTTGGCGTTTTTGTTTTAATTTTTTTTTTTTTGTTTTTTACACGCTATCTAAATGCTAGGAACGAATTCCTGTATGTATAATATGTAGGTTTAGTTGATAAGGGAAGAAAAATAGGATATTAGAGGGAAATTTGGAGGTAGGTTTTAAATTAATCTGAAAAGATTCGTTTTGAATTTTTGCAAGTTGTAGTATGGGACATTATTAAAAGAAGGGAACACATTAGATGGAAGCATGTTCCACATTTTAACAGTCTTTATGACAAATGAGTTTCCATAACCAGTTTTAAACCATCTTAGAATTTCCACAGAGCACTTGCTGCTCCTCTGGTATTACGTTGGAATTGTTTAAGAGGAGGCATAATTGGCTTTAGTTCAACAGAGCAAGTGTCATTTGCCTCTAAGATATTTATAAAACAGAGAAATCGCTCCAATATTTAGACGAGAGTTAAGAGGAGTAAGTATTACTTGTTCGAAAGGGTCACCTATTAGGCGTAAGGCACGATTTTGTATTTTGTCGAAGTAACTCAAAGAAGTTGGGGATGCGCCAGCCCAAATGTTGGAGTTATACTCCATCTTAGGTCAAATGCACGGTTTATAGATATTAGACACATTCTTAAGAGAGCAATATGTTTTTCACCGGGACAGAAAACCCAAACATTTGGCTCCATTCTTGGCTTTATCAAAAATATCCTCATTTCACAGCATTTTTTGATTTAGCTGCAAACCTGAAATGCTTAGATTTCCTAATCGTTCAATATTTTCACCTTGGAATCGCAGAATTGCGTTAAACTGATATCTCTTAAAGGAAATGAGGCAGCTCTGAGTTTTTGAAGTATTAAACTCAACTCTATGGCTTTTATATTTATTATATCGTAATATTTCTTTTAGAGCTGATTGCGGAAGGTGTGACATTAGATTCTTAAGGAAATCATAGGATGCCACTAGAGTGCTGTCGTCGGCGAAGCTATGGATTGAATTGGAAATTTGCAAACAAATTAGCTTTGTCAACTGAATCTGATACGATAGAATTATTGTTACCGATCAGCGGCCGAAAGGATAATTCGCAAAAGTTACTCTTAACACTCTTCGCAAAAGTCCAAAAAGAACGATTACAGTGAGGAAGATTGATTATTTTACATTTAATCTTTGGTTAAGGAAATTTTTGCTAATTGATAGCAAAAAAAATTGAATTAAATTAAATGAAAAAGAAATGCAATATGCTATTAAAGTAGAGTATGGGATAGAGAAGGATGGTTAGTTAGCGTGCATTGCTATATTCAAGCTTTGACAAATTACAATGTAAAAAAAATCAAAATTAATTAACAACTAAAATTCTAAGCTAATTATAGAAACTAAAATATATATTTATAAACTAATTATATATATTTAAATTAAATAAAGTAAAATCATAATAAACAAAAAATTAATAAAAGTGCAAAATTAAATTAGTTTAATTTTAAATAAATATTTGAAATGTAAAAAAATTGTTTTAAAATGTAAAGTTAAGAATATTAGAAAAAAAAAAGATTAATAATGTAATATTGAAACAAACAGTGATTCAGTTTTTTTCGAACTATTAATTTTTCAAAAATAAATCTAAACCAAATTATTTGAATTATTTATAGAGAGAAAACAAAAAAAAATTTTAATTATTTTAATTAAAAAAGTTTAATTATAAAAGTAAAAAATTTAAATAAAAAAAAAATTTTTTTTAAAAAATTAAGTTCCCTTGCATCTAATGTTGTAAAACAAAATCTCTGATTAAATGACAGCCACAGCCGGACATCCAGTTTTTGATTATTATTTTTACAAATATGTTTAGTTAATTTATTCTATTTTTATTTTTTTGGTTTTTCAAAATTAGTGAAGCTTATTTAATTTATCAAATTTAAAATTAATAATGGTATTAATTGAATTGGTAATAAAAGTTAATTTTTTTGTTATACCATTTAAATTAATTAAATTATTGAAAATTGCACTTAAATTAAATTAAATTAAATCAAACTAACTAATTATATCATAAGAAAACATATAGGAACTCTGTACGAGCCCAAAGGCTCTTTTAGAGAAATTAAATAAATAAATAAATAAAAAAAGAATAAAAAAAAAAATAAAAAAAAATTATCAAAAATTATAAATAAAAGTAGTGGATAAAGTTTATTAGTAAAACAAAATCACCGGTAACAGTTTTTTAATAAATCTTTGTTGTTGTACACAGCAATATTATTAATATTTGAACTTATATTTTATGAATTTATTTTTTCCAACAATAATGTTTTATTAAATTAAATGGGACACAAGTGTTTTTCTTATTTGCTTTGTGCTCGTAAAATTTTGGATCAATTGGTATAGTAGTTTACGTACCACACCTCCCTCCTCCCAAGACCTTAAAGTAAATATTCGAAAATAATAAAAATTGTAACTTGAAATAAATATAGAAGCTTTAAATTTAGTATAACGGTATTTTTTCCTATATCTTTTTTGTGGCAAAAAATTTAGACTTAATTTTAGTGGTGGTTCTGGTGCCTCCTAAGAAATCGCAAAATTAAAAAGCTTATCTTCGAAATATATGAAGATAAAAACTTTAAATTTGATAAACGAGGGTTCTTTCCTATTTCCGTTCTTATTTAACACTTTTATATTTTTAAAAGGCTAAGAACTCTACCATAAAACACATTATGAATTATATTTTATAAATTAAAAACAAAATTTTTTTTAATAAACGATTAAAATACTTTTTTTAATTTTTATTATAAATTTTATTGAATTATTACCACAGCTAATATATAATTAAGACATTGTATACGATACTTAAGTTGTGTTCAAAGGTACTTGATGTATGTAAAATTTATTTTTATATTTAAATGAATCATATGAAAAGTTCTACATTTGTCATTGTATTTTAGAAAAGCATTTATTGCATATTTTGCGTTTATAAGCTTTTCTAATACGTACATAAGCAAACAATTTGTATTTAACAATTATTTCAAATTTTTTTGCTTATTTTTATATTTTAAAATAAATAAATTAATAAGAATTTTATTATTTTTGAATAGATAAAGTAATTAAAAATTGTGTTTTGTATTATAAAGTTAATTTGGTTAGCTATGTCTTACGATCAAACTAATAAGAGCTTTTATGGTTTTAAAACGACGTATGAACTTCTTATTAAATTGGAACAAAATGACTGTAGTGTATTTCTAAGTCGGTTACACCGACTGACTGTTTCTTTACTTGTTTTTTTTTTTAATTCAGTCCGTAGATTTTTGGTTTATTAATTTAAAATTAGTACAAATAGATACTTAAATAAAAAAAATTTTTATTTGATTGAAATTAAAAAAAACGAGGAAAATTAAAGTTGTCCTTGCATATCCACTACGATGTATACAATAAAATAAACGGTTATTTATTTCCTTTATGCTATTATATCTAATACCAAAAATATATAAAAAGGTAAAAAGTTAAAAAAAACTTAACTCATTATCCCATAATTTTTGCTTAAAAAAAAAAACATAAAAACAAAAAAAAAAATTACCCCAAACTAAAAGTTGGTCCGAGTGATGTCCAACTTTGCCAAGTAACTTACCCTATTGCTTTACCTGCCCAATTTTAATTTTAACCTAGTAGCTTCATTGGATTCACAGTTATTGAATAAAAAAATTTTGTATGGCATCTGCCCGAAAATGGGGCCGTAACATTTTGAAACATCATATAAGTGCTCTATTCATTATATAACTAAACGTGTGTAATTTTCATGCTCCTAGTATAGTTAGTTTTGAAGAAATTCATATTGGTGTAAAGAAGTTGTATGTCCGTCCCTTGAAAATGGGGCCGTAACATTTTGAAACTTCATATCACTGCTCGATTCATTATATAACTAACCGTGTGTAATTTTCATCATCGTAGTATAATTAGTTTAGAAGAAATTCATATTGGTACAAAGAAGTTGTATGGCAGCCTCCCAGAAATGGGGCCGTAACATTTTGAAACTTTATATAAGTACTTGATTCATTATAAAACTTACCGTGTATAATTTTCATCCTCCTAGTATAGTTAACTTTGAAGAAATTCATATTGGTCAAAAAGTTGTATGGCAGCCTCCCGAAAATATAGCCGGAACATTTTGAAACTTTATATAAGTGCTTGATTCATTATAAAACTAACCGTGTATTTTTTATCCTCCTAGTATAGTTAGTTTTGAAGAAATTCATATTGGTGCAAATAAGTTGTGTGGCCGTCCCTTGAAAATGGCGCCGTAACATTTTGAAACTTCATACCACTGCTCGATTCATTATTTAACCAACCGTGTGTAATTTTCATCATCGTAGTATAATTAGTTTTGAAGAAATTCATATTGGTGCAAATAAGGTTTATGGCAGCCCCCGAAAATGGGGCCGTAACATTTTGAAACTTCATATCACTGCTCGATTCATTATATAACTAACCCTGTGTAATTTTCATCATCGTAGTATAATTAGTTTTGAAGAAATTCATATTGGTACAAAGAAGTTGTATGGCAGCCTCCCAGAAATGGGGACTTAACATTTTGAAACTTCATATCACTGCTTGATTCATTATATACCTAACCGTGTGTAATTTTCATCATCGTAGTATAATTAGTTTTGAAGAAATTCATATTGGTACAAAGAAGTTGTATGGCAGCCTCCCGAAAACGAAGCCGTAACATTTTGCACCTTCATATACGTACTTGGTTCATTATAAAACTAACCGTGTGTAATTTTCATCCTCGTAGTATAATTAGTTTTGACGAAATTCATATTGGTGCAAAGAATTTGTGTGGCCGTCCCTTGAAAATGGGGCCGTAACATTTTGAAACTTCATATCATTGCTCGATTCATTATACAATTAACCGTGTGTTATTTTCATCATCGTAGTATAATTAGTTTTGAAGAAATTCATATTGGTGCTAAGGAGTTGTATGGCAGCCCCCCGAAAATGGGGCCGTAACATTTTGAAACTTCATATAAGTGCTCGATTCATTATAAAACTAACCGTGTGTAAATTTTATCCTCGTAGTATAATTAGTTTTGAACAAATTCATTTTGGTGGAATGAAGTTGTATGGCAACCTCCCAAAAATGAAACCGTAACATTTTGAAACTTCATATAAGTGCTTGATTCATTATAAAACTGACCATGTGTAATTTTCATCCAATTAGTATTACAGAAATTCATATTGGTGCAAAAAAGTTGTATGGCAACGGACTTCGGGGACGAAGCCTTGGTCCGATTTTAACAAAAAACAATAGGGAACCTAGAAATTGTCTAAAAATGACTTTGTGTGAATTTCAAAACTCTAGCCTTTTAGTTTTTGAGTTATCGTGATGACACACGGACAGACACACATAGCTAGATCGATTTACTTTTTGATGCTAATCCGAAACGTACTCTTGAAACTATATCTAGGTCGTCTAGATCGATGCGTTACAAATGGTCGATCAATTTTAATATACCCGATGTCATATATGTATGCACGGGTATAAAAACTTCACAACGAAATGATTTTGAACAACGAACCCAACATGTTATAAAATACAAAACATATAAAAAGGAAAATACATAACTTATTCGTCTTCAAATTTTATGGTGCAACAACAGACTATATCAATTATTTGTTTTAGTTTACTTGGTCGGTATGTGTATATTAGAATCGAAGCATAATCTGCGTAATACAAAATGTAACGGTTACGAAATGATTTTATTAATTTTTATCAATATGCAATAAATGTAAATGTATAAATTATAGTATAATATGTGTCTAATTTATTTTTTTTTTTTGGTTTTTTACACGCTAACTAAACGCTAGGAATGGATTCCTGTATACATAATATGTAGGTTTAGTTGGAAAGAGAAGGAAAGTAGGATATTAGAGGCGAATTAGTAGGTAGGTTGGAAATGAATCTAAAAAGATTCGTTTTGAATTTATGCAAGTTGTAGTATGGGACATTATTAGAAGAAGGGAACACATTAGATGGAAGCATGTTCCACATCTTAGCAGTTCTCACGACAAATGAGTTTCCATAACCAATTTTAAACCATCTTGGAATTTCCACGGTGTAGAAATGAGCACTTGCTGCTCCTCTGGTGTTACTTTAGAATTGTTTAAAAGGAGGCATAATTGACTTTAGTTCAATAGAGCAAGTGTCATTACCTACAATATATCTATAAAACATAGAAATCGCTCCAATATTTCGACGAGAGCTAAAAGGAGTAAGTGTTACTTGTTCGACAGGGTCGCCTATTAGGCGTAAGGCACGATTTTGAATTTTGTCGAGGTAACTCAAAGAAGTTTGGGATGCGCCAGCCCAAATGTGGGAGTTATACTCCATCTTAGGTCGAATATGAATTATAGATATTAGACAGATCCTTAGGAGACAAATATGTTTTGCAACGTGACAGGAAACCCAAACATTTGGCAGCATTCTTAGCTATATCAAAAATATGCTCATTCCACAACATTTTTTGATTTAGCTGCAAACCTAAGATGCTTAGATTATCTGATCGTTTAATATTTTCACCTTGGAATCGCAAAATCGGGTTAAACTGATTTCTCATGCAGGAAATCAGGCAGCTTTGAGTTTTTGAAGTATTAAACTCAACTCTATTACTTTTACCCCAATCAGCTATTTTGGCTAAGTCATGGTTGACTAAACTTACCATTATATTTCTTTTTGAACTGATTGCGGAAGGTGTGACATTAGATTTCTTAAGGAAATCGTAGGATGCCACTAGAGTGCTGTCGTCGGCGAAGCTATGAATTGGATTGAGGGTAGAGATGAGGAAGTCGTTGATAAAAATCAAAAAAAGAGTTGGTGATAAGGCGGAACCTTGTGGGACGCCAGCGTTAGTTTCAAAAGTGTCAGACATAAAACTGTCGAAAAGGACATGAATTCGACGGTTCGAAAGAAAATCCTCAATCCATTTACAAAAAGGAATACCAAGACCAATAGTTCGGCATTTGTTCAAAAGAGCAGAATGCCATACTCGATCAAAGGCCTTTGAGATATCCAGAGCAACAACCTCAGATTCACCGGAACAGTGAATACTGGTGTTGAGCTTTTCGCTGAGGTATGTCAAAAGATCACCTGTAGATCTTTGGCTTCTGAAGCCATATTGCCTGTCATGTAAAATACCTCTGCAGTCAAGGTATCTCATCAACCGTTTGTTAACAAGAATTTCCATAACTTTGGAAATGACCGATACAATGGCTTTTGGCCGGTAATTGGAGGGGTCGCTTTTGTCACCTTTTTTTGGGATAGGAGAAACATGAGCAATTTTCCATTGACTGGTATATCGACCAGTCGAAAATGATAATGAAAAAAGATTGCGCAGAGGTTTCGAAATGGGAGAGGCAATATGTTTAAGAACCATTGCAGGAATTCCATCAGGACCAGTGGACTTTCTAACATTCAGATTTTCGAGCACTTTCACTACAGTACGTGTTCTAAAATACACCCTATGAAGAATTTTAACCCTAGTGGGATCAACAGAGGGTAGTTTTGGTGTAGTACTGTAGGAGAGAGCGTAGAATTTGCCGCAAAGGATTTTGCAAACAAATTGGCTTTAGCAACTGAATCTGATATGATGGAATTGTTTTTATCAATCAGCGGCGGAAAGGATGATTCGCAAAAGTTACTTTACACTTTTCGCAAAAGTCCAAAAAGAACGATTGCAGTGAGGTAGATTGATTATTTTGCATTTCAATCTTTGGTTATAAAGAAACTTTTGCTGATTGATAATTCGCTTGCAATTGTTCCTGACAACTTTATAGTTCGCAAATTAGGACTCAGACGCATTTTCTTTGTACATTTTGAAATGCTCTTCCTTGGATTGAATTGCTTCCCTGCAGATGTCATTAAACCAGGATTTGGAATGGGTTTTTACTGATTTGTATGAGCTAGGAATAAAAAGTTTCATTCCTAGCATAATTGTTTTACTAATGGCATCAGCAGCAAAGTCAACGTTCCTATGATGGAAACACATTGACCAATCGAAACCTCCCAAAAAGCTATTCAGACCTACCCAGTCAGCCCGGTTATAGTGCCAGATTAACCTTTTAGGAATAGAGTTTCGAGTTTCGAATTGTAAGTTTATTGCATTTTGTAAGATAATGAAGGAGGCATTTTTAAATAATTAATGATTACTTAATAGATAAACCGATTATAACTATTCATGGTTTGGCAAATTGTTAAACTAAATATTTTATTTAATTTTAATATTGTAAGTAGTAATTATATTCAAATAAATCATAAAAAATAAACAGATTAAAGTTATTTTAAATTTTAGGTTTAGAGGTAAAAATTAATTGATATAAACAATTGTGTAAATAAATTGAAATAAAACTAAAAAATATTTTTTTCAATATATACTTTTATTAAAGTAGTACAAGCCCACAACTAGTCCAGCAATTTAGTTTTATACTAAAACACTTTTAAATGTAAAAAATCTGCCATCAATTTTTGGTTAGTGAAAATTTTTTTAAGCTTAAAAAGAACTGTTTCTTATACTAGCAATTTACTTGTATATTAAAACAATAACTAATTCCCAAGATCTACCTTCAATTTTTTGTTTTCTACATTTTAGTGGGCTAGTACTACTTTAATAAAAGTAAATATTCCAAAAAATTTTTTTATTTATGTATTTTATTAAATTAAATTGAAAATATTATTGTAGGTAATAATATATGTATGTTATTGCTAAGGTTCTATCATATATTTGAGCATCTAAATAATAATTTTTACCTCTAAACCTAAAATTTAAAATAACTTTAATCTGTTTATTTTTTATGATTTATTTGAATATAATTACTACTTACAATATTAAAATTAAAATTAAATAACCTACACATGCATATACGATTTATACTTACATATACATCTAATTAATAGACAACGTTCTAGTCACGTATCTAATCAATTCTTAAATGCATTGCATGTAAAATATTTTATCTTGCTATTAACGATTGTATTAAAGACTAATATGCACACAAACATTTTTTCTCTCATTTTCTTTGAACAAAAGTCACAATTATTTAACACTAGCAGATTTACCCGGCCGAATATAAGGATATTACTTCCAATTTTGTGAAATAATGCTTGGAAAAATACTCAAAAACAGGTTTGTTAAGTTTCGTTTACCCATTGCCCCACAGCAGCTTTTTTCAGATTTTTTCGTTCCTTTACTCTTAAGCAGAAACGGTTTGACCAATTGACTTTAAATTTTGTATGCGTACAGAGTTACGTCCAGTTTTTGAAAATAGGTAACACTTCTTTGAATTTGGGGAATGTTTATAAAAATATTTTGTCATGTTTAAAAGAAATTTTTGCGAAACAAAAACTTAAAAAAATAGTTTGAACGATTATCTCTAATTTTTCTATACGTGGTGCTTTTTTACAATTTTGGTGTTCCTTGACGATGGAGTTAAGGATAGTGCGTTTCCGGCGAATAATATTAACTGAATTAAAAATTTTTATTTATATTATTATTTAGTAATTTGACAAGTTTCAAGTGAAAGTTGTTAAATTTATTGAAAAATTGGTAGAATAATCATTTTAAAAAAATTGCTTTATTACATTTTAAAATTATGTACACCATGTGCAATTTATGTGTTAACTTTTTTCTATAACATCAACTTAAATTAAAACTCCATTGAGGGGCGGAGCAACGTGCACCAGGTAATAATTAGTTTACATATAAGTATTATTATACCTATTTGACTAGTTCAAAAGGGTATCCTAAATTAGTCATTATGTCATTATACTATGTCAATAGTAGCTTACTTGCGTTGCGAACGTTTGAATAAAATACAGTCGATGGTTTATATAAGGTTTAAAAAGCTGCTGCTCAACTTACATTTTATTTTTACTTACCTGAACGTTCTACTACGAACTTCCTCGTTTTTTTAAGATTTTATTAGAGAAATGTAGGCTTCTTTTTTGGAAAATTTTTTTTAAAGTACAATGTATTTAATCATAATATATTCGAAATTGAATAATTTAATATTTAAATTTTATTTAAAGAAAAACTGCAATTTTACACTGAAATCTATTTTTGAAGAACAACAACTGCAAAGTAGATAAAAAACAGGGACTTACGAAAAAATTTAGAGAAGGAAAGTGTTATGTTATTTAAATTTAAGGATATTATTATTCGGACTCTTTATTAGCTTTATTTTTATTATTATTAATATCTCATTTAGCTTTTGCAATATTTGAAGACAGCAAAAATATTAGTCTTATTAATTAAGTGAGCTTTTGGAATAAGGGTAACTTGCGTTAATACCAAAAATTTGAAAATTTAATTCAATCTTTGTGAAAAAGGCGTAAACAGGTCAAAACCAAATTAATCCGCTGGGCTTTTATAATTAAAATGGTGGTACAAAATTTTCAATAAAATTCATTTAATCGTTTCAGTAAATAAAATTTATAGAAAACTTCATGGCGTCGTCGTGGAAAATGGGTTAATCGACCTTAACTAAAAATTTTTGCAGCCTCTCTTTTGGACTGAAAAATTAATCTATAAAATTGGACACAAATAGAAAATTTTTTTGGAAGGCCGCCGGGCTAATAGGATAACATATTTCAACCAACTTTATACGACAACTTCTGCTAGCTAAGAGGAACATTTGTGCATAATTTCAAGTCAAGCGGTCAAATCGTAAGACATAAAAAAACGAAAAAACTTTAAACGGCTCTGGAGCCGCAACCTGTTCACTTACAAAAATGTGACGTAGCCTATGTAACCCCCACGCCCTCAGTATTATTCCTCTAAAATCTTGTGACATTCGGACCAGTGATTTGCACGTAAAAGTTTTTCCAGGATTCACGTTGAAACCACTGGTCCGATTGTCACAAAATTTGAAAGGAAAATTTAGTTTTTATATTTAGTTCCAAAAATTTCCATTCAATCTATTACTTTTACGCAACGTTGCTGGCAAACGTAACGCCACGTTTTTCATTCTTTGCAATAGTTAATTTGGAAGGAACATATTAACATATAAGTTTAATTTAAAAGAAAACAATGTTTACAAAGTTTGTGATTCTTTGCAATAGTTAATATGGGAGGAACATATTCATATCTATCTCTCTTCGATGCCTATCCACTACTGGATGTTAGCGGTCATATGTCTTGAAAGTTGAGTTAAAATCTAGATAAAATGCTTGTATATTCATTTCGGTCCATCGCTATGTGTACCAAATCACCAATATTTGATATACCTGTCCAGTTCCTGATGTTGCTTAACCACGACATTTGTTTTCGGCCAACACCTTTTTTATCTTTAATTTTCCCTTGCACGATAAGCTGTAGGAGCTCGTACTTTTGACCTCGCATCACATATCCAGAATATGATATTTTCCTTCTTTTGATATCTGTAAGACGTTCTCGGCCTTTACTTATTCTTCGAAGAACTTCAATATTTGTGACACGATCTACTCATGAAATTTTTAGTATTCTTCTGTAGAGCCATATTTCAAAGGCTTCGAGTTTATTCATATGGGTGGTTGTCAAGGTCCAAGTCTCTACTCCATATGAAATAACCAACCATACATAGCATTTCAAAAAACGTAAACGAAGATCTAAATTCAGATCTCTGCAATAAAAAACTTTTTTGTACTTAATACAGTACTGTCTCTGGGAGATTTCCAAGCATATAACCTCCGCTTTGGCAAGCAAAACCATATGTTGGTGATTTTAAAACTTTTATCTTGACAGAATTCAATAAGTCAATCACCCCTTTCTTTTCTTGTTCCTAACCCAAATGGTCCAACTATTCCATTTATTTTATCGGAACCAATTTTGGCATTAATTCAACATTTCGCCCATCACTAGATTCAAATCATGTAGTTTTGTATACTTCAGAAGTTGTGATAATTGATTATAAAATTCTTCTATCTCATCATCCGTTTTTTCAGCAGTTGGAGCATATACCTGGATAATATTTAGAGCTGCAGGTTTAGTACAATAAGCACAGCTCTATCAGAAAACGGTATAAAATCGATGACATGCTATATTATTATCATTGATTATTTACATGTTAATCAGAACGGACGTGTTTCTTTATTATCGGTTAAAATTTACTTTAAACAATACAAAACGTCGTTTAAAATAAATTTAATTAATAAACAGAAAAAATTAAAAATAAAAAAAACTTTGTAATATGATACATATATGTATGCAACATAAAAAAACAAATTAAATAAAAAAAAATATTCTAAGTGCTAAATATTTTGTATGTTCCAAAACATATAAAATAAAAAAAAACAAAAAACAAAAGAAATATGGTGTCTTGTAATAAATACAAGGGTAAAATAAAAGGTGAAACGGGAATTCAATGTTCGGGAGTGTGTAAAAAAGTTTTTCATGAAGCTTTGAAGTGTTCAGGATTGGATCTATCGACAATTAATAATGTGTACGCAAATAACAATTTAAGATTTATTTGTGATGATTGTATCCTGTACATACAAAATGTGGATTTGGTTCTGCAAAACATGGACTCCGCGGTAACAAAAAATAGTGAACATCTAAAGGAGTATAAAAATGAATTTGAACCTGCTCTTAAAAGAAATGAAAGTGAAGTCATAAAATTACTTAGAGCTATAGAGTCAGGTTTTACAAAGAGATTGGAAGAAATTAAAAGTGAACAACAAATGGAGCTACGTAAGATGGAAAAAATTACTGAAGTCTTTCAAATACAAAGCGATAAGGTGAATGAATTGTTTAATAATGTATTGAAACAAAATGATGAGGTATGCAAAAAAATGAATAATGTAATTAACGAAAATAATATTAATGTGGGTCAAACTGTATCATTTGCTGATATGGTAAAAACAAAAAAAAATATTGGAATGAAAATGAAAAAAGAATTACCTTTGATTGTTAAGCCAAAAAATAAACAAAAAAGTGAAAAAACAAAAAGTGATCTAAATACAATGGTTGATCCAAAAAATCTAAAAATCAAAAATATTGAAACTAAAACCAATGGTCAATAGCCAAATTATGTATAGGATGGGAAAGATGCAAGGTATTTGATGCTATAAATATACAAATGTGTTACAAATGTAAAGGGTTCAACCATAAATCAGTGGATCGCAAGAATAAAGAAACGTGTCTAAAATGTCATCAAGAACATAAAATAAACGTATGTAACAAAGAGGAAATAAATAAGTGCATAAACTGTATAAAATACAACGAGAAACTAAAATTAAATATGGATATTAATCATAAGACTCTTAGTAAACTATGTCCTGCATATCAATAAAAACTAGGTTTAAAAAAAAAGCCATTGGATACTAGCAACTAAAGAACATAGTTGTTGATAAAAAAAACCAGGAAAACTGTATACAAAGAAATAAAGAAATTACGAATAAAAATACTTATGAACCAAAACATTATTATAAGTACTTATAAAATTTATCTTAATGCCAAAAATTTAAAAAAAGATAACGTAATTAACACCGAAGCTAAATTAAAAGAAGATATTAATGTTAATAATAAATTTGATAGTAATCATGATAATATTGATAATATCGATAATAACAATAAAAACAATAATAATAATAATAGCAATAATAATAATAACAATAATAATAATGATAATAATAATAATAATAATAATATGGAAAATAAATTGGATATTGTAAGAAAAATTATAACAAAAACGGAAGAATCCAATAATAAATCTGGTCAAAGTCAAAAAAGCAGTGTATTACTTAAACTATTACCCTTCAAAAAGATAATTAATGCCAACAAGAAAACTTGCACTTCAAGTTAACAAGAACAGTAATAATAATATATGGTTCTCTGACAAAGATTCCAAGGACATCGTGGCAACAGATTCCAACAATAAACTTCATCAGAATGAAAATATTAATAATAGTCAAAATAAAAATAATAAAATTGCTAATAATAATATTACTCTTATGAATAAAGATATGCCTAAAGATGAAAGACAACTTGTAGTGCCAACAATTAAATATGCTAACTGGATTAAGGGTGAAACGATAAACGTAGGCAGTAGTGAGATTGCAAAGTCAAATAACAAAAGCTTTATTAATCCACTAGCTCCACCGATTGTCAGATTAACTAGAAATGCGATTATATCTGGTGACAATATCTATGCTATTTCTCGGCTTAGAGAACACAGAATATACAACAATGTTAGATTATTTTTGTCGTATTTTCATGATCATGGTGATATCTGTTATGAGGGAATGACGCAAACTAGTCTAAAAGTACTTATACACCAAGAAGGTTTGCCAAATAACCATCAAGAGCTCTCTAACCTATACTTTAATTATCATGAAACTACAGGAGTATCAAGAACAGAAGTGCTACAAGATCTAGCTCATTTTAGGAGACATGTAGAAAATAAATACAGAGAGAATGTGCTAGAGATATAGAGAATCATGGCAAAATTATTCGATTGGAAGACCATGATGATGGACAAACTATTGAATTTGAAAATGGTGCATTTTAATGCTAGAAGTTTGAGGAAAAATCTAATCGAAATTGAAACATTTATAAAAATTAAAAATGATGTTGATATTATCATGGTTGGAGAAACTTGGCTTTATTCAGAAGAAGAAAAATACTTTAATATTCCTGGGTATACAGCATCCTTTATCTCTAATAATTTAAGTAGAGGAGGTGGCTGCGCAATATATGTAAAGCAAGGTATTAGTCACAAAGTTTTGGAAACATCTATTACGTTCAATACTATTGTAATTTCTTTAGAAGATACCAAACCTACCATTAATATTGCCGTATGTTAGAAAAGCCCGTCTGAAAACAATAAGGCATTTATAGAACATCTAGATCAGCTGTTCAATAAGTACAGAAATATAATTGTGGTTGGTGATACTAACATCGATTTGCTCTCTGAAACGGACGCAAGCAGAATGTATATGGATATGCTAGATGTTAACTCTGTTAACATAAATAACATGAATGAAGCTACTAGAATTACATTAAATTTAGCGACTCTGTTAGATCATGTTCTTTCAGATCTTAAGACGAATCGATTTGGTTTTAATATCACTTTGCATGATATTCCTAACCTAGATCATAAAGCAGTATGTGTTGAAATTAAATCAGTTCTCAGAAAACTTGAAACGATGGTGTATAATCAAATAACAGGTACTAACTATGCTAAATACTCATATCTGTTGGAATATCACTTACGTAGACATACTTGTCAAAATATTAATGAATTGATTGAAGCTATAAAATATTTCAAGGACACTAGTACAAGTGTTAAATATATGAGAACTAGAGAAAATAATTCGTGGATGTCTAGAGAAATTTTAAAACTAATTGAACACAGAAATAAATTGTATGAGTATCATAAAAAATACCCTAATATTGCGGAGCATAAAATAAAATATAATGAATTAAAAACAAGGTTGATGTAGAGATAAAGAAAGCAAAGCAAAATTATTTTAATAGAAAATTACAAGAAGCTGGTTCAAATACTAAAAAGATATGGAATGTTCTGAACTCTCAGATAGCAAATCAAAAAGCAGATAGTAACAATATTATAAAGGAAATAATACAAAATGATAAAATTTTAATTATTAGCAAAGACATAGCCAACGGCTTTAATGAACATTTTAGTAATGTTGGAAGAGAGTTAGCTGATAAAATACAAACTAAAGAAGAAAATATAATAAAAAATAGAATAAATGAAAGTTCCATGTTCTTGGTACCTGCTAATGAAATAGAAGTGCTTAATGTTATTATGAATCTAAAAGATAATTCACCTGGCTCAGATAATATATCTGCAAAAGACTTAAAAGCGGTAGTTGAGATAATATCTCCGATAATTAGTAATTTTATTAATGACAGCTTTCGCACAGGAAACTATCCTAGTTTATTAAAATGCAGTACTGTGATTCCAATATACAAGAATGATTCTCGCTTGGAAACATCTAATTACCGGCCGATTACACTCACTAGCTGCATAAGTAAAATATTTGAAAAAATAATTAATAAAAGAATATGTGAATTCATTAAATGTGCAGGCGGATTTGACATCAAACAGTTTGGCTTCCAAAAGTCGCATGGAACTGATGTAGCAATCAATGATTCTGTGAAATCTATTATTGGACATCTTGATAAAGGAAACTATGTATGCTCTGTTTTTGTAGATCTGAGTAAGGCATTTGACACAGTGGACCATCAAATATTGTTGGACAGACTATATGAAATTGGAATAAGAGGACTACCGCATGAACTACTAAGAACGTATTTGACAAACAGATTTATCAAAACGAAAGTTAATGGTGTTTGTAGCAATGAACGTGCCATAAATATAGGTGTGCCACAAGGGTCAGTTCTTGGACCTACCTTGTATTTTTTGTATGTGCATAATATGCAATTTTCTAACATTACAGCTGATTATAAAATATTTGCTGATGATACATTGCTTATCCATACAGCAAAAAATGCGGAAACATTAGAAAGATTGGTTAATAATGATTTGAAATTATATATGAGATGGTTAAATGGAAATAAATTAACAATGAACATTGAAAAAACAAAGTACATGATTTTTAATCGTCTAAATAAGCCTGATATCAATCCAAAAATTTGTATTGATAGTAGAGAAATTAAAAGAGAAAAAACTTATAAATATCTGGGTATTATAATAGATGACAAATTATCATGGAATTATCATGTTAATTACTTTATAAAAAAGATAATGCCATTGCTAGGTTCTATTAGAAGAAGTGGAATAATATTAGCTGACAAATCAGCTAAACTATTATTTCATGCACACATCATGTCTCATTTAAGATACAATGTGGCGACATGGTCGTGTTGTTCAAATACATTAAAAATTTAAATGAAAATATTAATAAACAAAGTAATCAAGATACTATATTGACATTCCAAGTGCCAATATTAATTGTGTTGTTAGTTTTACCTCTGGGGATTCTTAGCACCCTCTTTTTGCCGGAGACTGAGGGCTATTTTTTGGTTTCACTTGAAATATGATTGTTCTTGGGATATATATTCCAGTGGTTTACCGTTGCCTTCTGGAAGGTTTTTGTTTTCCTTCTTATAAATCTGCCGTTCCTCTGGAATCAGACGCAGACCAGGGAGCCGTCCATCATATATAAATTTTAATTTATGAGGCTTCAATGATTCTCGCTTTAGCAATTAATTGTGTCGATCGATGATATAACTTAATATAATGTACCAATGGGAAAGGAAGTAATATAATGTACCAATGGGAAAGGAAGGAAAAGAAATTTGGTGGCGATTTTGGAAAATCCTTCCAGTTGTTTTCCATGGAGACAGAGTTTGAGTAGTTGAAGCATGTTTACAAAATAGTGTAATCTGGCCTTACGTAACTTTAATTCACTTGAAAAAGAATATGATATCAAATAATCTTGAAATTGGCTTTTGCTATTGGGTAATAATGAGATTCCCATTAAATTAAGTGAATAGATTATTAAAATACCCGATGAATTTATTTGTACTGGTTCAATAATAAATCATGTTTTTGGGGAAACGATTGATAATTTTCAGAATATTGCTTCAAAGTTATTGTGTGCATTTAAAGGGAGAGTTGTTTTAAAATACATGAAGAGATTTGAAAACTAATTGACGGACCTGAAAAATGTTATTCTAGTGCGAATTCCGTAATATCAGATTCAACAGATAATATAATTTTTCCGACAGAATACATTAATTCTTTGACACCCCATGACAATAAATAAAGCACAAGAACAAACTTTTTACTAAATCGGGATTTATTTACCTCAATCTGTATTCACCCATGAACATAACATTTAGAATCAAATTAGACATAATTTTTAGAATCAAATCTGTAAATGATGTTTGATGTTAATGATTTTTTACATTTCAAAGGAAGGAGTAATTCCAGTTTGCGCAATGATTACACAGTTGATTACGCGATTACGCGTACAGGCCAATCTAGTATATTAATATTTTTCTAACGAATAACGAAATTGTTTTTATTTTGTCGCGATGCAAATAATTTTTCAAAAATATTTTAAGAAATACGCCTATCATTCATTAAATATACTTAATTGTGGCAATTACTCTGAAATACTGTTACAATACGCAAATTAGAGAATTGGCAGGAGAATAGTTAAATTCTTATCAAAGAGCTTTAAAAGCAATATTCAAGATTGGAACAAATATGTAGAATGAAGAAATATGTACAAAAATTAAATAAAAACAATTAAAAATAAATCAATAATAACTAGAATTAGAAATGCAAAGGTTAAAGGTTCTACAAAAGTTAAACAAATTCTACAAAAAGTTAACCAGAAAATAAAACTTAACAAATAAGAGCAATCAAAAATCCTAATTAATATAATAGCTGTGCAGAAAATTAAAAATATAACTACATTATAAACTCCATAAACAAACCATAGATCAAATGCAAGAAACAACCACATAAATTACCGGAGCAATAAAAGCTCCACAAAGCATGATAAAATTATTTCAAAATTATTAATTATTTTTCTAAATTAGATGATGTAGAAGAAATAAATAACGCAACTCAAAAAAGTGCAAGCAAACCACTAATTTTGCAAAGTCCGAAAACCGAACAAGACCCAAAAGATATCGACAAACTACCAGATGCAGTAAAGGAACTACAAATTTTAAATCAACGGAAACCCTATAGAATAGATATCATTGGACAATAACAACGCAAATATTCTAACCGGTTACCTAGCAATCCTGCAGAATATCATCCGAAAAATTCGTGGAAGTACAAACGGCGTTCTAATATCACAGAGCATCTTCGACAGTGGCTAGGAAGAAATATAATGCCTCCTTTTTGCTCATTATGCAGACAGGAGAGATGTCAGAATTTTGGTACATCAAATATCCAATTAGACTCAAAAAAACTTTACAATTAAAACTAAGACTTATGGTGCGGACACTATACAGGCATTATGCAAAAAATATCGTAACAGTGTCCTCGATATTTTTATAAGGGAACTCAATAGATATCTTTCAAGGATGCTTATGATATACAGACCGCAAATACAACCAAGCTTATTATTATGATTATTTCTTTTTTTAATTTTTCCAATCTTGTTTTTGAATTTTAGTTATTTAAATTTTAAACAATTTTCAAATTTATTCTCTTAATTTACTTATTTAAATTTCTAATATTTTAATTATTTTAATTTGAAAAATTCTGGTTAATTTAATTTATAGAATTTTAGGAATCCTATTTAGTTTTCCTTGAAAAATTACGTGATCCAGGTTACAGGTATGGTAAAGATTTATTTCAGATTGAAATTCTCATCTTTTATATTTCTGATAAGGAATTTTGAGCATTTCTGTTGCAAATAAGTGTTACGATCATAATGCTGCTGTTATATATGTCACTAATTTTCATTAAACTCAAAGTTATGTGAAATAAATATCAATTTGTTATAATATATATATAAAAGTTTATATAATTTGATTAACTTTTTATCACAAAATTTATTAATTAAAATTTTTCAAAATTGAAATTAATTTAAATTCTCAGCATATGTACCTATTAGAAAAGCTTATAAATACAAAATATTCAATAAATGTAATTCTAAAATACAATGACAAATGCACAACTTTCCATACAATTCATTTAAATATAAAAATATATTTTACATTCATGCAACAAGTACCTTTTAACACAACTTAAGTATACTACAGAATTTCTTAATTATAAAGGCAATAAAGAAAAAAACACCGTTATACCAAATTAAAAGCTTCTGTATTATTTCCGGTTACTATTTTTATTAATATCAAAGATATTCTATAAGGTCTTGGGAGTAGTGGGGGTGGTTCCCGAACCATATTATGCATATACTAAATATGGAAGTTATTTTTTCATTGGTTTCGGAATTATGTTTGTTTGGCCTAAATTTGATCAAAAAGTTCTGGGATCCGATCTTATGGTCCAATATCGACCTTAGGCAATCCCTGTCGTAGTTTCATTAGTAGCAACCTTCAGCACAAATTTCATGAATATATCATTAGTGGTTGATTTATCGTGAATTTTTAGCATATTTTCAAAAAATTTTGTAAAAATGTGCCTATATACCTTCACACTGTCCGTCCGTCCGTCCGTCCCTTTTTACCTACGGCTGGCTAAAAAATATCAGATATGGGTAGGTACTGTAATAAAAATAATTTAATGTTAAAACTTTTTTTGTAGCCCTCCCGTTACGGAGCTACAGCCCCACAAAGTCGGAAAAAGCCCTATATTTAAACAGTTATAATTAGAGTTCTATAAGGCAAATTCCCAACCTGAAAACGGTAACAGACAGCTGTTCTTACAAGCTTTACAAACTTTTAAAAGCCAATTGTATAGGGTTACCATACGGTACTGAAATTTACCGTTATTCAAAACTAAGTTTTGCAAAATTTTTGGTCCCTCATAACTTCTGAACCGCTAAATCTAGAATTTTGAAGTTTTGGGAGAAGTTAGATCCTTAGAAATAAGTAAGAGTAAATTAACAAAATTTTTTTGTCACGTCCCCCCTTTAGAAGCTGTAAGGGGTCGAAAATTGAAATTTTGCTATAAATTTTGCTTTTAAAAACCTATTACTTGAATACCTGTCAAAATTTTTTTTTATTTATATGCAAAATTGAAAGCTCCGAAAAGAAAGTTTCAATAAGTGTCAAAAGTTTTTCTTAATTTATAATATTGGTTCGTTTAAGTCTTTTATTAGGGACACCAGTCTTTTTATTTTAGCAATATTAAAAAATATGCTTTTTTAGCATATTTTCAAAATATTTTGTAAAACTGTGCCTATATAGAGCTTCACTCTGTCCGTCCGTGCGTATGTTTACAAAAACTTTTACACCGTTTGAATAGAGTAAAGAAATTTTAACTAACGGTAAATATTACAAAAAAAATAATTTCGTAGAAGAATTTTTTTCTGAAGCCCCACCCGTAACGGAGCTACAGCCCCCCAAAATTAGAAAAAGCTCTATTTTTAAATTGTTATAACACGAGTTGTGTTAGGTATATTTTCAATCTAAAAACGGTAAAAGATAGCTGGTTTTATAGGCTTTACAAAAATATAAAAGGTATACGGTTGCAATACGGTACTAAAATTTACCATTAAGCTAAACTCAATTTTTTCAAAATTTTTGGCTCCACATATCTTCTAAACGGTTCATGCTAGGGTCTAGAAATTTTGGGAGAAGTTAGGTCCTCCGAAATTAGTGGGAGTGGGTTAATAAAATTTTTTTGTCACGTCCCCTGTTTAGGAGCTATAAGGGCTAGAAAATTGAAATTTTGGTATTTTCAACGACCTGTAACTTTAACAACTGTTAAAATTTTTTTCTACATATTTACAAAATTTACAGCTGCAACATTATATTTCAACAAAAGTTAAAGGTTTTTCTTAAATTTGAAAGGGTCTCTTTAAATTGAAGAAATTGTTTCTTAGTCTTAACCATTTTTGATTAGATAATAATATTCTAGGTAAAATTTTTAAAATTTATTGGAATTCAAAATTGATTTCCTAGAACCGAAAAAATTGAAGGGTGAGGACAGGAGGATCCGAGCCTAAGGGCAGACTTCGTTCATATGCAATACCCGTCGTACTTATCAGGATATCACACTGATCCCAAATATACTTTTCCATAACTAGCTCGCTTCCTTTAGGTGGTTAAAAACACCATACCAAAGTTATTGAACCCTTTTCCTATTTCATAGGTGTAGAGTATAATAAAAAGAACAATGAAATTTAAAATAAACTTAAAATTATAGCAGTAAAAATCAAATAATTGCTGAATACGGCGAAAAATCATTATAAAAGATAAAATTGATTCTGAGGAAGCTATTATTCAAAACAAGCAATTTAAAAATAGAATATTTAGCTTTGACAAATCGTCGTTCAGACATTGGTTGGCCCCACGTAATAAAAATTTTTTTATACCCGTATGACTATATAGTCAAAGGGTATAATAAATTTGCCATTACATTTGGACGCAGAGATGGATCGGATCATACACTTGAGTCTATTTTTTTTTAAAAAAAAGTAATCCACGTTCTACGTTAAATATATATTCACTGTCTTAAATTTATATAATTTTTTTTTTGTATTCACCGTTTATCTCAAAAAAAAATTTTTTATCTATCTTATCTTATATATATTTTATTTTTGTATTCACCGTTTATCGTTAAAAAGAATTTTATATATGTAATCTCAAAAAGTTTTTTGTCTACGTTAAATATATATTTTTTTTTATATTCACCTGCTTAAATGTTTTTTTATTTTAGATCACTAGATCAAACGTCCAATCCTGGATCAATTCTGGGTTATCCCGGTTGAACCCCCAAATGTAGGATTGGGTTAAAATTTGATTAAGTAAAACACTTTCTTTTTCTTACAAAAATTTAAAATAGTTCATTTATTTATTTTATTTAGTTTCTTAAAAAAAAATGTAAGTTAAATTCACAAAATAAAGTTTTCAAAAATGTTAATGTTTCAATCATGTTAAAAAATGTAATGTTTTAAATTTTAAAATAAAGTTACAAATACAAACATGCATAGCAGCACCTAAAAAGAATATCATTTAAAAAAAAGGAAAATATATATTATTTAAATACTTAGCTAATAACACTCCATATCTCTAGTAGCTCAGAGATATATTATTCCGATCGGCAACCAGCATCCTATTTATTTTTATTCTTTATTTATATTTTCCTTTAGAAAATAAAAATTGTGTAAACATGTTTGTTTACAAATAATAAATAATTATTTTTGACAGTTGTCATTGCTGACGGATAGAATGAAACATGGAACGAAACAAAAAGCAGGATGTTGACGAATGACACTAGGGGAGCTAATAAAAAGAATTTTCAAGTTCAAGAGTTTATTCACCTTTTCTTTTTTTTTATATATTTTATTAAACGGTTATTGACTTTTCCTTTTTAGCACATTTTCAAAAAATTTTGTAAAAATGTGCCTATATAGCTTTACTCTGTCCGTCCACAAAAACTTTTACACCGTTTGAAATAGAGTAAAGAAATTTTAACCATGGGTAGTTTTTGCAAAAAAAATAATTTCGTAGAAGAATTTTTTTCTGTAGCCCTACCTGTTACGGGGCTACAGCCCCCCAAAGTTGGAAAAAGCCCTATATTTAAACTGTTATAACAAGAGTTCTGTTAGATATATTTTCAATCTGAAAACGGCAATAGATAGCTGGTTTCATAAGCTTTATAAATATTTAGGGTTGCCATACGGTACTATAATTTAACATTACACAAAACTCAATTTTTGCAAAAATTTTGGCCACACATATCTCTTGAACGGTTCAAGCTAGGGTTTTAAAATTTTGGGATAAGTTAGATACTCAAAAACTAGTATGAATCGGTTAACAAAATTGTTTTGTCCAGGCCCATGTTTCGGAGCTATAAGGGCTCGAAAATTGAAATTTTGCTATTTTTAAACACCTGTAACTTGAATACCTGTCCAAATTTTTTTTTAGTGATATACAAAATTCAAAGCTCTTTAATTATATTTCAACATGTGTCAAAGGTTTTTCTTAATTTTGAAGAGTGACGAAGCTACAGCTCCTGCAAATTCCAAAAAAGCCCTATATTTAAATTGATATAACAAGAGTTCTGTTAGGTTTATTTTCAATCGAAAAACGGTAGAAGAGAGCTGCTTTTATAGGCTTTTCAAAAATATGCCGCTCAAATGTATAGGGTTGCCATACGGTACTAAAATTTACCATTATATAAAACTCCAATGCAAAATTTTTGGTCCCATATATCTCCTAAACGGTTTAAGATAGGATCCTGAAATTTTGGGAGAAGTTAGATCCTTAAATATTAGTAGGAGTCGGTTAACAAAATTTTTTTGTCAAGCCCCCTGTTTAGGAGTTATAAGGGCTCGAAAATTTAAATTTTGCTATTTTTAAGCACCTGTAACTTGAATACCTGTCCAATTTTTTTTTTATTAATATGCAAAATTTAAAGTCCCAACATTATATTTTAACATATGTAAAAGGTTTTTATTACATTATATTTTAACATATGTAAAAGAAACCAGATTGACTTCATTATTGTAAATAAACGATTTAGCTCATCCATTAGGAAAGTAAGCACATACCCTGGTGCCGACGTTCCATCGGATCACAATCTTTTGGTGGGCAAAATAAACATCAAATTGGCAAGACCAAAGAGATCCAACCGAGAAACAAAATTGGATATGGAAAAGCTGAAAAATAGTGAAATAAGAGATCGGTTAGCAGCAGAGATCAACAATCAGGTACGAAATTTGAGAAATACAAGAAATCTATGGGCACAAACAAAGGATATCCTTAAAGTAAAGTCACGAAACATCCTGGGTACAAAAAAGTATTTCCCTAAACAGAAATGGATGACAGACGAGATTTTGCATATGATGGATGTAAGGCGCCAATACAAAAACAATAATATTGGGGAGTATAAACGTATTCATCGAGATATCCAAGCTAAAATTAGGCGTGCCAAGCAAGACTGGTTAAAGAAAGAATGTGACGAATTAGAGAGACTGCAACATCTACATGATGATTTCAATGTCCACAAAAAAATTAAAGAAATCACGGGTACAAATCGTAAAAAACTTACCGCTGCAT